>CAJNDT010000446.1:874987-1302487 GCA_905221615.1 Symbiodinium sp. CCMP2592
ATGTAGGGGCCTTAATAGATTGAATAGGGTTTTGGTTTTGGGCCCATTATACTATGTTATATTTGTAATGAGGAGCCCCCAAACATTTTAGGTAGTTATTAAGGCTCCTATAGTACCGTGAGACTCAGCATGTGGTGCTAGTCGCTAGCTAGTCTTATGAGGTGCTTTCTCCAAGATGAAAATATCGACAAGAAGATACTAAAGAATCGCGGCAACAGCAACGACGGCGACAACAGCCACGACGATCACGACGACCAAAAACATCGAAAGCAGCAGCAAAAGCACCAACACCAGCAACAGCAATGACAGCAACAACCACGTCACAGCAACAACAGCAGCAGCAAGAGCAATAGCAAAAGCAAGAGCAACAGCAACGCCAATAACACCAATGCTAGCGAAAACGACAACGCCAACAACAACAGCACCAAACCCAACACCATCACCATCATCATGCCCATCACCATCACCAACAACACCAACACCGACACCGACACCACCTCTACCATCACCAACAACAACAACCACAAAAGCAACCAAAACAACAACCACAGCAACAACCAGTAGCAACCACAACAGCAACCACGACGACAACAACAACAACAACAACAACAACAACAACAACAACAACAACAACAACAACAACAACAACAACAACCACAACCACAATCACAACATCAACCAGAACCACAACAACAACAGCAACAAGACCAAGACCAGGACCAATACCGCCACCGCCACCACCAACAACAGCTAACAAAGAACAAAGAAAAACCGAGGAAGAACAAAGTACAATCAGCAAACAACAAGCATCAACAAACAACCAACAGCCAACACACAGCAAACAGCAAACAACAAGCATCAAGCAGGAAACAGCAAACAGTAAACATAACAATAACAAGCAACAACCAACAACTAACAACAACCACAACAACAACACAGAACCCTGGACATAATCAAAAAAACAATGACTGCGCAAACACATCGAACACCCCAAATTGAACTTGAACACCAACTCCTGTAATACCCTAAACCTTGAAGCCCCATGGTGATTCAGTGATGACTCTTGTTGTCATCCGAGCAACGATCTCCTCTTGCAGCCTTACTAAACCCTGACAACACCCAAGCCCTAAATCTTAAACGCTAAACCCGAAAACCCCTACATGCCGCACCGTCAACCCTAAACCATGGACCCTACAACCCAACCCCCTACACCCTGAACCCCAAACCCCAAACAACCAAAGGGCCCTAAGAACTTGTACAGAGGATGCTTCCCCAAGTCGTAACTATATCTCATGAAAAAATAACCAACCTTTCTACAGTGTCGGCGCTTAGGACCCTCAATCCTAATCCCTAAGCCATCCCTAAACCCTCCCCTAAACCCTCAACCTCTAGTCTAAACCCCCTAAAGCCCTTAACTAACCCGGCCTTAATAATTGGAATAGGGTTTTGGGCCCCATTATACAATAATTTCAATGAGGACCCCCCCCCCCCCCCAAAAAAAAAAAACAACAAAAACAAGCAAAAACAGTTGGTAATGATTTAGGCCCTATGGTAACCCCTAAACCCTAAACCCTTAAACCCTAAACCCTAACCCCTAATTACAAATCCCAAAGCCCTGGCTCGCTGGGTGGCCCCAGGTCACCACTCTCCCATCGGAGCGCTTGGCGGCGAAGGAGGTGCCGGTGCCTTGGGGATGTGGTTTAGGATTTGGGGTTTAGGGTTTGGGGTTTTGAGTTAGGGGTTTTGGGTTTGGGGTTTAAGAGCTCAGGGTTTAGGAGTTTAGGGTTTTAGGGTTTAGGGTGCTCCCGTGGGGCATCCAGAAGTCTTGAAAGCGGTTCTATGGGCTTTGGACATGCTTGCAATCGGGATATGCCTTGAAAGAGTTGTGAATTCGGCTTTGAAGTTTTACCGCATCGGTTTTTAGTTCTTGTAGAATATCATTAGGGTTTTGTGCGGTTTTGATGGGGGTCGCATTTGAATGAACCCGCGCGCCCAAAACCTGAACTCTAAACCGAGTGTTCATAAGCGGTGGGCCAGAACCATAATGTTGGTTTCGTGGGGAAGACATTGATACCAGGCGGTGGTACCTCAAGTCAAACAATAACATATGCTAAAGCTGTATGACACAACATTTCTTCTTCAGAGAAGAGCATTTTTATTTTGGCGCCATGCGGAACCCTACCAAAACTGTAACATGCTTCAAGGTCCTGAAACACTTGTGATCAAGCAACTTCTGAACAGCACTCATCGACTTCCTCGTGTTCGGCGCATGCTGCGGATGCGTACTTAGGGCCCCAAAAAAGCACATAAGCAAACATGGGATAGGGATATCCCATCAAAATACCCCTTATAAAGAAGCCCAATATGGTAGGGATATCACCATAAAATGCTTATGCTTATGTGCTTTTTGGGTCCCCAAACTGCTTCAAAGTGCGGTGCACACTCGCGTAATTTGGGCTTCCATGCAATACGGGCCCTCGATAGCGTTGGTGGCAACAAGAGCAGTACCTGCTGGTGGCTATCGTACTCATAACACCATTGGGCCATAGGGATCCCCGACATACCTTTCCTAGGATGCCCAGTAACCTAGGAATAAAAAGGGCTCCCTTTTCGGTATTGGGTAACTTTCTAGGGAACCTAGGACTACAGAAAGGGAATAAGGGTACTACTGAGCGTCCTTGTTTCTATAACTCACCCAAAACGACGTCGTCTGAGACTATCAGCCTTTGAAATGGGGCGAGCGAGATGCTTGCAATGAGCTGGATCGTCTTCAGCCTGCTTTGGACACTGGAGCTGTCACCACCGTACCTTAAGTGCGACAGCAAGAAGACCAAAACGCTCTTACAATCTAGGGTTTAGGGTTTCCCTTCGGGCATATCTATATATGACTGTTTGTAGCGATCTTTAATAATATTTCATACATCCAGGTGTACAGATCAGCGAGCTCACACTTTTACAGATCAACGACAGACTACAGTGCTTTGTTTTCATACACGGCCACTTGAAAAAACAAAAACCCCGTAACATCCAAAACCCTAAACCGCCCAAGCTCTCTCAGCCAAACCGACCCAAAGACCTCACGACTAAACCCTGAACTGTTCGAATAGGGGCCGCTCTATTCAAAATGGGGTTTTGGTGTCTCTTATGATATATAGTCATGTCAACCGAACCTGTGGGTCTCTTGTAGAACAGAGTTCTATCAACAAACCTCAACCGAGAATATGGTTAACCGTTCATACTTCAATGTGAAGCCAACCTTGAACGCCTACACCCTAGACCTTACTAAACCCTAAACCCTGAAACCTAAACCCTAAACCATAAACCTTAAACCCTAAACCCTACTGGCTTGACACGGATTGAGAGCCCAGACCCCAAGCTCCGAAATCCGTAGACGCCTGGCCCTCTTCATGCAAAATCAAGCAGCGAACCTATTCAGAATAGGAACGCTTTTGCATGCAAGCATGGATGTTGTTGGACATGACGATATACATGCATACATACATACATACATACATACTTACATATAATTACATTACATTACATTGCATTACAAACAAACGAACAAACACACATACATACACGTGTATGCACACATATTCATATACAACCATGTATATATGAATATGAATATGAATACATGAGTGCATATATCAATGTTGTGTATATAGAGTTATGTATATATATATATACACATTTGCGTAGATACATTAAGATATATTGCGAAATTAAAATGTGCATATATGTATACGCGCAGTAATGATAATTATGTAAGGTTATCATACATAAGTAAATATAAGTCTATATATACAGCCATGTTTATACATATGTATATATATATATATATATATGTATGTATACACTGACACATAAACAATTACGCGCAAAATCTTGCATGTGTCCGGGTAACATGAGGTCCGAGGCACTGGTCAAAGCCCCACGTCACCACGCTGCCATCCCTCTTCCTGGCAGCAGACAAGAGCTGCGCAGGGGTCGAGCTCGTCGGCATCATGGGGGGTTGGGGGTAATATAGGTGCCTTAACCTTAATGATTAGAATAGGGTTTTTGGGCGTAGGGTTTTCGGGCCCGGGAGCTTTAGTACGGCCTGCCTGCTCTTTCGAAAGACGTGCAATTGAAATCTGCACTTGCGTGCCAAGAATCAGAGTGGGGGTGCGACTGCTAATCATGACAACTAATGATTGGAGCCCACCTGGCAGCAAAAGCCCGGCTTGTGGCGGCGATTTCCACCACGTCACCTCGGGGTTCAGGGATCTAAAGCCTGAGCAAACGGTCATTTTTGGGGAGTCTCAATATTTAAAAAGGTATTTTGGCGTGTATTCTGTCAGACAACGTGAGGGAAACCCAAGGAATAGTGTGGCAATTACGCATGCTTCCACTTGAACCTTAACCCCTACAGTTGGCCTTAAACTTGTCAATTTCTAGGGTTCAGGGTTTAGGGTTCAGAGTTTTAGGGTTTAGGGTATAGGCCCTATGCTTGTCGTTTGTGGGAAAAAAGACCTATCGCAAAACCTGAATCCACATTGCGTGGTTTACGGACCCGAATAGTTGTACCTTCCTCAGTCCGCTCGGTCGGTTCCCTTAAGGGTTTCTCATCTAATCATCTAATCCCACAAATTATACGCCCTAAGCCCTAAATCCCAAATCCTGAACCCAACACCCTGCACTTCCCTAAAACACTTCATCATGTCACGAACCTTTCGGGCGTCCAATTTTCTGCGGGGTTCCTGAATAATTAGTCATCGATGATGAGAACCCCGGAGGAAAACCATCCCCAAATCCTAAAGCCTAAACTCTCACCGGACAATCTTATAGAAACCTTCGCAGGCCCTAAACCCCAAACCCTAATCCATTAACGGCATGAGCCCTACCCCCCCCCCCCCTGAAGCCAAGCAGGATGTGTAGCTGTAGAAGCGAACTGGAGGGCTGCTGCTTGGAATGATGGAGCAACGCAGCGTATGGCACTGCAATCTCTTCGGTAGTGAACTGCACATGAGTATGCTTTAGCAGTTAAAAGAAGGCATAGTTGGGAAATCTTCAGGAAGTGATAATCTGTCATTCGCGAAAGGAAGCATCATCATACCGGCTTCCATATTTCCAAGAAGGCCTTGTAAGGATGTCATATGGCAATGGAAGAACTGGTAGAAGTCATCTCCAGTTGCCTTCTGTACGTTGGGCCGGAAAAGTTCTTTGTCTTCAAAACCCAAACGGTTTGGCCACTAAGCGTCAGCAAAGGCTTTCCATTTGATCAGGTTCTGAGGCTGATGTCCCAAAACTGTCATCACCTTCGCACGGTCACATACCTCAGAGCTGCTATGTGGATCTACTTCACCATGTGTAGACAGAAGATCATACAACCAGCGCGGCCAGCGAGTAGGGATTTTGACTTTCTACAAACCCTCGAAAATGGTGGTTTTCTTGTGGGCCTAAGCAGGATTTAGGCTTTTGATGCTTACGCAGTCGAGGGGTTCAGAGGTCGAGAGGTTTGTAGTAAAGGGCTCAGCGCCTTGAGCTTTAGACGTTGATTCAGGCTCGCAGGCTTGAGCCCTCCACCCTAACACCGCAAATCAAGACCCCACGACCGAAATCATAAAGTTTAGGGTTGAATATAAGGGCCCTAAAATATTAGAATAGGGTGTTGGCCCATCATACTATCATTATTAGAAGGAACCCCCCAAACTACGAGTAGTATAGGTAAGTTTTCAGGCCCCTGCACCAGCCTTGGGGTCTTGATTTTAGGATTTGGGTTTGGGGTTTAGGGTTTGGGGTTTAGGGTTTAGGGTTTAGGGGTTTAGGATTTGGGTTTGGGGTTTGATGTCTAGGGTTTACGGCCTAAACCCTAGACCCAAAACCCTAAACCCAAACCCTAGAACCTTGCGGCCCAGTAGCGCAGTTGGTCCTGAACCCTCGAGCAGTCACCTCCTCCAGAGGATGGGTCATGACTGTAGCATTCAGGCTTTGGGGTTAATATAGGGGTGTTTGTTAATCAGAATAGGGTTTTGATACCATAATTGTAAAAAAGAGCCCCCAAAAATAGCATTGGTAATTCTTTAGGCCCCTTTGGTAAGGGTTTCAAGTTTACAGGGTTCAGGGTGTAATCAGGGTTCAGCAGTCGGGTTTGGCTGCTTGCTTGTTTGTTAAAAGGCCCCGTGTTTCAGGATTTGCGATTTTGTCGTTTTAGGGTTTTGGGTTTAGGGCAAGTTTCGGGTTTCCCAACTCCTAAACCCCGATACCCCTGGGCCCTAATCCCTCTAAACCCAAGCCTTTAAGCCCCGGCAAAGCCGATGAACCTAACCCGAAAGCCTAGACCCTGGACCCAAAAAAAGCAACGATTCCGACTTGCAGGAACAGCTTGGGGTGCCGGGGAAATCAGGATTGAAAGTCTTGCAAAACCGTTGCGAATCCATAGTAGGCGCTAGGGTCAAGTAAGCTTTAGGGCTAGACTCTAGGGTTTAGGGGCCGGCTTCCTGAACCTTCGCCCGTCCTGCTACTTGGAGGATCATGGGACTTAGTAACTAAGCTTATAAGTACCTTAATTGGGGTTATGAGCAGCCATAAGTATATTTAGCCTAATTGTAACCCTAGTGATTAAGTCCCATGACCCTTTAAGTAGCAATCTTGGACTGTAATCAGATTACTTCTCCTACTTGGCTGACGTGCTTTGCTGAGCTTCCATGCCTGTGACTGCTTCACGACCCGACAATTGTGCAGCATTTGTGTGTGTTCGTATGAGACAGCATACAGATGCATGTGCATGAGGGACGATTTGATTCAAGAGCTGACGATGGAGCATTACCAAACGCAGCACTCATGGCTCTATAACTCTAACCTCAGGCCCGACTAGTCGAGTAAAGAGATTGGTAATTTCAGCTAAATCTGACCCTAAAGCCCTTGCTTCAGAAGGCACCCCGCAAGCGTCCTTCAATGGACCTCTTATGGTTCTGAATACTGGGTATTTAGGGTATAGAAGAGGGTGTGCTAATAGACCACACACCTCAACCACCTTAAGATTAGGCATGCAAAAGCGGCGCCTAGATCGGGATCTCCCCAAACAACGACCGTGTTGTCTGCACGAATCGCCTCAGTGCAGGGGTTGGAGTTCTCCGCGAGGGCCACCGAATGCAGGGGCTACCGACAACATCACTTTTAGGGATTCGAGAATGCTCGACTAGGATACCCAGTAACCTAAGAACAAAAAAGGGCTCTCTTTTTGGTATTGGGTAACTTTATAAGGAACCCAGGACTACAAAAAGGGAATAAGGGTACTACTGGGCATCCTAGAGAATGCTCGAAAAAGCTTCCAGGAGCCTCCTTGACTCTCAAGAGGATGCTTGGCTTCTCTAGACGGAGTTGTATGATTTCATAAGCCGGATCGAGAGAGTACCGAATTTCACAAGACCCATAGACTAGAGAAGGCTAGAAAGGATAAATGATATTGTAGCGAACTAAAAAGATACCAACACTATTTTGGGGCTACTTCTTAAGATGCCATCATAATAAACTTTAAGATACCCCCCCAGGCTTATTAATGAGGCCGCATTAGTAGGACCCCTGGCTTGGACGTAGGACTCATGACATGAATCTGGAAACTCTCTCTTTCAATAACCGGGCCCAAAAAAGTTTAAACTTTCTGAGATAGACCAAATATATAAGGCCAAAAAGTTTAAAGTTCCCCCCATTGGCTATCTAAACCCTAAACCCCTAAACCCTAAAACCCTAAAGCCCCTAAACCCTAAACCCTAAACCCCTAACCCCTAAACCCTAAACCCTAAACCCCTAAACCCTAAACCCCTAAACCCTGAACCCTAAACCCTAAACCCTAAACCATGCCTGCAGAACTCTTGTCGTTTTGCATCCCTTGGGTTGCCCAAAGCCCTGGACACCAAACCCGGCACTTGGAGGATCATGGGACTTAGTAAGTAGGGTTTAGGGTTCCTTTTTAGGGTACTGTAGGGTTCTATAATAGGGTTCCTTAAGGGATCTAAAAGGGGTCTATAATGGGAGGATCATGGGACTTAGTAAGTATGGTTATAAGTACCTTAATTGGGGTTATATGTAATTAAGTATAGTTACCTTAATTATAACCCTAGTCACTAAGTCCCTTGATCCTCTAAGCATGTCACTTGGACCCCGTACACCCTCAACTAGAATGCCCAGTAACCTAGGAATAAAAAGGGCTGCCGTTTTGGTATTGCGTAACTTTATATACAAGGAATCTAGGACTACAAAAAGGGAATAAGGGTACTACTGGGCATTCTAGTCAACTTCCCGCCGGGTGAGATAAAGCAAGGGAGCGAAGGGAGATTCTAGAACACTGAAGCCTGAAGTATCCAAGGCTGCAAAGCCCCACGAAAAGAATCCCCAAACCCTACTTAAAGGATCTTGGGACTGAATAACTGGGGTTATAATTAGGCTAACTGTACTTGTAGCTACTTATAACCCCAACTAAGGTACTTATAAGCTTAGTTAATAAGTCCCATGATCCTCCAAGTAAGCAGCCTGAAGTGTTCGAGACTCCAAATCTTCACACCGGCTGAACTGCCCACAGGGAGCCGCAAAAGCCGCCTCCGATGCCCGAATCCCTCAGCCGGATGGTCTCTGAGGGTCTGGGTTTTGGGGGTCTTGGGGGTTTGGCGTTTCAGGAACCCGCAATAGACACGCTTATGCTCCTCAATGGTGAGCCTCTGTGATATACGGTTCTGTATGTACATGCAACATATCGGGTCGAGGGGGGTAAGGAACACGAAACAGATGTCCCGGTCATATGGTTCAGGGCTTATAGGGCGTACGTTAAACTACCATAACCCATCTTTTGCAGGATCTCATTATAGACCCTATTAAGCCCCATTATGCAATATATAAGGACCTTATTATATAAACTGAACAAGGAGGTTGTGGCGGGTTAAGGTAAGTAGGTAAACATGATTCGGGGCACGTCTGTCCACCGGGTAACCCTACACCCACGGACGCTCACATAAGGGACCCTTAATTAAGGACCCCTAGGCATATACCCTTAATATATAGCTATTATATACCCATTATATAGCCCATTAAGGGGTCCCCATACGCCCCGACACCCTGTGCGCATGCAGCACACCACGACAACCCACAGCCCGAAATCCTCGTAAACAAAACATCCTTGTGGTGTTCCGACTTTCCATAAGCCAGAAAACATAAGCACAGAACGTACCCACTAAGCCTTAAACCCTAAACTCCTAAACCCCAGCCTGCTTGTCGGGTATCATGGGGAACTAAAGGTTAGCCTTTTTGGCTATATAGGGATTGTATAGGGAGTATACTACTCAACAAAAGGTTAAAGGTTACCTAATCTACTACACCAGCTGCAATCTGCCGGGCTGCGATCCACCTTGTGAAGTTGTTGCTGCACCAGCTTAACGTCGCCACCGTGCCTGTGATCAGCTCCCGGCTTCGGTTGAAGGGTAGTATACTCCTTTAAGGGTGCTATAGGCTTCTATAACAAGGCTCCTTTCAGGGTACTTTACTATAGGGTTCTATAATAAGGCTCCTTTAAGGGTACTATAGGAAAAAGGCTTCTTTAAGGGGACTATAGCGTTCTATGATAGGGCTCCTTTCAGGTTTAGAACCGACAGTTCAGCCATCGATCAATCGAAACCTTGCAACCCTATGCTAACTATTACTAAAGCCTCAAACAAGTAGGAGCCCGAACCCAGAACTAAGAGCCCAAATTCCCAACATCCACCAATCCAAAACTCTGACCTGTCCCTACACGTTATAAGTCCAAAAATAACAGCTTCCAAACCCCACGCGAACTCTAGTGAAACCCCATCCCCACCCGCCCCACCGAAAAAGTTCCAAACGACAGCAAGTACGAACACGGCTAAACGGACAAACTATATCATCAAAACTAAAAACTAAGCCGGAAAGAGCTCAGCTTACCAGCAACAAACCCAAACCTCTAATGCCAGTTAACAACGTCGCAGCAACCCCAAACCCGGACCCTAAACTCTAAGCCCTAAAACCCCTGTAAACCCTAAACCTTAAGCTTCAAAACCATGACATCCTGGAACCTAGACCCTAAACCCTAAACCTAGACCCTTAAAACCTTTCTAGGGATGCCGCATAAATATCCGTATTATGGCAACGGTTGGAAGCCGAAACTCCTAAATCCCTGAATCCCTAAACCCTTGAAGAACCCTTCAAAGGAACCCTTTAGGAACAATTTAGAAAAGGAACCCTCTAAAGGAGCCCCTTCAAGGAAGCCTTAAGTGCAACCTTTTAAAGGAACCCTACTATAGAAATCTACTGTACCATTAAAGGACACCTATCATTATCATTATCATAGAACCCTATAGTACCCTTTAATGTAGCCCTATTATAGAACCCTATAGCACCCTTGAAGGAGCCCTATCATACAAAACTATAGTAACCTCTAAAGGAACGCTAAACCCTAAACCCTTTTGCGCTCTTTAAAGGAACCCCAAACCCTGACCCTATACCCTAAAACTTTTTCCGCAAACCCTAAACCACATAGCCTAAACCCTAAACCCCAAAGCCTAAACCCTAAACCCTATACCCTAAAGCCTAAAGCCCAAACCCTAAATCCTATAGCACCCGTTAAAGGAACCCTTTCCACACCCTACGCCTCCGATGGCCCCAGCAGACCACCGAGCCATCCCGACGAAGGGCTGCAAAGGCCCCGGCCGTCGCCTCACTTCTCTTGGAGTTTTGGGGCCCCTTATACTGCAAGTACAATAATTAACCCCCCCCCCCCCCCCAAAAAAAAAAAAAAAAAGAAAAAAAGATAGGCAATTCGTAAGGCCCCTGTAGTAGCTTGGGCTTCAGGCTTACTTGGAGGTTCAAGGGTAGTTATAAGTGGGCTTATAAGTCCCCTAATATGAGTTATAAGTATAGTAAGTATAGTTACCCTACTTATAACCCATGCTTAGGGATCTGGGAGTTTCCAAAAGTTAGGGGTACCTTATTTGGGGTCCTTGTAAACGAAATCCTACTATATAGGGTACTATGTTGGGGTCCCCTTTTTTCGGAAACTCCCATCTAGTGATTTAGGGTTAAGGGATGTTCAGGGATTAGGGGTATAGGGTTTAGCTTATGGGTTTAGGAGTTTAGGGGCTTACGGATGTGGGGACGTAGGGATTTAGGGATCGCGGTTTGCTGTTATGGGGTTAAGGGCTAAGGGTTTGTAGGGTTAATGGTTAAGGTATGGTTAAAGGTTTCTGGATTTAGGGATTTAAGGTAATCTGCTTCAACACTTGTTTTTGGTTTTGCCACATTTGTAAACTTTGAATTTGTTGTTTTGTTGTGTCTTCTGTCTCTGTGGGCCCTAAACCCTAAAATGGTTCTTTTGAGGGCGTGGTTGTGGCTCCCTGTCCAAGGGCTAGCAGGCTTGCCGGGTTTCGTGCGTGCTTTCTTCTGTCTCCCAGGACGCCCCAATGGCCCTTTAATGGAACCCTTATGGTCCTTAATAATTAGTGGGGATTTGGGTACAGTAGAGGGTAGTTGGGGGGTCTGGGTCAGGTTCGTGGTGTTTGCTTAGTATTGCTTGTGCAGGTGCATGTCAGGGCGCTAGAGTTGCAGGTTTTAGCGTGCTTGTTTCTACAGCAGGATTTTCGATGTGTACTGCACCTGTTCAGCAAAACTACGCGAAAGCGCAACAGCAAGGCCTGCTTTAGTGTTGTTGGCTTAGGGTGTTTGGCGTGCATAAGAAACCCTGCTGGATGCGTATAAGTCCTGAGAATGGTTATTTGGGGTTAAGGTTTAGGGATTGGGGGCCCAGGGTGGGTGGGCTACACCTGCATCACTACGCTCATCTTCACGAGCCCTGCCATGCCTACAGTTAAGGGACAATTAAGGGGCAAGCAGGGTCATTCTCAGGATAAGCTCATCCGGTGTAGCTACAAGGCATGCAACGAAGATGGGGCTAGCATCACTCAAAGTCGAATTCCGGTATGTATAAAAACCACAAGCGCATTACCCTAAACCCAATCACAAGCAATTCCATACCTTGCTTCTCACGCCACAGCTGACCCTAATAATCACCTTCACGGCAACAAGGTAAAGCCTCAAGTCGTCATGCCTGAACCCTTGCGGGGACTCCGGTGTACGGATCTCGAAAAACTCCGGAAGCCCCGAAGGCACAAAAACAACCTAAATCCGACCTTGCCCTAGGGCTGCAGATACCGAACTACTGGGTTGCTGGGATGCATACTAACTATGTGGTTAGTTGTTTGCTGCAGCTCTTGGGTTAGATGAAACCGCAGTCCCTCGTGAGGCTCAAACCCCAAACCCCGACAGGCCACGGCAAAGGCGCCTGCAATGCCTAAACTGCCTCAAAGCCGACGGCTTATATATATATATATATATATATATAGGGATTACAATGTAGCGCCGGGTCTCAATTCAGAGAGCCGAAACTAAAGAGCAGCACGCAAGTGAATTTCGCCCACGATGGGTAAATGGAGTTAGAGTTGCAGGGATTCAGGGCTTAACGTTACTTTGACCAAGCAGCATGCAGTGAGTTCACATTGCGGAGCGAGTTGTGCACAGAGGCGCTGTCCCCGCCTTACAAGGAGCTCAGAAAGGCACGGGAACACAACATGTTCAGCCAAATGTCCCATGACAAAAGTAGCAGTCTTCAGTGCTTTATGCTCATGCGCGTTTTTGGTCCCTAGCACCTGTTAACGTCTACCGACTGACTTGGTCCGATTAGGATCTCGCCAGGATTGAATTCCCCTTGCAATCTTACCTTGATGGGGCCTCTGCAAAGGTGCTTCTGAAATGAGGCTTAAACTGGGCTTTTAAGTAACAAAGGAGAAAAAGTATAAACGTTCATTTCATAATGGTTCCTTTAAGCAACATATTAAAGTATGGTACTCCAAAGCCCAGTAAAACATAGGATCCATGTTGAAGGAGCCCGACCTAGGGTACCCCGCTGAAACTCCCATACTTCTGCAGAGGTCTGGGTTTCTGGAGTTTCTCGGAACATCCCCGTCAGGGTTCCTTTTAAGCGATCTTTTTGAGTTCGTTAAGAATTGTTCTAGTAGGTTGCTAATTAAGGGTCCTAGAAGGGCTCCATATTAGAAAACCAACATGTTTAAGGGTCATAACAAGGAAATCATAACAAGGATTCCAAGAAAGGGGAGACCATGAGCGCAAACGAAACCAAGCCACAGGACCTATACTAGGACCTGTATCTTGCAGCACCTCATGCAGCAAGCCTTATGGGAATTCGTCTGGAAACATATTCGCAACGACGGTAACCTGCATGGTACGCTTGCAGAAGCTTCTGCACAGCTTTACAATGTTAACTATATGGTATCCCACGCCAGCATAGATACTGTGACACCCTAAACCCCTGCTACAACCATTTAAAGAACCCCTCCAGGAAATCTAAAAGAAATCCTTTACGGAACCAATGAAGAAACCCTTGAAGCAAGCGCACATGAACATAGTAATTAAACCTTATAGCAGCCCGAATTGCAACCGTTTTAGGATCCTTTTAACGATGCCCTTACAGGAATAAATACACTGCCATCTTAGGTCCCCACCACAAAGGCCAAAGCCCCAGGTCAGAACTGATGCATCGGAGCGCACCGCCGCGAATGCAAAGTTGGTGCCTTCAGGACTTCCGGGTTTAGGGTTTGGGCGTTTGGGGTTTAAGGGTTTGGGGTATAATGTAGGGGTTCGGGTTTAGGGTAAACCATAAAACCAGAAAGGGCCCCTAAACCGTCAAAGCCTAAGCCCCATTTAACCGCAAACCTTGAAAGCCCATTGTTGGCGGCGGCGGGGGCGGCGGTCTTCTTGCAAAAAAGGCTCACGTGAACTCCAGGGGTTTCATGTGGTTTGGAGGGCTTGCTTGCGGGTCTTTACATGTTGTCGATACCCTAATCCCTTTGGGGATTTGCGGTCTGAGCGTTGCTGTTTGGGGTTCGGGGTCTATGGGGTTGTGGGGATTGATGCTGGTTTCACTTCAATTTTTTGGTTAACCAATTCTATATCTGTTAGGATCCTAGCCTGAAAAACTGGCTAAGCAATAAAAGGAACTGGATTGGAGACTCCAGGTAAGTACGGTCCAAAGTAGCCCTTTCGGAATTGGGATGTAGGATCGCAGCGTGATGACAAGGGTAGGTGCTTGCGAACTTTCGCGCCACTCCCTTCCCAATCCTCAGCTCAATATCTGAAGACGGCATTCTGTGCTGCGCCCTGAACTAGACCCAAAAGTAACCTAGGAATAAAAAGGGTGCCCTTTTTGGGATAAAGGGGGTTATAAGGGAACCCAAACCCTTAAAAAGGGAATAAGGGCCTACTCTGGGTCCTAGTGAATCTAATCTAAGCCCCTAGAGTCACAAACAAATTCGGTCGTCGGCAGACTTCAACTCGAGGCGCTGACACAACTCTCGGTTTAGTCCTGCACCACAAAACAAAAACTTCTAAAGGTTTGGGGTTTATAAGGACGTTCCTGTCCGGGTTTTACAGTTTCGGGTACAATCAGGTTTCGACGAGTGCTCTATGAGGGCTACTATGATAGGGCTTTAGGACAGACGCCAAGGCGAATATCTAAGATTTCTGGGAACAGCGTGCAAACACCTCTCAACTACAAGCAGAGGCAAACATCTGCCATCGGCCACAAATAAGAAACACTGCTTGCCTTTGATCTGCTTGACGTTTTGCCTCAGGCCCCACAATTCGCTGTGCGCATAGGGACATAGGGAGAGCTAAGCTTCCAAACCTCGAAACCTCAAAAACGATTATGGCAGGGAGAGTTTCCAAAGTTTACCGGGCTTGGGGTCTAGGTTTAGGCTTTGGGGAGCATTCTGCCTTGATGTCCCTACCTTCCTTGGGCTTTCTCATAAGAGGTTTTATGTGGGATATCCCTTTCCTCATTTTTGCTTATGTGCTTGTTTGGGGCCCTTCAATATATCGTGGCGGCCTGGCAACCCCGAGCGAAAAAGACTTGGGTTCAGGGCTTCGGACTTCGGGCGCTTAGGGGTTTACGCTGTAGGGTTTAGGATTGAGGTCACTGACAGACCCGGGGTTGTTAGTTTTTGGCTTGGGGTTTATAATCATAAACGCTAAACTTAATTCCTAAAGCCGCAGAGAAACAAGACGACGCATGTACTAAGCCAGGCTCAGTAGACATGAAACACATCATGTCGACACCATGAACTGCACACCGCGCACCTGCGGAGATGCAACAACCGTGACGAGTGCGTTGCACTCAGTCTGATGTTCAAGGTTTCCATGCGCACAAGCAAACTGTTATTATGTGAAGCCCGCAACATCTGGTTGTGCGTGCGGGTGAGTGTAGGGAGATGGGCAAGTATGAAAGCATAAACTGGTGTATACATACAGGTACGGGTGCATGAGGACAATGACATATGCGTGGCTATGGGCTAAGGAGGCACAGCTCAAACTATCGTCCGACAAAATGGCAATCTTTCAAGAAGGGTTCCGTAGTTGCAAACATGCCAACAAAGGGGAAACACATCTAGAACAGGTTCCTTGAATGACACTCTCGTTCTGAGGGGCTGGATGTCGAGGACACCACATTCTCAGAAAGCAAGTGCTGAGTGCAACTTCTAAGGCATTCGCTCGTGTGTGCACGGCATAGTATTTTGACATAAGAAGCAATCCTTAAGTGCCCAACCCGACATAACGTCCATACCTTACCCTACGGCTCCAGTTACCTTAATAGTAGGTTACTAACCATATATTATATACCCCAGTAACATACTGTTTAGGTAATTGGAGCCCATGGTTCCTTTAAAGGCTAACATTATAGTTACTACAATTAAAAGGAACCCCCCCAAAATAGTATAGGTAATTTTTAAGGCCCCGATAGTACCTGACTTTAAAGGCAAATGCAACCTATTTTAAACAATAAACCCTAAACCTTACAAGGCAGCCCAGCTGCAGGTATTTCTGGACCTGGGAGCAGTCTCCACCCCACTGGCGATGGCCCCAACAAACCTCTGGCGGAACGGGAGCAGTCACTGGGTGTGGGGTTTCGGGTTGCTATTAAGGGACCCCAAAGGCACATAAGTACGAGCATTCTATAAGGATATCCTTACCTTATTGGGCTTCGTTATAAGGGGGTTTATATGGGATATCCCTAGTCGGCAGCTCGGCGTTGCTTCAGAAAAGGGCCGGCAAACAAATGTAATGCTGCATGATGGCAGTGTGCTACTGTTGAACTAGACCGGTAACGCCGGCTTTGATTCGCTGGCTATGCGTTTACGGTTTAGGGCTTTAGGGTTGTCTGGCTCGCCATGGAAAACATGGCACAGTGCTGCCGAGGTTTGAGATCAACTACACGACCCGTAGCGACAAGAAACCAACTAGAGGCTTGCCTTAACCTTGCCTTTGGTTAGTAGGGAATGGAGGAATGGGGTACAAGTATAACTACTATTACTGCCGCTCTCCCATTCCCTACTAACCAAAGGTAAGTAACCTGCCGGCACCCACTTTTCCCGGCAGGCCAAGGGTGGGGTTGAGGGCCCATAGCCCTAAACTCTTCACAAAACCACCCTACACCCGTACTACACCCCAGACTCGAAGTCTTAAACCCTAAACCCCTTTGGTTTGGGGGATTCTCAGGGCAATGGGGTTTAATTTGGGTTTAAAGGCTTGAGCTTCTGTCTTTAGCTGAGCCGTAGCCGAACGAATCATAAACCTCGGCAGCGGACCGCTTGGGGACCTGAAAGGGGACCCTTATCTGGAAAACTACCCATGTGCTTCCTGAACCCTAAACCCCTGAACCCCAGACCCCTAAACCCAAAACCCCTAAACCCCTAAACCCCCATTCACCCAACCACCCCAAAACCACTAAACCCCTAAACCCTCAAGACTCAGACCGTACTCTAATACCCTATAAACCCTATAAGCCCCTTATAGATCCGCTTGTAGATCCCCCTATAGATCCTTTTAAAGGAACCCCAAAAAAACCCTAGACTCCCAAAGCCAGGTGACGACGGACTCATCGGCGGTGAGAGCTGCAAAGGCGCCCTCCGTGGTGGCGATCTGCGTGACATCCTCAGGAGGCTCAGACGCTAAACCCTAAATCCTAAACCCAAATCCCTATAGGGTTTCTCAGGGTTTAGGAGTTTAGGGTCTTAGGGTTTAGAGTTTAGGGTTTTGGAGTTTAGGGTTTGTATAGGAGTTTAGACTTGATGGGGTTTAGGGTTCCCTGAACCCGCGAACTGGAGGATTCGTAGGGTTTCGGGCTGAGTGCATTCGGACGGGAGGGCTTCGGACTTTGGGTTTTTCAGAGCTCAAGGATTGAGAGTATACTCTAGACCCAAGAGTAACCCAGGCATAAAAAGGATGCCCTTTTTGGTTTAAAGGGGCTTATAAGGGAACCTGAACCCTAAAAAAGGGTAATAAGGGCCTACTCTGGGTCCTAGTACTCGAAGGAGCCTGAACCCTAATTTTTTAGAAACCCCGAAACCCTAAAATAATACACCCTGAACTCCTAAACCTCAAAGCCCAAAACCCTAAAGAGCTAAAAGCCAAACCCTAAAAAGCTAAACCCTAAAACCCTAAACCGTAAAACCTTGAACCCTAAAGACCCTATAGAACCCTAAACCCTTCGAAGGAACACCCTTTAAAGGAAACCCTAAATCCTTCCTAAGAAACCACTAAACCTATTGAAGGAACCCTTCAACCTCCCCCTGGCTCTTGCCGGCCAGGGCTCCGCCAGCTGATCCTGCCTGCGGATTTTACGGTTGAGGGCTGAGGGCATTAGATTCAATTTTGGGGTGAAGGTTTTAGGGTTTAGGGCATTAGACTCAACTTGTGTTGGTGGGCTTTAGGGCTTAAAGGGTTTGGGACATTAGATTCAGTTTGTGGTGGAGGGTTTAGAGTTTAGGGCCGGTTTAGGGTTTGGGTTTAGGCTTCTAGGCTTTGGTGTCACGACGGAGCTTGGGCCTTGGGTGTGGAGGACTTCTAGGGCTGGAAATCTTCGCCTTTTCCGTGTAATGTAGGGGCCTCAATAATTACAATAAGGTGTTGCGGCCCGTTATACTATCATTATACTAAGGAGCCCTCAAAAATAGTACAGGTAATTATTCAGGCTCATACGGCTTTGGACTCAGGTTTAGACTTACCTTTGGTTAGTAGGGAATGGAGGAAAGGGGTACAACTATAACTACTATTACTACCATGCTTCCATTCTCTACTAACCAAAGGTAAGTCGAGAGGTCATGCCGGACGCTTGTCGAAAACAAGAGATCTTCAAGTCAATCGTCCGAAGTTCAACATCTACCACTAGCACTACTACTGCTGCTATTACTACTAGTATAGGGTTTAGGGTTTAGGGTTAAGGCCCCAAAGCCCAAACCTACTCCAAAAAGGCATGAAACCTGAAATCCCAAACACCAACGCGCACCTTAAATCCTACAAGCTGCCGCCCCCAACCCTAAACCACCAAGCCCAAAACTTAAACTTCGAAATCCGAAAATTCAAACCCTAAAAAGCCTGAAGGCATGCTGTGCAACGTTCTACATGGGGTGGGCCTCAAACAAGGTTTCCCGGAGGAATACGGTTTAAGGCTTCTTGGGTTTACGGTTTCACCCAGCTCCACATATTGCGCATGAAACGCAGAGCCCGGCTTTTGCATTAGGGTCTAGGTTGCAGGATCTCTCGGTGGAGGTTTGAGGGTTTAGGGATGCAATTTGCAGGGTTTAGTATTTCGAGCATTTGGCCAGGCAGCACGTGCGAGCTGTCCCCGCCGCAATCGCTGTCACCCCAGGTTACCTGTCACGCATAGTGGTCTGGGAGTAGAGCAAGGGGTGAACCATTGGTATCATAATTAGGAATATCACGAATGCTAATACGATGATTAACTAAAATATTGCTATTGCACTATAACAGTTGCTGCTAACATCACTATTACGAGGGAGATCGTCATGTCCATTTGTAGGCGATTCCGTCAGTGAGTGGCGAAAGAGCGGATGGCCAAGTCAAGTTTTCCATCATTAAACTAGGCGAGCCACGAATCACGAATCCAACCAGCAGCCAAATGCTCGAAACTACATAATCTGTCGATGAGAATACCGGCCAACAGGGCTAATGCTGACATTGACTGAGTGACTGACACCAAGACGAGGGAAATCATGCGCATGGAAGAACGTATGCACAAACAATCACAAACGTGAATGATGCATTGCATGTACTTACATATGCTAAACCCTAAACCCAAACCATACACCGTGTGGTAGAACTTGCACCTGAATACAAATGCAGACATGTGATGATCTGTGCAGTTGCATGCGTAATGACATTCCCTCACACCTACCCATCTGCTCACCTCACTGCTTTCCCATCAGCTTTATATCTGTACATTTGTACACATATATATATACACATACATATACAGTTACAAACACTTACTTGTTTATTTACTTATTCAATATCATCTCTCAGTCGGTTTTTTCAGCCTCGTTTGGTATCTCTTCGTTACCGCTCGCGCTCTCTCTCTCTCTCTCTCTTTCTCTCTCTCTCTCTCTCTCTCTGTCTGTCTCTCTCCTCTACGAGCAAGTGCAAGTCTCGACCATGTGCGGGCTCATGTAATCCTGGAGAGATCACACTATTCTTTGAAGTTTCCACAACATAGCTACAAGTCTAGGTCTAAACCCTGCGATATAGTTAACACCGAAAGGACGCAGTTTTGGCCCCGAGAAGGAACAAAACAGGGCGGGGTCGCCACGCCACCATCCGCCTTCCTCACCTCAGATTCACGGAGTGGCTTTAATAATTAGAAGAAAAATTAGGGTCTGGGGGTTTCTACACTGAATCGTAAGATCCCCAGGAATGGTATTTCCAATTGCTCAAACTCCTAAGATAGATAGGGGAAAGAGCGAGAGGGAGCGAGAGAGAGAGGGGGGGAGAGAGAGAGAGAGAGAGAGAGAGAGAGAGAGAGAGAGAGAGAGAGAGAGAGAGAGAGAGAGAGAGAGAGAGAGAGAGAGAGAGAGAGAGAGAGAGAGAGAGAGAGAGAGAGAGAGAGAGAGAAAGAGAAAGAGAAAGAGAGAGAGAGAGAGAGAGAGAGAGCGAGAGAGCGAGATAGAGCGCATTGAAGACACCGGAAGATGCCGCTGAACACTTCCCTGAATCTTAAGCACACTGCAACGCGCATTATGAGTAGGTGGCTCTTGTGGTCGTTCTTGTTGCTGTCGCAACAAGCGTTGCAGATTTGCCAATGTAAAATGTATGCCTACGCACTGACTATTGCAGGCCTGGCGGCCTTTTCTTTTCGGGTTTTAGGGTTTGACAGCTTGGAGAGGGTTTAAATAGTACAAGTATACAGGGACAAGAGTGGGATGTTCAGCTCTCCATTTTTTCTTTGTTCATGCTGCATTCATGCTGATTGAGGTATAGCTCCACCTCCTGAGCTATATCGAGAGGAGCGAGTGGAGGATTACGAGGTTACATACCCCCTGTTGGACTCCCCTCCCCTACCCTAAACCCCGAAACCCTAAACCCCTAGACCCTAAACCCCTACACCGTAAGCCCCTAAACCCTAAACCCCTAAACCCGAAACCCCTAAACCCCCAAACCCCTACACCATACATCCCTAAATCCCTAAGCGAAGCCTCCCCCTAATCCCAGACAGAACGGAAGAATCGAGGGGGGAAGTGATAGACATGCCAAAAGCGTGGACAAACATTAGGGTTTAGGGATTTGGGGCCGCAGCGCTTGAGGGTGTGGGATTTTAGGGTCTGAGGGTTTTAGGGTTTTAGGGTTTATAAGGGTCATTCATGTTTCGATTGGTACACATACGCACCTCCAAGTTCCCAGCTAGCTTGCAAAAGAAACACATCCGCAGCTTAAGGTCATCTCCTTATTCCGCGTTACGTCGGGCAACCCATTTAATTAACACGAGAAAAAGTACTGTTTTACTGTAAATACGCACCGCCACGGCGTACCAGACTCCAGAATAGTACTAGTACTATATAGGTAGTTGTCAGAATTCTGGTCCCGCTGTGGGTCCCTATTATAGTACGGCACCGAATGTTTAGAGTACCCAAAAAGGGACCCGCATTTTGACAACCACCCATATAGTTATAGGCCCTCAACCTAAACCTTGAAACTCTGCAGCTTAAACCGCAACCGTCGAGCTCCGAAAACCGCTAGACCCCTGAACCCCGAAAGCCCCTAATTGCCCTAACCGCCCAAACCCTAAACCCTACCCTGAACCCTAAACCCTAAAACCCTAAACAGTGAAACCCTAAAACCCTAAACCCTAATAAACCCTAATAAAGCCTAAAAAGCCTAAAACCCTGAAACCCTAAGACCCTAAAAGCCTCAATCCGAAGCAAGTGAAGCCTGGGGGCAGCGAAGGCCTTCGACCAACGGCTGGCATAAATCTGCGCACTGCGAGCCATGGCCTGGAGCACATCCTGAGACAAGGCTAGAGGGATTGTATGGGTGGTTGTCAAAATTAGGGTTCCGTTTTTTGGGTACCCTATTGAAACAGGTACCCATAAACGGACCATAATTTTGACAACCACCCATACGCAGGTCTAGACTTTGGGGTCTAATCTTCAGGGATAAGATTTAGGCTTCAGGGCTGGAGTTTAGGCTTTGGACCCTAGGCTGTAGGGCGCAGAGTAGACTTTAGGGTTGCAGCTCATCGGCTTTAGGCGTTTTGGGCTTTGGGTTTGGTTTATCGCGGTCGTGGCGGTGGCAGGGGCGGTGGCTGAAGGTGGCAGTGGAAGCGGAAATCTGATAACTGATAGTAATCGGTTCTGGCCAGACTAGTTAATTTCCAGGAGGTGAGGGCAAGCTCACTGCTGCAAACACTCGAGCCGGCCACAAGACCATCACTACTTCAATTCAAGTATCCCTTGAAGTGTCTTGAAGCTGACGCAAAATCCAAGCCCCGGAGACACTTGAATACAAACCTTAAACCTCACGAGTCAACCATCCGGGCACCGCACTTTATCCTGCACACCAGCTTCCCGCAGGGTCATGCGACCACATAGCTCGCGATCCTGTCACAGGTCATTGCTAGCCCCGCCTTGTCAGAGTGCTTCCTAAACCCTGAACCGCTAGCATCTCCTAAACCCCGCGCACCTGATCCCCAAACCCCAAGCCTGAAACCAAAACCCTAAACCCCTGAAGCCCAATGCCCTAAAGCCTAAACTTCGGGGGTTTGGGATTTAGGGCGAGCCCCGGGCCCTCAACTGCTGCACACGCACGGCGCAAAGCAAACGAAGCGAGCCTTGGAACAAAGGGTCTGAAGTCCAGTCTTCAACTTCTGCTGAGCTCCTCTGCAGGAGGGTTTAGGGTTTAGGGCTTAGGCCTCTGCAGGACGGTTTAGGGTTTAGGGTAGGCTTTTGAAGATATCTATAGAGGGTTGATTGAGGCTTCACTCCTAAGTGTATAGGGGTTCTCTCTGGGGGTTCAGGGCTTTGGGTCGCGGACCTGCTGGTGTTTATGGTTTTGGCTTTCCGATGTAGGGCCGTTGTGGGTCTATTGGGTCAAAACCCTATGTTGCGTTGCATGTGCGTGTCTGTGTGTACGTATATATATATATATATATATATATAGATGTATATATATATATATATATATATATATACACACACATGTACATGTTTTGCTCATTGGTTTTTATTGACGTATTTGTATAACATCCTCTCCGACGGACAGCCATGATATCAGCAGCCCTTCCAAACCCTGGGGTCTCGTTACGGCTGTGTTTAGGGGGTTGGGGGTCTAGGTGTGACGTCTTTCTCGCTTAGTCGATAAACGCCTTAAGGTTCGCGGGGCTTCGAAGCCCATCTAGCTCAAAACCCAACGCGGTTCTATAAGGCTCGTCTTGATTATAAAAGGCCCGTCGCACATGTGAGCCATTCTCCAAATTTGAGCCGATTGAAGCAAAACAAGCGCCTTGAAGCAAGCTCGGGTTCCAACAGCTGCCCCGGAACGTTGTGGGCGCAAGGACTAATACACCAAACACCAAACCCACACCCGGAGCAGTTGCAAGCCGAGGGGCGGCGGCGTACTTCGTTCACAGTCCCTGGGCACAGCTCACTGCTTAAACTGCGGGCAAGACCGCTACTACAGTGCTCGAAACATGCTGTGTCAACCGGGACAAACGCTAAGCCATCATCCCAAAAAGTACATGCAAAACCTAAAGAGATTACAAAGGATTTGCGAAGACCCCCCCAGGTGCCAGAATCACCACGATACTTCTGACCACATGGCAGTAGATAATTATGATGAAGAAAAGCGATGAATACCATGATGACAATGGTGATGATGATGATATATGATGATGCTGGTGATGATGATGGTGACGATGACGGCGATGACTATGATGGTGTTAATGGTTAAGATGGTTCTAAGGGTGGTGATGTTGCTGGTAGTGGTGATGATGATGCCGGCGATGACGATGAGGATTGTGACGACGTTACTGGTGATGTTGACAAAGCATAAGATGATGCTGAATAACCTGATTCCGAGGGTGGAGATGGTGATGATGATTATGACGGTGATGGTGGTTGTAATGAAGATGAGTCTGCAGGTGGTGGTGGCGATGTTGATGATGCTGATGATGATGATGCTGATGATGGTTGTAATGATGCCAACGCCACTTTATCAGCAGAGCAGCTGAAGGAGCAGCGTTGTCAAAGACACATAAACGTTTGTGTCGTTGCTTTGTTGCTGTTGCTGCGCAGGAGTACGAGTAGGAGTAGGAGTAGGAGTCCGAGTAGGTATAAGACCAGGAGCAGGAGTAGTAGTAGTAGTCGTAGTAGTAGTAGTAGTAGCAGCAGTAGTAGCATCAGTAGCACTAGCAGTAGCAGAGCAGTAGCAGTAGCAGTAGCAGTGGCAGCAGCAGTAGCAGTAGTAGCAGAAGTAGTAGCAGCAGGAGCAGGAGCAGGAGGAGGAGCAGCAGCAGGAGCAGGAGCAGGAGGAGGAGCAGCAGCAGGAGCAGGAGCAGTAGCAGCAGCAGCAGTAGCAGCGGTAGCGGCAGCGGCAGTGGTAGCAGAGTGGCAGTGGCAGTGGCAGCAAGCAGGAATCATAAACCCAATACCCGGGGCCCTAAACTCTGAACCCCATTGTCGCTCTTCACTCCGAGAAGCAGGAGATATCGCAGCGGATGCCCTGCTGCCTCGGGCGTGGGACTCTTTGGTAGGGCTCCAGGGTTCCAGGCTTCAGGGCTCCAGGGTTCCAGGCTTCAGGGCTCCAGAGCCTAATTTCGGGGCCTTATTAATATTCAGAATAGGGTTCCTTTAAAAGGGATCCTTTAAAGGGGTCTATAAGGGATCTAGAGTAGGGTTCTATAATATAGGGGCCTTGATATTGAGAATAGGGTTCTGGGGCCCATCATACTAGCATACTTGTAATGAGGAACCCCAACATAGTATTGGTAACTACTTAGGCCCCTATAGTATCCGACCCGGCTCTTGGAGAGTTTAGGGTTCCTTTTCCAGGGATCCATAAGGGTTCTACAAAGGGATCTATACGAGGGTTTTAGAGTTTAGGGTTCCTTTTAAGGAGATCTACAAGGGTTCTACAACAAGGGGATCCATAAGAGGCTTTAGAGTTTCAGGTTCCTTTTCAGGGATCATAAGGGTTCTACAAAGGGATCTATACGAGGTTTTAGAGTTTAGGGTTCCTTTTAAGGAGATCTACAAGGGTTCTACAACAAGGGGATCCATAAGAGGCTTTAGAGTTTCAGGTTCCTTTTCAAGGAGATCTATAAGGGTTCTAAACTAAGGGGATCCATAAGAGGCTTTAGAGTTTAGGGTTTGTGGGCCCGGGGCCTTCGGATTTGGGCTCTGAAGTTTGGGATTTAGGGTTTAGGGTTTAGGATTTGGGGTTTATTTAGGAGGCTAGGGTTTAAGGTGTAGGGTTTAGGGCTTAGGAGTTTAGGGTTTAGGAGTTTAGGGTTTAGGGTTTGAGATTTGGGGTTTAGGGCCTACACAACATTCCACTCGAACTCTCTTCTGTCGCCTCCAACCCCAAAGCCTGACAACATCTGACAGCCAAGGTCCTAAAGCCCTAGCACCATGTGGGAGTTTCCGAAAATAGGGGATCGAAATATAGTACCCTAAATAGCAGGATCCTTATTATAAGGACCCCAAAATAAGTTACCCCTAATTTCTGGAAACTCCCATGTACTAGACCTTGTTACGACGTTTCAATCAGACTCATCCTGTAAATCCAGTATTCGGCACAAAACTCCTCTCCAAAAAACCTCATCACCAAGCCCAAAACCACTCTCAACAACAAAAACTTTTCAGGAACCCCACAGACCCTTCAGATTCAAGGGACCGCTACAGAAACCCATACGGTGGATGATATAAATCCTGCATTACCTTATTTAAGGGTCCTAAACTATGGGAATTATGGTATATTCCTTATTATGGGTAATGCAGGGTTTATAACATCAACCGTACTTGGAGAAACTCTGAACGAAGCCCTGAGTTGAACACAAAGATACGTAGCAGGCAGGGCAGGATGACTTGAAGCTGGGGGTTTACAAGGCTGTTTAGGATTTACTCACAAGAACCCTAAACCCTACTTAAAGGATCATGGGACTTAGTAAGTAGGTTATACTTGGGGTTATAAGTCCCCTAAGTGGGGTTACCATAATTATATAACCGACTTATAACCTTACTTACTAAGTCCCCTGCCCTTCCAAGTAAACCGGCCACAAAAACCGGCCGGATGATGTAGAGACCGGTGGGGGCTTGGCTGGCGATCTCCGGTTGCGGTCGCCAGTGGAGGGACGACAAACAAACACCTACCTATAGTCTCCATTGTAGTTCCTTTTTTTGGTTAACCAAAATCTCTATTATAGGGTCCTAACCATAAAAGTGGATAACCAAAAAAAGGAACTACAATGGAGACTATAGGTAGTATGCTGAAGCCCAAACTTTTTACGGTTTCGGGTTTAGGGCTTAGGGTTTCGGGTTTAGGGCTTAGGGTTTAGGGTTTAGGGCTTAGGTTTAGGGTTTAGGGCTTAGGGTTTAGGGTTGAGGGTTTGGGGTTCAAACTTAGAGAATGGAAACTGCTACTAAATCGTGACCCCCGGTTTCGTCAAATTGAACCATCAGCCCGAATACTTTGCACCCAAACAGTGGGCCCAGGTGTCGAAAGTTGTGCCAGGACACTGGCCGCTCATGAGGGACACAGTGATGTAGATCGGGGGGCCAGCATACTGCTGCTGCACCACCAACTGCAAGGCACTTGATGGGTTTGCAGCCATTATAGATTTGCATATATCAAATCTGACACCAATTGTGAATCACGGGTGTGGTTTAAACCCTAAACCCTAAACCCTAAGCGATGTTGAGTTTCCATGCTTAGTCCGAGGCTGGATCTTTACCTCGAGCTGCTGCCTTGAACACTGAGCATCCCTTGGCATTCACACGAAGCGCATCGGATGCCTATGTTACATACTCGTCTCAGAGCCTACATTGCCGATTGCGACGGGTAGACTGAGGATACCAGTACATGCGATTGTGACTTCCGAGGCATAGTTCTTGTGGTGTGATGGTGGTGGTCTGCTGCGGATGACACGTCTTTCGAGCGCACCTGTTAGACTGAGGATTGCGAAACGACGAACCGGGCTACTGCCACTGCACACCGCACTATGCAACCACCCCCTCCAAAGGAACCAACAGCTAACCCGTAATCCTGTATCAACATAACATCCGGACCCCTTGCTAAATTTTGCAGCCCATATAATGCGGGCGCCTCAATAAATGGAATAGGGTTTTGGGCTCCTTGATGGTATAATCATCATCAGGAACCCTAAGGAATACTATAGGCAATTATCTGGGCTCCTAATATTGCTCAAACCGACAAGCCACAGAGGAGTGGAGTCCCCTTACATTCTCTGCTGACTCTGATCTCGGTACCGGAAACCCTGAGTGCCAACAGTTCAACAGTTGTAGTTCCAGGCCCCCTCCACCCTCAACCTCACTGAACTAGAACCCTACCTTAACCTACCAGAACCTACTTTTCTGTAGGGTCTATTAGGGTTTATAAAAGGAACCTACAAAAAAGTAGGGTTAAGTCGGTCTGGGTATGCTACCTATAGTAACCCACGGAGCCAGCCTGTGCTTGCGCGGCCTGCTGGGCCTGAGCTGCCTGCTGCGCTTGCGCGTGGGCGAGCCGGGCGGCGTTCATGGCGAAGGTGGCTTCAGCCAAAGGACGCTGGAAACCCTCCGGAGCCTATGAAGACCAAAGGACGCGCAAAACCCTCCGGAGCCTATGAAGGGAAACTTCTGGCACTCGTAGGGAAAACCTTCTTGGTGAAGCTCCTTCAGCAAGCTCGTGCATCTTAGCAAGTGCACAGCAGAGCAATCTTGAAGAGCTCCGGCCCCTTACACTGGAAGTCCCAAACTGATGTGAAAGCTCCCGTGAGGTTCTGCCTGCATCGCCACGAGCCTAAACGTCTGAGCCAATCAAGGGGCCGGCTTGCTCTGTCCAAGAGCCATGCCGAAGGGGCTAGAGCCTGCTAGAATTTGGGGTTCTTTAGGATTGTTCTGACTTGGGGTTGAGCCATGTGCAGGAAATTCAACACGTCGGGGTTCAGGGATCTTAGTGTGTTTGGGGGCGAATTCGCGGGTTCAAGGGTTCCGGGTGCTGTGAAGGCATGTAAATTTGAGGGCTTGAGGGTTCATGTTCGGAGTCACCCGATGCTCTGCTAACCCACGTTTGAATACATACATACATACATATATATATATATATATATATATATATATACATGTAGTCGTAAAGGCATATGCTAAATCCCAGATCCCCAACTTCGTCGCCAATGCCAATAGATGGCCCCTAATATGCAAAGTAGGGCCTTGGGGGGTATGTTGTACTAAACTAAACCTATTCCGACCCCTGTAGTACCCCAATGCCTAAACCAACACCTAAACCCTAAAGTTACGTATAAGATGGCTACAAGTAGTGACCTACTATTTCAGCAACTAGCCAAGGCGCCAAGAGCGCAAGCAAAAGCTGCCAGGGGCACATGGCTTTACTGGTGTTCCAGGTCGGACTTAGGTTCGGGGTTTAGTGTTAGGGGTTTAGGGCCTTAAAGGGTTTAGGGTTTAAGGTTTAGGGGTGTAGGGTTCAGGGCCTTAGGGGTTTAGGGTTTAAGGTTTAGGCTTTGGGGCTTTGGGTTTGGGGCTTAGGTCGGGGTGCTAGGGCTTAGGGGTGTGCTGGCCTGAGGGCTTTTTTGGGGGTTTTGGGAGGCGAGCGTTACGGGCTTAGGGTCAAGCTTCAAAGGTCGGGATGACCTGCGACTTCTTCGCCGTCTTGGCCTCATTCTGCCGTGAACAGTAAATGCCAGGATTCTGCTGCGTTTCACCGGAAACTCCGCAGAGGCCAAAGTAGGTATAATATATATATATATATACACATACATATATATATATATATATATACATACACATATTTTGCGCCTTTGGACCTCGTAAAACCGCACACCCGAAGCCCTGCCCACCCAGACCCAAACTTACCTAAACCCCCCTGATTGCGGGGCATCATATAGACATATAAGATTTCGAAGAATGAAGAAGTGTTTCGCTTTTGCGTGCAACTAGGGCTCTTACATGACAGACGTTGGGCATCAATATCGTGAAAAAAGATCAGGCTGGCGGCTAGATCATGTTACACCACAGTGACTCGACTCAGTCGGCATGTGTAGCTTTACGAAAAGCAGATGTTGCTATTGAAACTCAGACCTATAGTAAGCTCATGGGAGGTCGGAGCCCCTCGGGTGCAATACGCATGGAGCACCAAGCAGTCGGAGAAGGACTAATCCCTGGAACCTCGTTCCCGAAACCTCACGAAAGGATGAAGAAGGAATGTAGAAGTGGACTTCTCAGGATTCTCGGGATCCTGCGTCGTTTTCATTACAAGCGAATTATGACTAATTATGACTGTGGAATTTTAATGACATCATCATCATCATCACTGCTATGGTGTGAGCCACAGGGCGGCTAAGCTGTCATGGCCAAGGAACATGATGCAGACCCATGCATCACGGGTTACGGGATCCGGCGATTTCACCCACGGACGAGTTCAGCAGACCATCCAACCTTCGAAGAAATGCACGTCTCCACGTAGAGGCTGGAACAAGCAGCTGCTTGAAACACAAGACCAGACATGCACAGCGAACCGCGAATCGAAAGTGCAGCGAGAACGAAGACAGCCTTGCAGCACCACGTCACGGCCAAACCGGAACAGCCAGTGCGACCCTTGAATGCCACCCTGAAGCCCGAAAGCCGTAAAGCCCCAACACTGAAATCTGCTACAGTTGCAAGCCCTTGACTCCGAAACCCTTAGACCCGGAAAAAAACTTGACCCTAGGACCCTTAGCAAAACCCTCAAGGGAACCCTCAAGGAATCCTCAAAGGAATCCTTGTGAATCCCTACTAAAACTTTCGAATCCGAAAGCCCCGATCCTGGGTCAGACGCTCCGGTGCACCTCGGCGTCCAACAAAAACGAGCTGAGTACGGCCAGCGCATTCAATAAGAAAACGTTGGGAACAAGATATGAAACCCTGGATGTTTGGCAATCCTATCCAGGGTCCTAGACCCAAGCTAAACACCCTAATTCAAACAGGAAACAGATCCTTGCCCCAGCCTACAAAATTTCAAATGCGCTCACTTTGGAGTTTTCAGCCCGCCAAAAGCCCAAAACGCGCGCGCTTGAACTATCGGAGCTTCCAAGCCCTTTGCCGGGCTTGTCTAAGCGAGCTTTCAAGCCTCCGCGAGTTTTAAACCCCTCCTGCCCAGCCTGAAAAGTTCAAACGCGCTCAAAGCTCAATCGCGCGTGTTTGAATTTTCGGAGCGCCCATGCAAGCCCTTGCCAAACCCCGCGGTGGGAATTAAAGAAATTTTCGGGGTCAGAAAGGCGGCCGTTTCTTATCAAATCGACGCCCCGTCGTCTAAGGTTTAGGTTTTAGGGTTTGAGCTCAACTACAGCGGCTGAGGAATTCGGGGTTTGTGGTTTCGGGCTTTGGGCTTACGGGTTTTAGGATTAGAGTTTAGGGTTTAGGGTTGGGTTTTGGGTGTAGGGGTTTAGGGTTTAGGGTTCAGGGGTTACGGGTTTAGGGGTTTAAGGTTTGCATAGGGTTTAGGGAAGGTTTTGAGTTGAGGATTTAATTAGGGATTAAGAGTTTAGGGAAGAAGTTTTTTTGGGGGTGAGCTTTGAGCTGTTGGGGCGGGGGCCATGGTCATCTCAACGAAAAAGACAAAGGGAATCGCCGGTTTTGTCGGACTTGTTCCAGCAAAGCCTGAACGAGGACCCCGGAAATTACAAGCCCTAAACCCGACACCGAAAGCATTCAGACCCTCAACCATGCAACCGAAAGCGCCAAAACCGCGAACCTACAGTATACAGCCAAAGAACCCTAAACCCTAAACCCTAAAACCCTAAACCCTAAACCCTAAACCCCAAACAACCAAACCCCAAACGATAAGCGAAACACCAGGCGAGAAAAACTCTCCACCTGAAGCACCACAAGCCCACGCACTCCATCCGAAATCTTCCCTACTTGGAGGGGCAGGGGACTTAGTAAGTAGGTTATAAGTAGATTTATAAGTACCCTAAATCGAGTTACCCCAATTATAATAACAACCTACTTACTAAGTCCCCTACCCCTCCAAGTAGAGGCTCCTGAGATACTACCATCATGGAATTAGGTCTCTAAAACCATACTAAGGATGGCTTTTTGGGACCTAATACCATAATGGTGGTATATGAGGAGACTCTGGGTTCGAGCCCCTTTTTGAGTCGCAGGCTGTCAGAAGCGGCAGGCTTCGATTTGCCGGACCTGAAACTTTTGGGGTTGAGGTAATTATAAGGGGTCTATAATGGTAGGACCATGGGCCTTAGTATATATGGTTCTGAGTACCTTAAGAGGGGCTATAAGTATAGTTACCTTAATTATAGCCCTAGTTACTAAATCCCATGATCCTCTACGTAGCTTGTACCAGGACCCCCCAACGGGCCTTTAATGGCGCCCTTATGGTCCTTAATAGTGGGGATTTGGGGTATAACAGAGGGTAGTTGGGGGTCGAGGTAAGCTAAAGAAGTTGAGGGTCGAAGGACTTTCGGTTTGGCTAGGAGGTGCTTTTGAAGCCTTTGAAAAGTATTACAAGGTAAGATCCTCTTAAGCCCAATAAGAGCAAACACAAAATGTCCCAAAGCCCTACTTAGTTGCGGTTTACGAAACAGCATCAGGCTTTCGGATTTAAGAGCGTATTGCTTCTGGTAATTGGCTGCGGGCCTTTCGAGGGTTAACGATCCAGGGTTTAGGATACATTAGTGCTTAGCACGCCCTGCAGCAGGACTAGCAGCGGTGGCAGTCGCAGGAGTAGTAGCAATAGCAGAGTAGTAGCAGTAGCAGCAGCAATAACAACAACAATGATCGCAGTTAGGTAGGAGTAGGAAGTAGGAATAGCAGTAGCAGCAGGCGAGTCCGAAAACCATGAGCAGCTAGGATGACGATCGGATGCAGAATCATCTCCCAACAGAACACCAATGTGCAAGTATTGCAGGTGATTGGAAGGTTGCAATACTTGTCGTACATGTAGCATCGATCCTAACCATGTTCGATCCCTACGGTGGGCTCGTTGGCATCTCAGGAGTGGAAAGACTAGAGCGCACAAGGCGCTAAGCCTCGGAAGCAGAAAGACTGACCATGGAGGCCCCTAAACCCTAGACCGATAGAGGAGCCAACAAAAAAATTCAGGACTGCAAAGTTTGGGGTGGAGGTCTTAGGGGTCCGGTTGTCGGATAATATAGGGGCCAGTATCCTACATTTATAATAAGGAACCCCCCAAAACCCTATTCTAATCATTAAGGCTATTAAGGCCCCGATATAGTTTGGCTTAGAACCCTGAATCCGGCACGACATCCTGTAACGCCAGGGCCGGAACGCATCGTGGGAAAAGTAGAACCTGCAAGCCCAGGTGATGTGATGGCAACATATGTAAATATACTGAACTTAGACCTCTAGCAAAAATTATAAGTGTAGTTGTCTCTTAGGGATTGTAATAACCAAAGATTACAAACTATTTCTAAGTACCCCAAAATAAGCGGAAGCATTCCAAACCTGCGTAGAAGGCCGAACATGAAGACTGGGCAGCTCTCTGATTATTTGCCGCAGTCCAGCCATGCGCGCGGCTTTCAAGTAATGTAGGGGCCTTAATAGGGTTTTGGGGCGCGTTATACTATCGAATTAGCACCGGAAATCACACAAAAACCCCCTAGAAAGTAGTACTGCCGATCAGCCGCCCAATCCCTGAGGTCCTGGAAGCCTCAAGCGCCAAAAGCATCAAGACGAGCAAACATCATCACTTCTTGGCCATTACCATCCATATCGCTCTGATCATTAACCGTTATCATCATCATCGTGATTACCGTCACATTTGGTGACATACTGTTGTTGTTAAATACCTCCAAACGAGGCTGTCTTGGAGTTTCCTTTCTAAGTGTTTTGGGAGTACGCGGACCACTGTTTCGGGGTTGCAGGCCCTTATCTTTTTTGTAAGAGATTCCTCGTCAACATCCCATGCAATCTTCAAACAAACCTACAAGCCCCTCAACACATGTTTTTTGGGCCTTTAATCATTCAGGGCAGAGGCTGCTGGTAGCGCATTTGGAGAAGGGTCTGCGCGACTGATACTTCAACCGCTTTTGATCGTTGAAACAGGGTAGGGATTAGGGCCAGGGCTTAAGGGTTTTGTTGGTTCAGAACTTAGGGGATAACACAGGACTGGAGTACAAGAGAATAGTGTACAAAAGCTGACAAACCTCGAGCATTGTACAAATAATAGTAGAAACAACTTGAGCAGAAGCATTTGCAGCGACAACAGGCTGCGCCTTTGCAACAAACTCGTAAATCGATAGCTTTCCAAATCCTGCCGGTTTGCGGGCACCCAGCAAACATCCTGAAAGCCTGATTCTGATGCCAGCCGTAATGCCAAGGGTCACGAACTGATTCAAGCCGGCGCCCGTAAGCAATCAACTCAGTTCCCACGCAACACATCCGAAGTACTCGTCCATGCAACCTTACGGTGCTTGGCCCCACACCACAAAGCCTCGAGCCCCAAACCTAGTGACCTAGTGGCCCAAACGTGCGGTCTAGCCGCCCTAATTAACCCTATCTATATAGCCTCCATTGTAGTTCCGTTTTTTGGCTAACCAGAAGCCATATATACATATGTGTATATATATATATACACATACTGCAAGAACCTAACCATAAAACTGGTTACGCAAAACAAGGAACTTCAATGGAGACTATACCTTAACCTACCAAGCCCTACTTTTTTTGTAGGGTCCCTCTAAATTCCATATTAGGGTTCATAGTGAGAACCTGCAAACAAGTAGGGTTTGGTAGTTATCCTTTGAATGGTTCAGGGTCTCCCGGGTCCTATATGCATCCCCGAATTCACCCTAAACCCCAAACCCTAAAACCCCTAAACCCTAAAACCCTAAATCGTAAAACCTAAGCCCTAAATCCTACGAGGGCGGGGGGTTTCTCAGCCCACAACACCTGATCTCAGCCCACCCCCATGGCACAGCGCTCAGCCCAAAGTAAAAGAACTCAGCCAAAATTCCGTTTCCCCACGGCACAGCGGCTTCAACGAGACAACATGGTACCTGGATTACGGCCTCTACTTGGAGTTAACACTCTTTTAGTACTTTCCGAGCAACTATGACGTATGTGTGTTTGGTCAGTTCCCCCATGGCACAGCCATAAAACCGAATAACACAGATCGAACACAGCGTAGCCAGTACCTTGCCTACGCCGCACCAGAGGCTCCTTGAAGTAACAATTTTCACAACTCCGAAGATGCTTTCCCCATGGCACAACGGCAAAAGTGGTCATGAAACCAGTTCGATGAAAATTTTTATGTTGTTTAACGACTTCGCTGTTTTCTTGTGTTGTTTTTGGTTGTGTTTTCAACACGCCCAAAGCAAGCAGACACTCTGATTCTTTTTTCTCCGTTGCCAGCTCACGCCTTCTTCTGTGCTTTCCTCGGCATGAACTCCCGAGCACGCATCGACTTGAAAGTTTTCAACCAATCGGCTCGTTTGGTTTTCGACTCCAGCACACCAGGGTCGAGGAGCTCTTTTCGTACCCAGGAAGCCAAACTTCCGCCCTTCTTGTTCTTCAAGTGGTTCACATAGTATTCTGCGATCTTCGAAAACTGCTTGACCGAGACCTCTTGCTTTTCAGCCTCCTTCCCTGGGAATCTCGCCTCGATCATCTGCACGACATCACTGACGCTGTTCAAGTTCCACTCAGCTTCATCCGAGCTTTGTTCAGGCTCCTGCGCGATGGGCTTGGGCTTCGTGGGTTTCTGGGCGGACGAGGACGGGGCAGGTTCTGGCTTGGGACTCGGCTTGGGCTTCGTGGGTTTCTGGGCGGACGTGGACGGGGCAGGTTCTGGCTTGGGCTCTGGGTGGTGAGCAAGGTCCGCTGGGTTTGGCTGGGGAAGCGCCTCTGGCTCTGGGGCTGTAGCACTTGTAAGACGGACCGCCAGTTCTGTACACCCAACCGCAACTGTGTTTCAAACGCAAGCAAAAACACGCACTTGCCAGCCGTGCTGCTGGCTTCGCCCCTTGGGTTTCCAACTGGCCCCACACCTGCTGCACTTGCTGCACGAAGCTGAGCACGTTCAGCCGGAGTAACGTCGAGACACATTCTTTTCTTGGGCTACTCTGGGGAAAGCGCCTCTGAGCTTTCCAGCTCCGACCTTGCCCGCTTGGTAGGCGTGCAAGCCATGGCCGCGAGGTAGTCGACTGGCCAAAAGGCACTCACAGCTACTACGTCTACGAACTTCGAACCGGCCCCTGCGGAGCACATTGCAACAACATGAAGCTTTTCCCTCCTGCTTGATATGAGCAGGCAAGCACTTCTATGGATTTCTGTCCTTGCACCGTCATGGCGAGACGAGCTGGGCTTCTCCGAAAATTTCGATAGTCTTCAATATCTAATCGTGTAATTATGCTATGAAACCACTGTCGTGCAGTTTGGTTTGGCTGCTTGCATGCTCACGGTCCCCAAAATTCCAAGAACTCCAGCTCTTAAAGCCCCAATCACCCGCCGACTGGGGAAGCCAAAATGGCTCCAGGCGGCACATGCTTCAAATCCGTGTAGAAAAGATCTACGAACAGCGCAGAGACCCCCATCTTCCCGCAGCATTTACGCATGTCTAATTGCAGCAACTGGGTGGGGTGTTCAGAGGTTTTGGTTTACGGTACTCCTTTTTAGGCGTTCGAGAGTCTTAAAGACGTGAACTTCAATCTTCAATCCCAAACAATTTTCGGACTTGGTTGCCAGAGCCTCTCCAGGTTTGTATGCGGTTTCAAAAGGTTTCAGAGGTTCTTATAAATGTTAGGAATGAGGTTTATATGGATTTGCAAAGATTTCACCAAGTGTTTTTCAAGGCTTTAAGCAGTTTTTCTAGGGTTTGAAAAAGGCCGAGGGTGTTTAGCAACTGTATCATGATAGTGAGCTTGATCACATGAGAAATATTGCTGTGCCTTGGCGTTTCCTGTTTTCCGACACATGTTTGTTACGTGATGCCGTTACAGCAGGATTACCGGAAACCCCATGGCACACCGCGATTGGGCTAAGTTCCCGTGGTTGGGTCGTGTAACCCCCTATGCTCAGTAAAACCCTATGCAAACCCTAAAACCCGAAACCCTAAAACCCCAAGGCGCAATCCTGAGCCCTGCAGAACAAAAGCAAACAAACACCAGCCTTCCAGGCTTTCTCCGGCTCTCCAACCGTCGCCAGCCTTGATTCTTGTTGAGGATCAGCATGTGTTTTGTTTGTTTCTTGGAGGGCAGGGGCTCCTTTTCCAGCAAATCCACCAGGTCAGCATGGGCTTTGGAATCATGGTGCTGGGGTGAGCTTGTTTAAGGGTTTTGGGATTTGGGGGTTGACATTTACCGGCATCAGAGTGCGATTGAAGACTCGAGCGGTTCACCAAAGACCTCTGCAGGTTGAGATCTAGACTCTACTTTTAAACTACAAAATCTCATAGTTGGTTTAGGATTTAGGGCTTATAGGGTTTAGGGTAACCTCTAAACCCTACGCCCTAAACTGTAGGATTTTAGGGTTCGGGATTTGATTTGCTGAGCTCTAAGCTTCCTGCGGAGCCTGAGCAATGACGAAACAAGCAATCCGCTGAGAGCCAACTGCAAGTTGAGCCTCGTGCCGTTTGCGGCCAACGCAACCTCACCTCCGATCCTGACACGAAGTTCAGGGCGATGTAACCAGAAAAATTAAACGGTAAACGTCTTCTACCCGCTGCAAATGGCTATGTCGAAACTGTACAGCGGGAAGGCGCCTTTGGCTTACGTTATTTGGGCAATGCTTCGGGATTACAGTATACATGAGTTTTCTGCAAATTAGGGAATACCCTTTCAGGACTTTCAGTTGCTGTTCCAGCCAAGATCCTAATGACGGTTCGAGGCATATGTTCATGTGCCTGAGTTTGAAATCCTCCCAGCTTTGAGTAGCACGCTGATGCGAATGCCTTTGAACCCTTAAACTCAACTCTAGACTCCCAAAACCCTAAACCCCAAACACATCAAAAGCCGTAAACCGTAAACCCGTCCTCCTCGTCCTGAGACACTTTCATGTCCGCACTCTCCGAGCTGTCGAAGAACAGTCATTGGGCAAACCAGCGGCGACGACGCGTTACGGTTTGAGTATGGCGCGGTGCGTCTGAAGTTTAACCAAAAGCAGAGAAACTTCAAGCCCGAGTGTGTAAGACAGTGCGTGCGCGCGTGTGTGTGTGTGTGTGTGTTTGGGTGTGTGTCTGTCTACCCACTACCACTTCAGCTGGCGTGCTTTGCTGCCTCGTCGTTGCTAGTAAAACCTGGATGGTGGTGGTGGCGGTGGCGGCGGCGCTGGTGGTGGTGGTGGTGGTGGTGGTGGTGTGGTGGTGGTCGACGTCGTCGCAGTAGAGAAGACGTACTGGTGGTAATAGTAAGAGTAATCGTAGCGGTCGCAGCAAGAGCAAGAGCAGGAGCAGGAGAAGTAGTAGTGGTAGCAGTAGAAGAAGAAGTAAGTAGTAGCAGTAGCAGTAGCAGTAGCAGTAGCAGCAGCAGCAGCAGCAGCAGCAGCAGCCGCAGCAGCAGCAGCAGCAGCAGCAGCAGGAGCAGTAGCAGTAGCAGTAGCAGTAGCAGTAGCAGTCGCAGTCGCAGTCGCAATCGCAGTCGCAGTCGCAGTCGCAGTCGCAGTCGCAGTCGCAGTGGCAGTGGCAGTAGCAGTAGCAGTAGCAGTAGGAGTAGGAGTAGGAGTAGTAGTAGTAGCAGCAGCAGCAGCAGTAGTAGTAGTAGTAGTAGTAGTAGTAGGAGCAGCAGGAGTAGTAGTAGTAGCAGCAGCAGATCTCGCTGTAGCAAGGCAAGTGCAGCTGTAGTAGTGCGGTGAAAGCTGGAACCTCATTTCACAGCAATCCGCCCTCGCCTCCAAAGCGTTTCAGGATCAGCTGCAGCACCGCCCCTGGGATCCTTGACTAGGGCGCACGGGGTCGATCGCAAGCTTACTACTGACTCTGAGCTTTGGGTTTAAGGTTTGCTGGTGGCTGCGGCCGTCATTTATCCCCCTGGCGCTGAAGCCGTCATACTTTCAACCCTGCGCTTCTCGAAACCACTTGGAGGCTGGAGGGCTCGAGAGTGCACTCAAAACTCCGGGTATTACAGGGGCCCTCATATTTGCAACATGAGCCGGGGTGCCTTCCAAGGTTTCTACAAGGGATTTGGGGGAGTTAAGGGGCAAGGGGCATTGAGAAACAGAATAGGGTGTTGGGGCATACCATGCTGAGAACATAATAATGAACCCTAAGGAGAAGAAGCTGGCTTCTACATGAGTTAGGCTCACGAGATTACGTCTCACTCGTGGTTTGAGGCTCCGAGGTTGGACCGGGAATGTAGAGATGGCTTCTAGTTACCTGCAAAGATCATACCTGTAGTTACTACTGCAGTGCCCTGAATTAGAAGAGAAAGCGGATATTTTGTTTGGACGCTCTCTAGGAGAGAAATTAGAATCCAAAAGCAGTTCTTGAAAAACGTACCCAAGACCCGTGCGCATTTAATGCCGTGACCGTACTAAACATCTTGCGTACTGGCAAGATAACAGCCAAATATCCACTCACCAAATACCAATGTTCCTCAACAAACCTATCAACACTCACCAGAAACCCAATGCAAAAGCCTTGCCGGGACCGATCGCGTATAACTTAGAACTAAGAGCAGATGTACTGCACCCCTGGTATAGGCTCTGATTCATGCCGGGCTTTAGGCGATGAAGGCTAGGCCCAGCAGCTGACCAGAGATTTTGTCGTGGCAGCACTAGCCAGTAGTAGTAGCAGCAGTACCAGGAACAGTAGCAGCAGGAACGGCAGCACCTGGTAGCAGGTTCACTTCAGCGTGGCCTGCGCTTCTGGAGGGCGGAAATGCTCTGGAAGTCGCCACGAGGCCTGATTTCCCAGACCCCCGCGAGGATCCAAAAAGTAGATCCCTAAATGGGGGGTTCCTGTAAAGTACCTTCAGTAGTATAGGGCCCCAAATTAGGGGATCACTTTCTAGATCCTCCCAATGGTCTGGGTTTTCAGCATCTACGGAACGAGGCTCCGGGCTTTGAAATGCGATTTAGGGATGTTGGTGACCAAGGCCTACAGGAATTGCGGTACCCTAAAACCCAATATGTTCCGTAAGCTGCCGCTCAGCTGAAAACTGCAGTTTCTGAATTCAGGGGCACTGTCTAGCTGAGGGTCGAACCCAACATGTTGCAGGATCTGTGAGTTTCTGGCCCTACTAGACCCTCCATGGCTGGAACCCTAGTCTCAGAGCCTGCTGTGCCGAAAGATGCCTTGCAAGCCGATAAGGCATCTGAAACTTCCAAGGGCAGTGCAAAATAGTGTGGAAATGAGATTCCGCAAACATAGACGGCCTGTTGGACCAGACTCATCCCAAAGCCCTGTGCATGCGTGTCCTACTCCAGAAGCGTGAGTCATGTGCAAAAACCTCTGCAATTATCTGGTGATAGCCTGCAAAGACTACAAGTCCAAGCATTACGCCCTAAGCCTGACCCCAAACCCTGAAAACCTCCAAGACCCATAACTAGGAGGTGCTTTTAAAGCCTCTGAAAAAGATTAGTAGGTAAGATCCTCTTAAGCCCAATAAGTGCAAACATAAAAGTCCCACAGCCCTACCTAGATAAATTAAGCACCCCCAGACCCTTCAGCACCTGCCTTCTCTGTCACCGGAGGCTTCGGTCCTTTGCTGCCGCCCGTACGAGAAGCCTGAAAAGCTTGAGGATTCAGGCTTTAGGGCCCTAGTGGTTTAGGGTTATAGGGTTTCGTGTTTAGGGTTTAGGTTTTATCTTTAGGGTTTGGGGCTTCAGGCTTTTCGGGGTGTCGTATCCAGGGACTTCAACGGAGGAACTGTTTGGATTCCCAGCTCAAGCACGTTTCAGCTCTTTCTGCGAAGCTTTCCATCTGCCAGACTGTTTTATGGTGCTGCCTAAACCCAAAACCCCAAACCCTAAACTCTGAGCCTCTTTAGGGTTTAGGGTGTAGGGTGTCAAGGATTCTACTGTACCCCAAAAAACTTGACAATCAAGAAGCCCGAAAGACCTCCATGCTGCCCTGAAAGCTCGCCGAAAAAGGGTGTCGAAGTGGGGGTTTCCGAAAATTTGGGGTACCTTAGTTTGGGGTCCATATAAGGATCCTACTATTTAAGGTACTAGATTAGGGTCCCCTGTTTTTGGAAACCCCCAAGTCACTTTGTCATAAACGCAGAGCTGAATAAACAAAACCATCACATGAACCGGAACTGGGTGCAAGTATTTGACTTACCTTCATGGTTCTAGTCGCCGCTTTGGCAGCAGTGGCAGTAAACATGAGAAGCGCAGCAGCAGCCGCAGCAGCCGCAGCAGCAGCGGCATAAGCGAGAGCAGGAGCAGAATTAGACGTCACAGTAGTAGCATCAAGCATCAATCGTCATCGTCGTAGTAGCAGAAGCAGTAGCAGTGGAAATAGCAGTACTAGTAGTAGTAGTAGTAGTAGTAGTAGTAGTAGTAGTAGCAATAGTAGAAGTAGTAGAAGTAGTAGAAGTAGTAGTAGTAGTAGTAGTAGTAGTAGTAGTAGTAGTAGTAGTAGTAGTAGTAGTAGTAGTAGTGGTAGTAGTGGTAGTAGTGGTAGTAGTGGTAGTAGTGGTAGTAGTGTCAGTAGTGGTAGTGTGGTGGTAGTCGTCGTCGTAGTACTAGTACTGGTATGGTAGCAGTAGCAGAAAAATAGTAGTGGCAGCAGCAGCAGCAGCAGCAGCAGCGGACGAACCATGAACGGCTCGCAGTTAGGACACTGTACTGCAAACCGAAACTGACCAAGCAAGACTGATGATGACAGTATGACAACAATATTCAACATAGAAGAAGCTAGTCGATGACAGTTCTGGAGTAGCAACAACAGACATAGCAATCATAATTTATGGTCGCAATAACCAGTCAGCCACCTGTGCCTTTGCTGCGCGGCCCAGTTTCTGAAGCTTCTGTGCCTGTTTGTTCATGCTGCTTGCATAAACGGGGTAGGATGATGTTTTCAATTGTGTACTGCAACCACTGCAGGACCCTTGATTATTGAGTACCGTGACTCCCTTATTCTAAGGCAGGATATAGGGGAAACCCATCAAAAAAAAAATTGTTTTCAATCAAAAAAAAACTTTCAGCGCAAATCAAAAAAAACTTTTTCACCAATCGAAAAAACTTTTTTCCAATAAAAAAAACTTTCTCCATGTGTAAATAGTAATAGTAATAGCAATAGTAAGAGTAAGAGTAAGAGTAAGAGTAAGAGTAAGAGTAATAGTAATAGTAATAGTAATAGTAATAGTAGTAGTAGTAGCAGTAGCAGTAGCAGTAGTAGTAGTAGTAGTAGTAGTAGTAGTAGTAGTAGTAGTAGTAGTAGTAGTAGTAGTAGTAGTAGTAGTAGTAGTAGTAGTAGTAGTAGTAGTAGTAGTAGTAGTAGTAGTAGTAGTAGTAGTAGTAGTAGTAGTAGTAGTAGTAGTAGTAGTAGTAGTAGTAGTAGTAGTAGTAGTAGTAGTAGTAGTAGTAGTAGTAGTAGTAGTAGTAGTAGTAGTAGTAGTAGTAGTAGTAGTAGTAGTAGTAGTAGTAGTAGTAGTAGTAGTAGTAGTAGTAGTAGTAGTAGTAGTAGTAGTAGTAGTAGTAGTAGTAGTAGTAGTAGTAGTAGTAGTAGTAGTAGTAGTAGTAGTAGTAGTAGTAGTAGTAGTAGTATAGTAGTAGTAGTAGTAGTAGTAGTACTACTACTACTACTACTACTAGTACTGGTACTAGTACTGGTACTAGTACTAGTAGTAGTAGTAGTAGTAGCAGCAGCAGCAGCAGCAGTAGTAGTAGTAGTAGTAGTAGTGGTAGTGGTAGTGGCAGTGGTAGTGGTAGTGGTAGTGGTAGTAGTAGTAGTTGTTGTTGTTGTACTAATAGTATAGTTAAATCATGGCGAAGCGTAGGGCCAGGTGCAATAGGGTCCCCTCCTTCCTGCCTTCCTTCCTGTCTACCTGCCTGCCTGCCTTCCTTGCTGCCTTGCTTCCTTCCTTGCTTCCTGCCTTCATTCCTTCCTTTCTTCCTTCCTTCCTTCCTGCCTTCCTTCCTGTCTGCTTGCCTGCCTTCCTTCCTTGCTGCCTTGCTTCCTTCCTTGCTTCCTGCCTTCCTTCCTTCCTTCCTTCCTCGCCCTTTCTCCCCGCCTTCCTTCCTTCCTTCCTTCCTGCCTTCCCTCCTGCCATCCTTCCTTGCTGCCTTTCTTCCTGCCTTCCCTCCTTCCTTCCTTCCTTCCTGTCGTGCTTCCTTTAATAAGGGAAAGTTTTTTTCGATTGGATTTTTTTTTGATTGAAAAAAGTTTTTTTTGATTGAAAAAACAATTTTGATTGGCATCCCAGGATATAGCCCATCAGCTGAATCTCAAACCGCGAGGTGTGCACGTTTGCACTGGACATTACAAAATTTGGCTGAAATGCTCTCACGGTTGCCATGCAGGCATGCGGTTTCGGGGGGTTATGTTAAGAGCAAGTATAAAATGTCCCAAAGCCCTCCCTAGCTAAGGTTTGGACTGCGGGCCCTCCCCTATTAGGGCTGAGGGTCTCGTGTCTAGAGTAACCGGAGGCCCCAGAAGCTACACGAAAAGAAGAACGGAACCCAACACAGTAAATTACTAAACTCAGCCTCAAGCCCTACCTATAGTCTCCATTGTAGTTCCTTTTTTGGTTTAACCAATCATGTTAAGGATCCGAAAAAGGTAACCCAAAAAAAGGAGTACAATGGAGACTATAGGTACAGTAGATCAACCCTAAGCCTTGGATCCTGAACCTGAATTACAGCCAATCTTGAACCCTGCGACAAACAACCCCATCAACGCCCCTGCCCTCGGCACCTGGAGGATTTCTTCAAGGCCTGGGACGCTTCTTTTCGCTTGAAGGTCTGATTTTCGGGGCCCAATTGGTTGAAATAGGATTTTGAGATGTATTCTAGTACGGTGATATTGGGACTAAAAACATGTAGTTCATAAGTTCTTCCTCAGACCTCGGTTCGGTATAAGAGTTATTTTATGGGCTACTACAAGGACAACTGCAACAGTTACATTACTCGTCAATGCATAACACTATACTGAACTGAGACGCTAGCAAAAATTACAGTTTTAGCTGTTTCTTAAGGATTTTGACAACCAAGGATTTAAAAGATATCTAAGTACCCCTAAGTATAAGTTCCGTACACAGGCGCTTCCGGGCTTGAAAGGGACAAAACTGGCTCAGGGCTGCAGGGCTTTAGGTGCAGTGGTTTCGGGTTTAGAGTTTAGATCAAGGTTTGCAAGCCCAAACCCCTGAACCCCACGCCTACGCGCAGAAAGCAGGAAGCTAGCGGCCATAATACCCCTGAAGTTCTAGCAGCTAACAGCCCTATGTGCATGCATAGAAACGCCTAAGAGCCGGAACAAAATGCGTGAAACCATCCTCTACATCCCCAATTACACTATCAACCTCCCGGACCAACCAAGCCCCAAACTTGCAAAGCCTACGTCCTACTTGCAGGTTCATGGGTAGTTATAACTGGAGTTATAAGTCCCACAATATGGGTTATAAGTACAGTTACCCTACTTATAACCCCACTAATAACTACCCCTGAACCTCCAAATAGGCCCAAAACCCTATACCCTCATAGAATCCCTATGCAGCCCTTTAAAGGGACCCTTAAATATACCCTCATAGAACCCCTATAGAGCCCTTTAAAGGGACCCTTACAGGAAGTAGTCTGCAGAAGCCGAGGGCAGATCTCCTCCTTCGCTTCAGCCGCTGCGCTTGCTCGTCGTCGGCCTTCGGAAACGCCGGGCTCTGGGTTAAAGCTTAGGGATCCGTTAAAAGGATCTATAGTACGGGTTCCTATGGGGGAATCATTAAGGGTTCTATAAAAGGGGTTTAGGTTTAGGGGTTTAGGGATCCATTAAAGGGATCTACAAGGGTTCCTCTAAGGGAATGTATTAAGGGTTCTATAAAAGGGGTTTAGGTTTAGGGGTTCAGGGATCCATGGGCTCCAAGGACTCATGTATTAAGGCTTTTGGGCCCAAAGACCATACTATATCAGGCTTTTGGGCTATTTTGATCCCTTGGGAAAGGGTTTAGGGTTTAAGCTTAGGGATCCATTAAAGGGATCTACAATACGGGTTCCTACGGGGGTCCATTAAGGATTCTATAAAAGGGGTTTAGGTTTAGGGTTGAGGGATCCATTAAAGGGATCTACAATACGGGTTCCTACGGGGGTCCATCAAGGATTCTATAAAAGGGGTTTAGGTTTAAGCGTAGGGATCCATTACAGGGATCGATGAGGGTTCCTATAAGGGAATGTATTAAGGGTTCTATGAAAGGGGTTTAAGGCTTTAGGGATTCAAAGGTTCAGGGGTTTAGGGTTAGGGGTTCATTAAAGGGATCTACAAGGGCGGTTGTCAATGTTAGGGTCCCTTCTTGGGTCCTTATTATAATACGGCACTTAATATTTAGGGTACCCAGAAAGGGACCGTAATTTTGACAACCACCCAGAAGGGTTCCTACAAGGGATCTATTAGGGGTTCTACAAAGGGGGTTTAGGGATTCAAGTGTTCAGGGTTTAGGGGCTTAGGGGTTCAGGTCAGCTTCTTTGGGTGTTTATGAAGGGGTTGAAGGTGTGGCGGCAGGGTCCCAAAACCGGAATCACGGCTTTAGGGTCTAGGGTTGTCCTTCACGGTGTCAGGGGCCTTGGGGGTCCTAAGCCGTACATTTGGGCTGGATATTGGGGCTCCTTAAAAATCTACGTAGCGGTTTTAGGGCGGCGTGGGGCTTGGGTCGAATTAGGGTTTCCTGCTGCGGGCTTCGTTTCGAAGGCAAAACTTCGCCGAAGGAGCCGGGGTCCGAAGAGGAGGGTTATTTCTCGATTCAGGCTTCGGACCATAGTACTAACTAGGATACCCAGTAACCTAAGAATAAAAAGGCCTCTCTTTTTGGTATTGGGTAACTTTATAAGGAACCCAGGACTATAAAAAGGGAATAAGGGTACTACTGGGCATCCTAGTACTAATAACACGAAAAACAGACATAATGGTAAGAGTACTCGTAGTATTAATACTGGTAGATACTGATCATGGTTTTATGGTTGGCCCGTTTGTAGCCAAGCGCCAAAGACCATCTCCCTTCAATGCCTTTTGCGGCAGCTGGAGCAAGCTTATAGGACACGGTCGTCTGCAGTTGGCCCCGGGATGTCCTTGCTCCACCTGAACAATTGCTCCGAGGCTCTTTGGCATTTGCCAGCTCTACGCTGACTGCACTCGCGATAGCTTTTGCTCCTATGCTTCTTCGGCTTTTCGCGGGCTTAGGCAGCTGTAGGCTATACAGGGGCCTGGGACCTCTGCACCATCCCATCACGAGCACACAGCTCCTTAGAAAGGTTTAGGGACTAGGGCTTTGGGTTTAGGGATGAGGGTTTAGGGTTTAGGGTAGCCAACCATCATAAGGACCCTTAGGGGGTCGGGGGGACGGGGGGCATATAGGGTGCCTTAATGCCCATAATAAGGACTTACTAAGGCCTATTGAAGGAAGTTTGGTCCCCTACCCCCCCCCCCCCCCCCCCCGAAGCGTCCCTATGAAACCATGACTTCCGCAAATCAAACGATCTCACTTTTGCAAACTTAAGTTTCCTAAGTAGTAACAACAAGGTTGAAGCGAGTCCCTCCCCGACTATGGGGGCCCGAATGCTCGGTAGCAACATCCCCCGATAGTCATAATAGTATACATAGTACTACCCCAAAACCCCTGTCCCAATTGTTAAGTTCCCTTAGTACGGCCCACCTCGGAAGCGTCCTTCCGCTCTTTCTCTTCCCGGAGTGCCCTCTCAATCTGTGCCTGCCAGAGACAGCAAGGTAAGGTTCAGTCAGGTTCAGCGGGAGTAGAACCATGGGATATCAAAAAAGGCATGAATCCCCAAACCGCCCCTAAAGCCCTCAAGCACATCACTCCTACACTTATTTGAGAACCTCGGACGATATGCTATATAGTAGACGTGACAGGTAAGTGTAAATTCTATAGACTTCTATACTCTGTACTGCATTATATATCCTCGGACTCGACCCCATGGTGCGACCTCGAGGTCTCTCCGCACAGCAGCCTCCTGCAGGTGTCTTGAGGGCTACTTTAGGGGTTTGGACTCCTGTAGGAATTCTACAGAGCTTAGGGTTTACTAGACCCAAGAGTAACCTAGGAATAGAGAGGGTGCCCTTTTTGGTTTAAAGGGGCTTATAAGGGAAGCTGAACCCTAAAAAAGGGAATAAGGGCCTACTCTAGGTCCTAGTTTAGGAGTTTCGGGTTTAAGCTGTCTACAGGGCTGCTCCCGGGTTTGAGTGCTATCGGTTAGGGTTGAGGGTCTATAGGGTTGGGGTGTCTATACAGGGCATTACAGGGCTACGATAAAGGTTCCAGAGGGAGTCAAGGGATGCCAGGGGCCTAAGAAGTTGCATGGGGATTCCTTTCAAGCGGTCTTATACGGTTTAAAAGGTATGGGGTCTAGGGTTTGGGGCTTCGGGTGTGTATATGGGGTAAGGGTTCCAGAAAAGGTCTAGGGATTGTAGGTGAGTTCCTTGAATTACAGGGTTGTTGTAAGGGTTCTACATTGTGAGTAGTAGACTATATGTAGTATTACAGGGGTACGGGGGTCTCAAAAGCTGGAATACTGGGGTCCGGGTCGAGATTAGTATACGTGCAACAAGGCACCTTATAATAATACTGTATGGTTCTTCAATAATGAGGCTTACGATGTCTGTGTTCTTTACAGGAGTGTTTGCGTGTAAGGGCCGCACGTGGGCTTCTAAAGGGAGGCTTTGCGAACATGGGGGATATCTTTGCTGCCGTAGGATCCACATGATAGGGTTTTAGGGCTTAGGGTTACGCACTTCCTTAGCTTTCGAAGCCTCTCATTGCAGTCACTGCCGACAGTGAATGCTGTTCGTTTGTCTGCATATCCCTGACCCCTAAAACCTTAAACTCTCAACACTCAAACCATGAACTGAGGACCCTGAACCCTTAAGCTGTCAACCGTGTTGCCTGTCGCGAGCCGCGCTGCAGGCTCGATAGCTTCATCATGTGCTCCAAGACTATGCGACCAAGTGTGACATCAATGTTAGTGCATACATATGTAAGTCAAGCTATAAGTTCCCAGCAGGGTATCGATAGTTAAATGTAGATACTTACTTGCCTAAGACAAAGGCGATGAAGGCATATCATACCTTAAACCCTAAACGCCTCAACACCCTAAACCTACTGTGTTTCAAAGGGTTTGAAGGCCTTAAAAACTTCGACAGGGCTTTTGGGTGCACATTGTAGAGGTAGTTCATTAAAGGAACCCTAAGAAACAGCATTGGTAACGTTACGTAACGTCTGGTCTGGTCCATGCACCTTTTCAAAAGGTACCTTGGTTGTTCTAGGTAAATATCCAACCTCACCCCACAAGCCGCCTCCGCCGTCTCGACCCGGGTGCGCTTGTAGACCCCATCCACCTGTCTACGGTTGTTTAGGATCAGAAGCCTTTAAACCCCAAAACCCTACAAACCTCCTTAAACTGAATTCCAGGAATCCTAGCCTGTAAGCTTTTGTAAATCCCGGCTCGGTGCTAGCTCGGGTAAAACGGTTCCCCTGAAAACTACACCATGTTCGAGCTTCGGCTTCAAACGAGGCCTCTCACAGTCCGTGAACCTCGGCACAGGGCCAATACCTGGGTTTAGGGTTTAGGGTTTAGGGTTTAGGGGAGTATAGCAAATGGTGCATGTACTTTTGTTGCGGTAAGGGCTTAGGCTGCTAAACTGCGCACTGGAACTCTAAACCTTGCAAACCTTGCATGTAGACACATAGAATCTAGGATACCCAGTAACCTAAGAATAAAAAGGCCTCTCTTTTTGGTATTGGGTAACTTTATCAGGAACCTAGGACTACAAAAAGGGAATAAGGGTACTACTGGGCATCCTAGGAATCATTAATCCTAGAACCCCAATGAGAGGCTCTGTAAGTCGAAAAGAAGGCGTCACACATTTCATACGGACCGCAAAGAGGACCCTGAACCCCAAACCAAAAACCCTCAACCGTAGACCACAAGCCCTAAACCTTAAACCCTAGATCATTCTAAATCCTAAACCAAAACTTCAAGCCCTCAGATCCTAAACCTTACACCCGAAACGAAATCCTAAGAACCACAAGCCCTTAAGTCCTAAACCCTAAACCCCAAGCCATCAGCACTAAGCCTCAGATCCGAACTTAGACCGCCGCTAATCTCCCTCCGAGCCCTTGCATCGTGCCTCAGTTGCCCCAGTGCTTCGGCTTTAGGGTTTAGGTCTCTAGGGCTCTATGGTTCAGGAGTTTGAGGTTTAGGATTCTATGGTTTAGAGGTATGGGGTTTAGGGTTTGGGATTCTATGGTTTAGGAGTATGGGGTTTAGGGTTTGGGATTCTATGGTTTAGGAGTATGGGGTTTAGGGCTTAGGGTTTCTTCTAGTGAGGGGCCTTAGGCTTCAGGGTTTAGAGCCGCCAGGCCCTGAGACTGAACCCCAGATCGAAGCTCTAAACCAGGTCCTGAAAAACCTAAACCAAAGACCGAAACCCTGAAGTCCAGTACTCTCTAGGGTTAGGGTTTAGGGTTTAGGGTTTAGGGTTTAGGGTTTAGGGTTTAGGGTTTAGGGTTTAGGGTTTAGGGCATAACCTCATTTGATGAACAGACAGTTAAGAAGTCCAGAAACACCCCACTCAGTTGGAGAACAACCCCCTCTTTTCATCCGCGCTCGCACTCACTGCATTAGGCGAACGGCTACATCACGTGTGAAACTCATGCTGGGGCTTCCGGCTGGTTCCTCGGACTTAGGGTTTAGGGCTTTAGGGTTTAGGGTTTAGGGTTTATAGTTTAGGGTTTAGGGTTTAGGGCTTATTGAGTTTAGGGTTTAGGGTTTAGGGCTTATTGAGTTTAGGGTTTAGGGTTTAGGGCTTATTGAGTTTATTGTGCTCAACGCCCCTGGAAAATGTATAAAGTGTCCTGAGCCACCACTGCCCAAAGTTGAGTGCGACGCACGTATCGGAGTTGTACCAATGCTCACACACAGACGCACGCACGCACGCACGCACGCGCACACACACACACATACACACACACACACACACACTGCAAGAACGGTCCCATGATTCTGTCAGCCTGGATAGTGAAAGCACCGCACAAAACTCCACGATGCAAAGCCCTGAACACGAAATGTTGCAAGCCAACATAATGGCCTTTACTATGACTTAACGCAGGTGTTGCAGTACTGTACAGTTGCGATAATTATGCAAGAGGCACCCTCAGGAATGATATCGGTAGTTATGCAGGTACGATCACTAGGATACCCAGTAACCTAAGAATAAAAAGGCCTCTCTTTTTGGTATTGGGTAACTTTATCAGGAACCTAGGACTACAAAAAGGGAATAAGGGTACTACTGGGCATCCTAGATTACATGATGGCCTCGGATAGCCTCCGAGCCCCAGCATGGAGCGAGTGGTCTCAGGTCATGAGCTTGTGTTTGCAATGGCCTATGCCTATGCAGAGCAGAACACACAGTGGTGAGGCGCAAAAACGCTCAGCTGCCCACGACGTATCTCTGATAACAATGCAAGGCTGATGATAGAAACGGCACCCATACACTGTCACTAGCTACTAGCAAGAACAGCATCACCGCGGAATGGCAGTCGTCTCGGTTGCCGAGACCGCCATCGCCGCCGTGGCAATGGTAGTTTGTTGGCTCGTTTGCTCGATATTGCGTGAGTGAGAGAGCGAGTGAATGAGTGAGTGCATGAGTGAATGGGTAGATCCACCAACTGACCAACTGACCAACAGCCAACCAACCAATCAACAGCTGTTCAACCCCAACCACAATCACGATGGCCGAAGCAGCAGCAACAACAGTCGTTAACAAAACTATTGGCGGTGACAACCATGCCAAGAAAACATCAACAGTGCCACTCCTATGCCCTATGTGTCTACTTCGGTTACTGCACTGTCTTTTCAGCTCCTCAGCAAGCCCATGACCTTCACATAGGACTCGAAGCCCTTGGACACCACGTCATTGTGGCCTGAGACCCCCGAGAACATTGGAGTTGCAGTCGGGCTGACGGTTTTGGAGCTGGGTTGTCCCGCTCAGAGACTCCAATATCCCTTAATTAAGGAATATACCTTAAAGTATAGTAGGATCTCTTATATGATTTAAGGTATATTCATTAATCAAGGGATATTGGAGTCTCTGGGTGGTGGTGGGCATTCGGGTTTTGGGGTCTAACAGTCTAACTCAGCCATTCAGCAGCCACTAAATTCACAGAGGGAAAGGCTGACACGACACGAGCCCAAACGCAAAAAACACCTGCTTCTCGTCTGCGCACCACACAAACTTGCTTGATTGCACATTTCTGAACTTCTTTAATTGACGAATACAATTGCACAGCTTCTATCAGGGTCCTCCGAAGGGGGTCTACAGAGTTCTTCATCGAATCAGGCTTCTAAAAGCCCTCCCGCCAATTGACACTCGCATTCGAATTCTCAGTCTGGCTACCCTAAGTCCCTAAAACCTAAACACCTAATATAAGAGCCTGAAAAATTACCAATACTGTTCCTTCGGCTTCCAAAATATATTCGTCCTATACTTAATCCCCAACACCCTATTGAAGGATTAATACGATGAGGTCTTATACTAAGCGGGAGTTTCAAACTCGAAGTGTCAACGCACCTCATACGGGGATTCAACTCTATCATGCCGACAGCATGAGTTCCAACGCCGACAGCTGCAGCAAGGCACGTCTGTGTGAAGGTATGGTGCGACTTCGCCCGGGCAATGGCAGGCAAGTCTTGTGGACATCCTCCGCCTTGCAGCCCGCGATGGCCTCTGCCCGCTGCCTGCTGCTTAGAGGACAAGATCGCCGGGAGGCCCCCTTGAAAGCGACACCGTTTTTGGAGTTGCCCCGACCGTTCGTGCAGAGTCTCTTCCGCAGCCATGCCCATGTCGTCGCGATGGGTTTCAAGTCCGGCGGATGCCTTCCGCAAAAATGTTTTGCACGAGTAGGTGGGCAGGCTACTAGCCTCTTCCTTCTGACACCATGAGGCCGCATTGCTGCAAACCTGATTCATTGGGATTTTATATTTCAAGATCAGGGTTTTAAAGGCTCCCCCAGTTCGCGGCTCCGAGGCCCAAAAGCCCAGATAATCCAGGGGTACGCCGAAATGGTTTCTCAAAAAGGTTGCAGTTGAAGCTTGTGGCAGATTCCGCGATTTTGGTGCTTTGTGGGCTTCAAGCTTGGGGGGTTCAGGCTTAAGGTAAAAGCCAGATACTTGGAATATGATTATCCTAACCCTTCTATGGTAAATTATAGGGTATCCTACCATGAAACCATATTCAAACTTTCTGGAGTTCCCTATAAACCCTAAACCCCTAAACCCCTAAACCATTGGCCGCCCGCGCCCGGCGGCGGCCGGTACCACTGAACGCTACCGCTTCGAGATCTGCTTGCTTGGCCAAGCAGATCGAGTCTACCAGACCTGATTTGGCACTGCTAGCCATGGGGCACAATAGTAAAATTGGGTACCCTTATCTCCCAGCGCGAGAACCCTGGCGGGGACGGGACCTGGTAGAAAGAGCTTGACGAGCGACCCTGGCGGGTATGGCGGGCGACTCTGGCGGGGACGGCTGACGACCCTGGCGGGGACTTGGTGGACGGACGACTTTGGCGGGGACGGCGCGCGACCCTGGCGGGGACGGCGGGCAACCCTGGCGGGGACGGCGGACGACTCTGCTGTGACAGCAAAATTAGCTTGGCAGACGACTCTGGAGGGGGACGGCGGACGACCCTGGCGGGGACGGCGGGCGACCCTGGCGGGGACGGCGGACGACTCTGGCGGGGACTTGGCGACTCTGACAGGGAGTGAAAAAGCCCAAAACAGCTTGGCAGACGACTCTGGGGGACTTGGTGGACGGACGACTTTGGCGGGGACGGCGCGCGACCCTGGTGGGGACGGCGTGGCAGGGACGGCGGACGACTCTGCTGTGACAGCAACTGAAAAGGCCAAAAACAGCTTGGCAGACGACTCTGGTGAATTGCGGGGACGGCGGACAACTCTGGTGGCGACTTGGCCATGACTTTGACAGGCACGAAAAGGCCAAAAACAGTTTGGCAGACGGACGACCCTGGCGGGGACGGCGGGCAACCCTAACGGGGACGGCGGACACTCTGGCGGGCACTTGGCTTTGACAGCAACTAAGAGCCAGTGACGGGACGTCCTAGAAAGAGCTTGGGGACAGTGGCCGACTCTGGCAAGGAGCTTGGAGTGCGAGTCTGGCGGCAAAGCTGGACAATTCTGGCACGGACTGCCGGGCGAAAAAACACCGGCGGCCGACTGGATGATCAGCACTCTTGGCCGGACTGGCACGGACACCGGACGGCTGCAGACCACTTCTGGAGGCCTGGCACTGGGCCCTGACGGACGCCTCTGACGACGGCTGACGGACGACTCTGGCGGCCGGCGAGGACGAGCGAGGGCGTCGCTGCTATTTTGTGACTACATCACTCGGATGTCCCTTTGACGTTCCGCAACATTGCAACGTCTTTTCGGCTAGTGCAGCACTCGAATAAGAAGAAGCAGAACACAAAACCCGTTCTAGTCCTGCTTCGGGTGGTTGTGGGTGGGTTCCACGTTACGAAGACGGCGCGACCCACGACCACTCCATGGGTGGGGCGCGCCGTGGCACTGTGACACACCCCTAAACCCTAAACCCCTAAACCCCTAAACCCTAAACCCCTAAACCCTAAACCCCAAAAGGCAACCCTCCAACTTTCTGGAGTTCCCTATACGGTATACAACATGCAGATGTAGTGGTCTTCACTCGGCCTAGCAGTCTTCACTCGGCTCTAAGGCTGGTTGGCTACAGTGACTTTTACTAGGATACTTTTGGGTTTAGGGTTTTTGGGGGATCAGGGATTAGGGGATAAGGGGTTTAGAGTTTAGGGTTGGGCTAGGATACCCAGTAACCTAAGAATAAAAAGGCCTCTCTTTTTGGTATTGGGTAGCTTTATAAGGAACCTAGGACTACAAAAAGGGAATAAGGGTACTATTGGGCATCCTAGTTTACTTACTACCCCAATAAGCCACAGAAATTAAAGGTTAAACTTTCCTAATCCTACTAAACTATAAGAGCCCAAAAGTTTCAAGGTTAGGTAGTGGGGATCTAAGTTTATAAATAAGTCTTGCTGGAAACAAACTCACTGCAACCGTAACCAGACAACCTAAAACCTCAACCCTGAGGCCCTTGGCAGCAGAGCCCTGCAACCCACTCATCTCCAAACCCTCTTTCAAGGGTGATAATGCAAGACTCCCCAACTCTCATTATAGATCCCTTACGGAAAGGGTTCGGGGTTGCCCCAGATCCACTCTAAGCCTGCAGCCCTATAAAGACAAAACCTCTAAACCTCCACAGTCATCAGCTGTACCCTGTACCTTCGCAACCCCCATAGAACCCTCTGATGAGCCCTCTACGACTCCACAAACTGATTTAGACGTTTCCGAAAATTAGGGCACCTTATTTTGGGGTCCTTATAATAAGGATCCTACTATAAAGGGTACTATCTTAGGGTCCCCTATTTTCTGAAACTCCCATTTAGAGAACCAGTGAAGGGATCCGGCCTGCTCTCGGGATTTCCTCAAAGACGCGGCTGCTGCTGCCCATAGCCTGGCCGTTGGATTTCGCGCGTTCCGGGTCTGGGGGGTTTAGGGTTTAGAGTGAGTCAGGGCTTCGGCGTTTAGGAGCCTAGGGGTCTATAGGGTTTAGGGTTGGGGGTTTAGGGTCTAGGGTTTAGGGTCTAGGGTTTAGGGTCTAGGGTTTAGGGTTTAGGGTTTAGAGTTTAGGGTTTAGGGTCCAGGATTTGCCTAAATTTGGCCTTCAGGGCTCGGGGAGTTTGGGGTTGAAGGGCTTTAGCCTTCAGCTCCCTTCTTCAACAACCGGGCCCCAAAAAGTTCAAACTTTAGAAGATAGAGCTAATATATATATATATATATATATATATATATATATATATATATATATATATATTATATATATATATGGCCAAAACGTTTAAAGTACCCCCGTTCGCTATCTAGGAAACAAAACTCTAAACCAAAAGACCCCCAAAAGCCAGAACCCTGAACCTAAACCGCCCTAAGTTAGGGTTTGGGGAGGTTCCGGATGTAGGGTTTCGGACGCTTCGGGGAGCCCTGCTTGTCCTCGAGCCTTCGCGCCGAACTCCTCAAACCCGTTGAACCACGGTTTAGGGTTTAGGGTTTACTATACCGAACTTAGAACCCTAGCAAAAATTATAATTTTAGCTGTTTCTTAGGGGTTATAAAAACCAAAAATAAAAATATTTCTAAGCTTAGGGTTTAGGAGGAATTCATCAGGGTTGCCTAGAGTTTGAAGGGCCAAGGTCTCAGCTTCTTTAAAGAAATCTCAGTTTGCAGGGTGATTTCGGGTACATCGTGGGTTTGTAACAAAGCAGGCTCCTGATTTAATCAACTGCTGAGGGGCCGTACTCATCGGAGCCTGTTTGTAAGCCTTATGAAAGCAAAGGCTGTTAAACAACGGGCTTTAATAACTAGAATAGGGTTCGGGGGCCAGTTAGATTAAATTATAATAAGGAACCCCCAAAATAGTATTAGCAATTACTTCGGCCCCTATATTAGCCGTCACAACCGTAAACCCTAAACCCTCTGTGCCAGTTAAACTGCCTCCTTCGACGTACAGTCGGGAGCGCATGGCAGCTTGAAAAAATCGCTAGGGTTCAGGGTTTAGGGCTTTTCGGGCTTGGGATTTAGGGTTTAGGGCTTTCAGGGTTTAGGATTTAGGGTATAACCCAAAAGCCTCGAATCCCAAAAGCGCGCTAACGGCATCAGAAGTGCACAACACAAGGCACTGGAGCTGATCCGGCCCCATCCCCATTTGTACGATGTCAAGAAGGGCCTCAATGATTATGGGTTTGGGGTATGTTACAATATGAATATGAATGCATGGACGAAAACTTGTGACATCGCTACACATTTTCAGGCGTCGATGTTAGAGCTTCGCACTCGGACCTCGAAGCTTAGCAGCTAAAGGAAGCACGCCAGAACACCAAACGGCAGAATTTCAGCATATCTTGTCCCTGGGACCGGACCAATCAACTGGGCCTGGGCAGATCTTTCCAGTCCCCAATGCTACCAACCTGTCGGATATGGCCCTCAAACCGGCATGTGTAGTTAATGCCAGTCGCTGGAAATGCCGACCCCCTAAACCTGAAACATGCAGCCCAGGACACCGCGAAAATAGACCTTTTAAGCCTTTTCTTACAATTACGCGTGCCTCACAGGCGAGGCTTGCTAGCTGACGACCCATCTCGGGCGGTATCAGCTCGTCCTCCGGGTTCACACCCGAAGGTTTGGGCTTGTCGTGCTCGAGGCTGGTGTAGAATTTACAGGGCTTGGAGAATGCATAATTCAGAAAAAACAGAAGCCTCCAAAAAATGAACGGGTTTTGGGTACATTTCAAGACAATTATCTAGGGATTACACTGGGATAGTAGTTATCATGGTTCAGCCTCTTACGGGGCCATGCAGGACAACCCCCAGAGTCCAACCAATTCACAGACCAAAACTCTAAACCCCCAACGCTACCTAGGTGGGGCTTTTAGAGCCTTTGAAAAATATTAGTAAATACGATCCTCTTAAGCCCAATAAGGACAAAAATATAAAATGTCCCAAAGCCCTACCTAGCTACACCCCCAACAACAGACCTTGAGCCTTTTTGCGCCTCCAGAAGCCAACTTCTTAAACTACTTGAAGGCTCATGGGACTTAGTAAGTAAGGTTATAAGTAGGTTATAATTATGGTAACCCCACTTAGGGGACTTATAACCCCAATTATAACCTACTTACTAAGTCCCATGATCCTTTAAGTAGATCTAGGTTTAAGGCCTAGGGCTACATGTGTAGATTTGTTGGTAGTGGGTCCGGGTTCGTGTTTGGATGTTAGGGTCCTGAAGCCAAAACTCAACAAACTTCGCGACAGTGGTCGGTTAGTTCAGCAGAGTTTGGTAAGTCAGATGGGAGACTTAATGCTCAAACTACGTTTGTGGTTTAAGGGTGTGGTTTAGTATATAGAGTAGTACTGGGGTATACGATGGCTGACGTAGATAAGGACACTAGCGGGATGTTGTTACCAAGATACAGCTGAAGTGCTACTCAGTGGCAAGGGCAACCCGAAAAAGCCTACCAACCTAAACCCTGAAGCCCCAATGCCCTAAAGGTCTGGAGCCGTAACGCCCCAAGCTTCCAAGCCCTGAAACCCTAAACCCTAAGCACCTCTAAAATCTGCAGGAACCCGAATAAAAACCCAACGAACCCCATATATCTTGACATTGTCGACCGGCATCATCGAGCCGCGCCAAGATCGGCAGTTGTAAGCCTTGCAACTCATCCAAAAAATGTAGTCGTCTTCTTTCAGATGCAAAGATGAAGAATTGAAGCCCCTCTGCGAGCAGACCACCCGCCACGGCGAACCAATGCCTTTAACGCCATTGCAACAGCAGCATAACTAATCATCCAGCTCGCCGCCAGGAAACACATCATTCTGGCACAGCCACAGCAGGCCTTCGGCCACTAGCGTTTGCAGTAGGCCTAGATTCAGCGTATGCATGGAGCAAAACCGCACAATGTCCTTGTGAAATCCAGGAAATAGTAGAAGTGGGCACGGGCTTCTGCCCATGAGGTTCGCAATGATGTCCTTACTTCTTTTTCGGGTCTGCCACAATCAGCGTAAAGCACCCGGCCGTGGGAGTTATCGCAGCCGTGCATTCGGCACAAATCTTTAGCGCTTTCCAATGTTGAGTGTACCCGCACGTTGCAATATGATATTTCCAGTCGCCTCGATATCCCACTACTGCAAAGCATTTGCTAAGTAGTGGCTTCTTGTTAACAAGATCTCTCTCTCTCTCTCTCTCTCTCTCTCTCTCTCTCTCTCTCTCTCTCTCTCTCTCTCTCTCTCTCTCTCTCTCACTCTCTCAGTGCAAGATCGGATGAAGTTTTGGATGGTCCACACCAGGGTCTCCGGCCTTGAAAGCCGCTATAAGTAATTATAAGCATAGTTACCTTCCCTATAACCCTAGTTACTGAGTCGCATGACTGTCTAAGTAAGGCTATATGTACCAATGTGCGCGAAAAGGTTGCCACATTCATTGAAGCCCTTTGCCTTTCGACATCCAAAGGGGTTAAGGTTTATGGGTTGGTGTTCAGGGGTTTAAGGTTGAAGTGTCTAAAGTTTAGGGGTTAGGATTTAGGGGTTAGGGTGACGGGGTTAAGGGTTAGGGGTTGAGGGGTTAGGGCACGGTTAGGGTTTAGGGTTTAATCTAGCGTTTGTGTCCTCACCGGCACTGAGATACGAGTTCCAGTTGAAGTACACGATATTCCCCTGCACTTTGGCCCTATAGCTTAAAAACCTCAACCCCCCGCCCCAGCCCGCAAGGAAGCAGGGGGATCACCCTTAACCCTAAAACCTGAACAGGAAAACCCTGAACCCCCAAACCCAAAGCCGTAAACACCCTAAACTTAAACCCCAAAACCTGAACCCGAAACACTAGACCCCTACACCGCAAGCCCTAAACATCCCAAACCCTAGACCCTGAAGCCCTAAGCACCCTAAACCCAAGCCCTAAACCCCCTGCCTGAGCCCCGTGGAGCACATGAACCTTCCAGCCCGCCTCGGTCCCAGGCTCTGGCAGGGTTGGGTTTTAGGATTTAGCCTTTAGTTTGGGCTTTAGGGGTTTAGGGGGGGTGTAGGGTTTAGGGTTTCGGGGATCTGGGGTTTAGGGCTTAGGGGTTTAGGGGGTTAAGGATTTGGCTCAATAAACGTCTAGGGTTTAGGGTTCCGCGGGCTTAGGGCTTAGAGAACCATGGCAGTTGGTGACCAGGGCTATAAAAGAGGCACATGTCATGTAGCTATAATTACGTATAATGCCAATTAGGGCAATACGTAGGGTACTTATAGCCATAAAGGGAGCTCCAGAAAGTTGGAATATGGTTTCAGGGTAGGATACCCTATAATTTACCATAGAAGGGTTCGGATAATCATATTCCAACTTTCCGGCTTTTGCCTTACTTACTAAGTCCCATGATCCTCTAAGCAGGGCTGGGTTGCGGTCATCAGCAGTAGTACCAGGGGTTCAAGGGACCCTAAATGCACCAACAACCCCCCTAGTCCGAACCCTTAAACGCAGAACCCCAAACACTGAACTTGCATATGTAGACCCTTGAGCCCTGGGTTTCGGATTCCAGAAAAGCCTAAAACACGAACCACCGTACAACCTATAAACCCTAACCCACTTACCCCAAAGCCCCGAGACGCCCTGCAAAGCCCGAGCTCTAAACCTAAAGCCGTCCAAACTCCCAACCTCTGAACCCTGCAACCCTAAACCTCTTTCCGTTTGGGGTTTAGGGTATAGGCTTGTGGAGACTTTGCGGCAGAGCTACTGGATTTTGAGCTTTTTGGGGTTCCATTGCCCTGCATGGGCGAAGCTTTGGCGGGGTCACAAACCATAAAAACCCTAAACCCTAAACCCTAAACCGTATTGAATGCGGGGTGGCTTCGGGAGTTTGGGGCCGGTCAGTCTTCAGGGTTCTCGAAAAGACACCCAAGTTGAGACCCCAGACGAGTACTATAAACCAACAAGCCCTGATGTGTCCACCTCTGCCGCTTTCTTCACGGCGCGGACATTGTTCCAGCGGTGCGGAACAATTGGCCGCCTCAGGAGGGGTGCCTTTTGCCTTATCCTTCAAAGCTCCTCGTGTGCTCGTGTGTTTGTGTGTGTGGGTGTGGGTGTATGTGTGTGTATAAATGTAAACTTAAAACAAACGCAAATACAAGTATGACTGTAAAGACAAGTACGTGTGTATGTATGTATGTACGTATGTATGATGTATATACAGTAAAACCCCAAAAAGTTGGAAGCCGGACAAAGGCCAAATAGTGCTGGGATTCCCTATGCATTACTCGTAAGGACTGAGGCTATTGGGTTTCCAACTGTTGGGCTTCTACGGTATAAATATATATATATATATATATATATATATATATACATACATACATACATATGCTGTATACACGCATATATATATATATATATATGTATGTATATACACACAGATATGTGTTTGTATACTCCGTGTATGTGTGTGCATGTAAATAGATGGTGCGTACCTATTTGGGGTCTGAGGTCTGTAAACAATACTTAAGTTTGGGCTTATAGGTTCAGCAGGCTTTCTAGGTCTCGTACGGAAGGTTCACAAAACTAATTTGAACTCAAACGGGTTCTCTATAAGTTGCAACACAGCACCAAACCCTAAACCCCGAAACCACTGAACCTTTTACAAGAACCGTCGCAAGCCGTAGCTGTTATGTAGACCCTAAACTTCCTCAATCTGAATCCCCCAGACGCAAACGATAAACCCTCAACCACATGCAAGCCTCATCATGGCTCTTAGCTCCGGAACTCGCTGCGATAACCCTCATCCTAGCACTTATCCCTCGATGAAGTTGCCTGTGATGTAGGGAGCTAAAAGAATTTTTCGTCGGGCTGTTCACTAGGGATATGCATTGATCGTGGGGGCAACGTTTGCCCTCGGAAACTTTAATAGGGGTTCAAGGTCGCAGGCCTCAGGGCCAGCAAGCCGGATTCACACTCAGGAAGAGCTACCGCTGCAGATAAGACGATTTTCAGGGCTCAGGGTGTAGGGTTCATTCAAACTTTAACCTAAACCCTAACCGTTTCAGGCGAGGGTTTGGGTTTGCAAAGACGACATCATGAAGCTTCAGTTCTTACTACCCCAATAAGCCACAGAAATACAAGGTTCCTACTAGACCACAAGAACCCAAAAAGTTTAAAGGTTAGGTGTTGGGATCGAAGAGTTGCCGCCCAGGCACAGTAACGCCACCAATGCCGGGCGCCCATACCTGCTAAGGACTTAAAAAACCAAGTTTAGGGTTTAGGGTTTTGGGTTAGTAAGGACTTAGGAAAACCAAAAGGTCGCACTGAAAGCAACAGTGCATACGACCAGCAAGTGACAAGAAACGCATCCTTCGTCACCCCCTAAACCCTGAAGCTTCAAACCTGCACCTTTAAAATCATAGAGCCCTAAACGTTCAGGGTTCTTAGGCCTTGCAAGCAGTAGTTCTGTAGGTCTTAGGCATACACGGCTTAGGGGTTCCAGGGTTTTGGGGTTCAGGGGTTCCGCGCTCCAGGATGTCGTGCGATTCTTTTCATCGGCTATTGCAATCCAGGTTAGGACCCGAAAATGCGAGTCGAAGGAAATCCGGCACAAACTGAGAGTCCCTGAATCCGATATGGATGAGGCACTGCACCCTATAACTTCTGGGCATTCCGACATTCAGCAAGATTGAATCTCCTTGCGGATCAAACAGCAAGTCTAGTGGAAGAAGCAGGAGTAGCAGCAGCAGTCGACAAGTGCAACAGCACAACATGCAGCGACAACGACGACGATGAAGACCACTGCAACAACAACAACAACAACAACAACAACAGCAGCAGCAACAGAGCAGCACCAGAAGACACAAAACTAAGGACGAGGAATTCTCAGACAAACGTTGTGGCAGTGCAAAGACTATATAAATTCAAATGAAGGCAACTCTCCACAAAACAGCGACCATACTTAAGAATAACGGCACGGACGATGATCATTAAACGGTGATGCCAACCATAGGACCATTGAGAGCGACAAGGCGAATAAGAATAATATGGAGGGCCTTATAATAACTAGAATAGGGTTTTGGGGTATATTGTACCATAAACATAATAAGGAACACCCAAAACCCTGTTCTAATTTTTAAGGCCCTTACGGTACTACGAAGGTGTCCGCCTGGCCACTGCATCGCTAAAGCGCTGCCACGCTGGCTGCAGCTTTTCCAGCTGCGCCTCTGCTTACGCGCTTATCAGTGGATTTTTTTGTGTTTAGGGCTTGGGGTTTAGAGGTTTCTTTCTTTGAGCACGTTTTTCCGTCCAGCAGGCATGGTTTAGGGTTTTAAGATTGGGTGTCAGGTTTTGCGGCTTGGGGTTTAGGGATGTAGGGCCAATATGGGGCTCAGGACACACGCTGAACCCTACTGCATGTATATATATATATATATATATAATACATATGTACAATTGCACACGCCTTCTTGAGCTATTTGTATGTCTCTAGTGGGCCCGCTGTATTTCTGACGGCTTCGGAATTTCGGGCTAGGGGCTCCGGGATTGTGGCTCTTTCAGGTTGCAGACGACTATACCGGGCTTCCTTCCCTACACTCTATAAGCCCCCTAAACCCTAAAACCTTTACTAAAGTTTACGGGGCTGAGAGTGATGTCCTTGTGGCCTTCAGGCTTAAGTAATCCTTTGCGGGCAAGAGCGGAGGGCTTGGGAATGAATCCAATGCTAGGTGGGACCCTTCTGGCCCAGCGTTTTTTGTGGCCCAAGGTATACTTAATATGGTGGCCTTATTAGTTTCAATAGGGCTTTGGGGCCCACTATGCCATACACTTATCATCAGGAGCCCGCAAAATAGTGTTGGTTTTTTAAGGCCCCTAAAGTAGTTTTAGGCCTTGGAGAGAGGCTCTCACTGTGGTGCAGGACAGGACAGGATTCTGCGGAAATTTCTGCTACCGCGATGAAGACAGCAGAGGCTGAGAGCCAGAATTCAAACTGCAAAATATCATGGAACTGCTGCTGCTCGACCAAACTTGCTGAACAAATACCAACGCCCGAAACGCAAAAACAAAGGTAATTGAAACCCTACTAGCTAAAGCTTAAGCCAAAAACACGAACACCCAATATGGGGCTGAAGGTTTAGGCTTCAGCGCGGAGGGTCTGCGCCAGGCCTCTTGCAATGGTGCCACCTCCAGCAACAGCGAGTATCCGGCGGGCAGTAGCCGCTGCAGCCTTGAAATGACTGGCTCGGTCTCTGGTTTCGGGTTCAGGCGCTCAGGCGGTTTAGGCTGATCCCGACCCCTGCTTGGTAGGCTCCTACTTGAAGCAGCGGGGCAAACAAGGTCCTCTTGGACTCTGAAGCCCTCAACCTAGAACTTAAAACCAAGTGCAAATCCTAACACATCCTGTTCAAAAGATACAAACACCCGAATCACCGTGGTCGTCAGAAAAACCTTGAGCGAAGAGCGCTGCAAGCTGGACAACTTCAAGTTTCACGAAGCCTTACGCCAAGAGTCTTGGTTCAAATTGGTATAGAGCTTATACGCGTTTAGAGTACGCGGCGAGTTGTCCCTGGTCGTCAGCGCAGCAGTTTTGCTTCCTTGTAACTGCGACTGGAAAACTTACTCACATCCCCCTTGCCTAGCTTCCTAGCCCTAAACCCTGGCAATGCTGAATCCTAGACCTGATCCCTTGGCCACCCTAAACCCTAAACTCTAAATCCCTAAACTAAACCCCACTCCTTCCTGAGCATCCCGACACAAGACGGAGCAGCTGTGCTGCCATCTCAGGGATGTCCAGGAAGGGTGCAGAGAGCAAGAGCGTCCCTGGCACACAGAGGCTCCTAAACCCTTTCCTTAAGAGGGTTTAGGGTTTAGAGTTTAGGGTGCTACCGTAAATTAACGCCAGGGCGTAACTTAAGGCATGTGTTCCTGAATTAAGGGGCTCTTGGACGCTGTGAGTGCATGGCTTTCCACACCCTGAACCCGAACCCTGGCTTCATAACCTTTGGTTGTGGGAATTGTGTTGTGCGAGGGCTTTCGATAGGAGTTGAAGCATATCTTGTATCGTATCACCTGTTCAAAGTCATAACGGTAACTTACACTAAGCTTCTTGACAAGAACACAGAAACAGAAAACCCTAAACCCTAAACCCTTCTGGAGGATTGCGGGCCCTTAGCCTGGCAGTGCACAAAAAGTAGGGCCTTCCCCAAGTACGACCCTTATAGGCCTGATGACTTAGGTACTGCCCCTGACAGTAAGAGTCTATGATAGGGCTACTATTTAGGTCCTAATATATCTGTACTATATGAATGTTATTCAACTATTTCTGAGTCGGGGCCGTACCCAACTGATAACTTATAACACCAAAAGATCGAACCTGCCCGCAGCCCAAACCCTGAAGCCCTTTGAGACCTGAAACAACCTAAGCCTCTTACCCTACTCAACAACCTATAAGACCCGCAAAGAAGAACATCAAAATCCCAGAAGAACCATTACAAGAAAAAGACTAAACCCTTAAAAGGTTCAGCAAAAACAAAGCTGAGCCCCGCCTGGTTCTTGTGTCGGTCTCAGCTCCGCAGGTAGCAGCGAGGCATCCCAGGATGATGCCAACCTCCGAGTCATGAAGGTCGAGCAAATCTTCAGAAGGCGTTTAATACGTAGTTAGTACTTAGGGTGTACAGGTTTGTATAGCTGTATTGAGCTTTTCAAGGTTGCATTGTGTCCTATAAAGTTTCGGCAAGTAGGAGTTGTATCGGGTTTTAGGATTCGGTGTCCCTACAATGAGCGAAAGAGCATCCCTCGCTCAAGAACCGCTGGACCGCGGTGAAGACGACTAGGACTCCGAGAGGTGCACAGCACCGTGGAAGGAACGCGATTGTATGGTCGAACATGATCTGCCCGGCACAGCAACAAAACCTCTTTACTCGGAACCCTAAACCCGAAACCATTCTTGGTTTCAATCGTGTTTGTTCGCGAGTTCTTCTCCAGGTTCATGGCTAAGCAGCACCTCCAAAATCGCTCCGCTCGCCAAGCATTGACGGATTTAGAAGGCCACACAGACAAGCCGGAGAGCGGCCCCGCCACGACTGTCGACATGTCGAGCAACTCGACTGCAAAAGCATCATTTCGAGCACCTCCATGACAAATCATAACAGCAGCAATAACGACAACGATGACCATATCAATGACAACAATAACAATCCTAATTCTGTCTGAGTAATTGTAAAGACGATAACAGTAGTAATCGTAATAGCTACAATAGCAATAACCATTTCTGAAACGACCCGAAGGTCTAGGGTCAGGGCGATTTAACTCTATTTCGACACGGTAAACCCTTGATGCTAAGCAGACAACCTCTCATCCCAGACCCTGTTCCTCAAGTTCAAATCTAAGCCCCAAAGGCCTGTAAAATGTGAAATAGAAGAACAGAAGCCGGAAATCTTGCCCCAAGCCCAGAACCCACAACCTAAACCACAAACCTCAAGGCCTAAATCCCAAAGCCTAAGCTCCAAACCCCAACTCAAACAACAAAACGAAGCCTCATATTCTACACTCAATCCTCAAGTCCTAAAGCCCCAAAGCCTACACGGACCAAACCGCAAAACCCTATAATCCTAAACCCTAAACCCCTAACACCCTGCGAAACCCCTAAATCCTAAACCTTTATGAAACCCTTGAATCCTAAACCTTAAACCCTTGAATCCGGAACCCCAAAGCAACTGCACCACGAACAAACATGTCCCAATCTTTGCTCTCTGGGCCCGCGGCTGCGAGGCAGCAGCCGCCCCCAGGGAGTGTCCTTACACAATGATATGGAGTTTAGGGTTTAGGGGTTTAGTGTTCAAGGGTTCAGGGGTTTTAGGGGCTTAGGGATTTAGGGGCTTAAGGAGTTTAGAGTTTAAGGGTTTAGGGGTTTACGGTTTAGGGGTTTGGGGTTCAGGGTTTAGCCTGATTAAGAAACCTTGGCTTTCGATTCTATTGGGGCTCTTTTGAGGGATCCAGTCTTTTGTGGCTATAGGACCAGGGTTTCTTAGTTAGGGCGCTACATTACACGGTGTATAGGCTGTTTCTAGCGCTCTATACATATTGAGGGTGAGTTTTCGTGGTTGTATAGGGTATTGTAGGTTTCTGATATTTTAAGCTCCCCAAACCCTAAACCCTAAACCTTAAACCCTAAACCGCTTTAGGTTTGTTTGAGTTTGAGGGTATGTCAGGTTTAAGGTTTCGGGTGGTGCTCGGAGACGCCAGCATCCGTTCATTAAGGGCAACTCAAGAAATCTCACCCTTAAAACTATACCCCCTTTAGTACCATAATAAAAATATTATGTTTAATATTCTCTTGGGTTTTGTATGTACAAAAATAAATAGAAATTCCTCAGGAGATTTTAGAAAAGATTACTCACAGATGATTGAAAGGCCACAATAGCTGCCGGTACGAGAATGCCGCCACCGTCTGCGGTCTCCATAGCTGCGCATTTCGGTTTGAGGCAGTGCAGAAGATTCCGACGGAGTCTAATGAAGCCCTTGCTTCAAGGCTGCCGCAGTGTCAGTGTCAAGACACCGGGCGGCAGCGTCCCGCCGAAGAGCCTTATTACACATATTGCACCCATGCCCCGACTTTAATTCCCTAAGCCCCTGCAAACTCCTAAACCGAAACCTGCAACCCTGCGTAACCCTACACTCTGAACCCGAAAGCCCAAAACACGCTTAATCCTCCGCAGCCTGAGCCTGAAACCTTAAGCCGTGAAAGATCCTTAACTCTCTTCTTCAACAACCGGGCCCCAAAAAAGTTCAAACTTTCTGTTATCAAGCTACTATATGAGGCCCAAAAGTTGAAACAAAGTTCCCCTGTTAGCTATGTAAGTTAATCAACTATAAACGCACAAACTCCACAGACCGAAACTCTAAGCATTTACCCCCTGAGCCCTAAACCATTGTAGAACCCTGATCGTAGGCCGTGGTAGCTAGCCTGAAGGGAGCCCTTCGAGTGCTCCTTGCAGTAACCGGGGCGCGTAAACCCTAATTCCGAATCCTGACACATAGACCCGAAACCCAATTCCTTACTCGACCCTAAACCCTGAACCCTGAAGGCTAGCCCCAAGCCCTAAATCCTAAACACCCTAAACCCTAAGCCATAAACCCTGAAACCCTTAAAGGGAACTCCAGAAGGTTGGAATATGGTTTCAGGGTAGGATACCCTATAATTTACCATAAAGGGTTTAGGATAATCATATTCCAACTTTCTGGCTTTTACCTTAAGCCCGAACCGTATGTAGACCCAGGGGCCGAGGAGGTGCACAGAGACATCCTCAGCGGAAAGATGCCGCAGGGCTGCTCCCTGGGCTGCGCTGAAGGGCTCTTCTTTTCTTGGGTCTTCAGAGTTCAGAAGGTGTAGGGGTTTTTAAGGTCTAGGGTTCTACAGGGTTGTTTAGGGTTTCGAGTTTAGGAGTTAGGGGCTGGGGGCTTCAGACAGGTTTAGGGTTTAGGGTTCTATAAGGTTTCGGGTTTAGAGGTCAGGGCTTAGGGGTTTGGGCTTCAAAGGGTTTAGGGTTCAGGGTTGTTCAGGGCGATGCACAGAGCTTGTATGAGGTTGTATAGGGTTCATGGACCCTTTGAGGTTTCGGACCCTTTGAGGTTTCGGACCCTTTGAGGTTTCGGACCCTTTGAGGTTTCGGGTGTAGGAATACTACAAGAAACTCCAGGTCTGCAAAGCGCAAGGCGCTGTGGAAACGTCTCGATGGAGGCATGCTCCTGCAGGAAAGATGCAAAAGCGTCTGCCCAAATCAAGGTACCGTCGCGTTGAACCGGGAGCATCACTATCAATCTGAAGAATTCCCTGCTCCCCACTGGATGTTCGAACGCGGATGCAGGTGTCAATGTTCTGCTGCACCGTCAAATATGCATCTGAGATGTCCAAGCTCATGGACACCCATCCCCGGTCTCGGATGTCTCGGAAGGTCATTGCCAAAGCCGGCAGCAATCGGATCAACAAGTTGTTCATCGCCTTCCTTCGACTATCCCGACACATCAGCGTTGGGGGACTCCATGGGTTTGAACCCCCAGACAGTGCACCTGATCCTTATCGCAGACTGCCCCCAAAACCCTTGATTTCTGAGAAATCTCCACATTGCATGATCTCTAGCTCACGTCAAAGTTTCAACGAGCTCATCCGGATGTTGCCTTCGAGGCGGTACAGTGCCCCACAAGGCCGGACTAGAGTTATAGGGCTTACCATTTAAGGGTTCACGGGTTCAGGGCCTAGCGCTTAGGATAGTACTACGGTTGATGATATAAATCCTGCATGACCCATAAAAAAAGGAATACGCCAGAATTCCCATAGTTTCGGGTCCTCAAGGGTAATGCAGAATTTATATCATCAACCGTAGTATGCCGGACCCCCAAGCGACTGCCCACTAAGTCCTGGCCCCCTACGGCCTGAACACCCGAATCGCGAAGTTGGCGGAAAATTATGGACCCTGACCCTAATGCAGGGGACCCTATTAATTAGAATATATTAGAATTCGGTTTTGGGGCTTCCTTATTAAAACTACAATTTGTAATATACCCTCAAACCCTATTCTAACTATTCAGGCCCCCTATACTATAGAACCCTACTATAGATCCCTGATAGAACCCTTCAAGGAACCCTTCAAAGGGAGCCCTATTCTAATTATTCAGGCCCCTATATTAGACGACCCTGAACCTTGAACCCCTCAAAGAGCTTGGAGACCCACTCAGCGGTTGAAACCATGGACCCCTAGTATGGGCCCTTAACCTTGGGATCCTTACATACATACTATATTCCCTACATATTCCCTACATAGACTCTTAAGGGTCCCTAGAACGAATCCTTATATACCTACTGTATACCCTATATAGACTCTTACGGGTCCCTAGAATGGATCCTTACATACCTACTGTATACCCTATACAGACTCTTAAGGGTCCCTAGAAGCCCCCTCAACAAGGCCTAAGGGTCCACATCAGGGGCCCATACTTGCAACCTTGGAGCCATACTTCCTTAAATAGGCCTTATTAGGTCCTTGTTATAGGTATTAAGGCCCCCCTCCCCCCTACTCCCTCAAAGAGCTTCGAGGGCCCATCAAGGCCTTGACTCCAAGGCCCCAGCCACGGCCAACACGGAGGTCCTGAGCACAGACTCCGGGGAAGTTTCACCTCGCAGCTCGCGGAATCACTGAAAGCTTTGCAGACATCTTTTTGCGACTCGTCGGCTTTCTTTTTTTAAGTGCAGTACTTGGAGGGGCAGGGGACTTAGTAAGTAGGTTATAAGTAGGGTTATAATTGTGGTAACTCCATTTTGGGTACTTATAACTCTACTTATAACCTACTTACTAAGTTCCCTGCCCCTCCAAGTAGCCCCTTTACGGTGTAGTCTTCGGCTTTCAACCCTAAGCCCTAAACCCTAAACCCTAAACTGCCGAGAGCGCCGCTGACCATTTGCATGGGCGCTCGAGGCTCCGACCGAGGCCCCCGGCCGAGCGTCCCGACGAGACGGTGAGGGAGGGTAAAGCCTCCCGGTATACGGGGACGGAAATGACTCGGCTCGCCTCACACAATACGGACGTCAGTCCGTTATAATTGGGCCAAAAAGGCTCCCCCAGGCGGGGTCCACGGCCTCCACGAGCAGAGTTCAAGGAATCAGGGGGGACCTGGACAAAAATTGCAATTCCCTGCCCTGCCCTTGCCCTGCCCTGCCCCCGCCCTCCCCCTGCCCTGCCCTGCCCTGCCCTTGCCCTGCCCTGCCCTTACCCTGCCCTGCCCTGCCCTGCCCTGCCCTCCCCTGCCCTGCCTGCCCTGCGGCCCTGCCCTACACTTCGAGCAGCCCTTATAGGGCGCGAAATTTGTTGGAAACCCGTGCTTTTTGTCGAGCGGCCGGCACAGGCCGCGAGGACCCACAACCCGACAGAAACCATTTCAGCAGTGATTTGTGGAGAAATATTGTTGTTTACATGTCAAGCTGCGAAAGGAAGCAGAGAGCAAGAAAGCCCCCCTTGAGGGGGGTTTGGGGGGTGAACCCTAAACCCTAATTGAGAATAGTTGGGGTGGTTGGGGCGGGACTACATGCTGACGCAAGCGCGCGATTAGTGGGTGCGCCCCCTATTCCTAAAGTAAAAGGCGCACCCACCGCGCGCATACTGTTACACACCCTAAACCCTAAACCCTGAGCCCTGAGCTAGGGCTATGGGGTCCGGCAGGCGCTTTTGTGGGGGTCCTGCAGGCGCTTTTTTGAAGGCTTCTGCAAGTGCATCGTAAAGTTCGGGGCACTAGCTGGCTGAACCCTGCACTCCATCTTCCTAGACCCTAAACCCTGCCTTAACCCGGAAAAACCTACCTTTTTGAGGACTTATATAAAGAAATCATAATAAGGAACCCTAAAAAAGTAGGTTATTCAGGATTAAGGTGGACCCTAAAGCCCCTTATCCTAAACGGCCTAGATTAACCCTCGAAGCCCCCCCGACTCCCCAGAACCTGAAAGAAACAAAAGCACCGAGCCCTGAGTTTAGTTTGGGGTGTGCGGTTCAAAGGTTTAGGGGACAAGCGTCGGGGGTTGAGGGCTTAGGGTATAGGTTGAAGGTTTTCGTGGCGGGTTACGTCTAAGGAATAGGGTCTAGGGCTTAGGGCGACTCTGTCAACAGAGTCTCGTCACAGCCACTAACAACGGAGCACATCTTGGAACAACCAGCTAAACCATGCAACTGCAAGTTGAGGCCCTGGACACCCTAAACCCCCCCGAACCCAAACCTCGAACACCATGAACAGGCCACCAAGCCCCGAACACCCTACTTGGAGGTTCATGGGTAGTTTCAAGTGGAGTTTCTCAGTCCCCTTTATGTGGGTTACAACTAAAGTTACCCTACTTCTAACCCCACTTGTAACTACCCATGCACCTCCAATTAGACCTTCTTCACCCAAATCTGGGCCTTTGTTACGGCCGTAGCCAGGGTAGTCGACCAGAAGGAAAGCAACCTCGGTCCTTGCCGAAGATAGAATGCGAAGGGTTTCCGGTTAAGGGTCGAGTCGGGGGCTTATGGGAATATCATATTAGATTAGAGTATACTGTGGTAGTATACCATATCATTCTAGACTATACTATACTGAATTATAATACGTTGCAGTACCATTTAAGTTTATTATATACAGTATACCAGCTTGCTTTCTGTAGGTACTGAGGGCTATTTTAGGACTTCCGCACTTCAGGCCTTCGGGCTCTCGGGTGGCATTTTCGGGCGGCCTTCGGACGTTGTGGGTAGTTGTCAAAATGGGGGTCCCTTTTTGGGTCCCTAATATAGTACGGCACCTAATATTTAGGGTTCCCAAAAAAAGGACCATAATTTTGACAACCACCAGTGTGTAGAGAGCTTGATCAGCGCATGTTTTTTGTCCTGTTAGGGTTTCTGTTGAAAGGAGCAGGGATTAAGGATTTCAGATGCATGATGGAGGTTTGACATTGAAAGGTTGGGCTTGTAAGGCTGCCCTCAACATAAGGACGCCAATCGCGATAGAATCCGAATCTGAGCCCTCATCAACCTCTGAAATCAGGACACCTGTAAAAAAAAAAATGTAACACCTGACACAACCCTTCAAGTCCGTGAAGCCCTAGTCTTCTAACCCCTCTGCCTATGCCTGTGAAATGCCGGCGTTGAGTCCACCCACGGGTTTTCGTATCTCCGCATCTGACCGACCCGAGAAAACTTTAATATAGTTGCCGTAGAAATATGAACTGGGTGTTTTCCTGCTATAAAACAATCGTATAGGAAACCCTTCACTACTATTATTCCTTCAAACCCCAAAACCCTAAAACCACTACGCGAGAACCTCGATCCCCGAATCCTAAACACCAAACCATCACCCTACAATTAAAACCCAAATCCTAAAACTCCCTACCCTATACCCCCGAATCCCTAAACTCTAAATCAAGAACCCGCTTGTTAGTCAGGCCCCTGTGCTGACCCCATGATCTTCACCTGCGCGCCCTTGGAACATAAACACTATGGGCACTGACCTGCCCTCCTACACCTTTGCCCCCAAACCCTTAACCGCAGAAACCCTATAAACTCGGAAGCCTCACGAGGTGGGATGAAGGTAGGTGGGATTAAGGATCCCTTATATAAGGACTCTTATTTGGGAATATCCCACCTACCTTCATCCTACCTTTTGAGGCCCCCGATAAACCCAAGCTCCAGGAACACTAGGATACCCAGTAACCTAAGAACAAAAAGGCCTCTCTTTTTGGTATTGGGTAACTTTATAAGGAACCTAGGACTACAAAAAGGGAATAAGGGTACTGCTGGGCATCCTAGAACACTGACGTTCCCTGACGCGGCACTCCCCCTTCCCAGCATCCACGGCGGTGAAGATGTGGTCACCTGCTGAGGTCGCCTTTTAGGGCCTCGGTTCCTTTCAAGGGATCTATAAGGGTACTATAATGGGTACTATAAGGGTTTTACGTTTTAGAGGCTACTATACTAGGTTCCTGAGTGGCCTCTTTATACTAAGGGTACCCTTGTTCCTCCTCTTGGATTTTGACAGGGGGAACCCAAAAAGAAAGAGGGCAGAAGGGTACTATTCAGGAACCTAGTGCTTTTGCTTTTTGGTTTAATCCGGTATAGGGTTTAGCATTTCGGGCTTGGTGATTAGGGTGTTCAGGGTATTGAAAGTATTTATGAATATAGCTTAAACTCATACAAGGAGAAAGGATGATTCAATGGAGGAGGGAGTCAGACGTAAGGCCAAGCTCGTAAACGGATTAAGGAATGCTGGGAGGACGATCTAGCTGAATCCAGCTTCATAGACTAGGGTTTAGCACGTTTTGAGTTCGGGGTTTCAGCATTTGTTGAGAGAGCCTGGACCAAGTTTCGACCACGGCCAGGAAGCCGGCTAATGGTTTAGGATTCAAGCGGCCCATGTGAGATACCATGAGAAGTCAGGGGCGTGACAGACATGACATGAGAAAAACAAGAGAAGAAACATCCTTGAACAACATTTTTATCACCCCCAAACCTCGAATCTCAGGAACTGAAGCTGTGTAAACCTGGACCCCCAAAGCCGAAAACAGAAAGCTGAATACTCCCCACATCTCCAACCGACGTCTCGCTTCGTGACAGTCCCCCGGACTGCAAGCATGAATCCTAAACTAAACCCTACAAAAGGGCCTCAAAAAATGACCTACACTACTATTTTGGTGGGGTCCTTCTTATAACAATAGTACAATGGGTCCCAAAACCATATTCTAATTATTCAAGCCCCTGTTCTCTAAACCCTTGTAGTAACCCTTTTAGAAACCCTTTCAAAAGGACCCCTTTAAAAGGAATCCTTTAAAGGGAACCCTACTCTAAGTATTGAGGCCCCTATATAAAGCCCTGAACCCTAGAACTGGGAGCCGGGCAGAAGGCTAGCCAGTCAGCAGCCAGCATGGCATTCCCCCCAAAGAAGACCCAAAGACGTCGGACAGGTCCTGGGATTTTGGGTTTGCCTACTTGGCTAAGGTTTGGGGCTTGGTTGTAGGATCTTTAAGCCCTACACCCTAAGACCCAAAACCTACACTCTAAACCCTAAACCCACTTGAAGGCTCATGGGACTTAGTAAGTAAGGTTATAAGTAGGTTATAATTAGGGTAACCCCACTTAGGGGACTTATAACCCCCAATTATAACCTACTTACTAAGTCCCATGATCCTTTAAGCAGGGTTTCTATTCTATTTATTGAGCACCCCGAAAGATGCTTTGTCTCCACCACAACTTGTAAGACTCTGTAGTTTAAACTTGGCAGCCCTAAACCGTAAAACCATAAACCCCGAAAAAAGTCTGTTGAAATTTCCACTGCACGGGAAGACGAAAAGTCGAGCTTGAAACCTCTCATCCTAGACATGCGCGGTTCTCTTACCTTCTCCGTCGCTGTAGTACTACGACCTGTAACAGCCAGACATAGCCCACCCCCAACCCCGAAACCCATCCCCTCGCCTGGCCTCCACTATCCTTGACCCGTGTCGACCCGTGTCTACTTGGAGGTTCATGGGTAGTTATAAGTGGAGTTGTAAGTCCCCGAATACGGATTATAACTTGTAACCCCACTCATAACTACCCATGAACCTCCAAGTAGAGCCATTTTCTACACTGGCAGCTACACAACCCTGAATCCTGGAACCCCAAACTGCGGACTGTTGTTGGCACCCGGCCCAAACTCTGGCTTGCAGACTGTCAGCTATCCGTATCTGTCCCTTTCCATGATATCTACCTAGTGCCTGCCTGTCTGTATATCTGTCTATCTATCGTCTAAAGTTTCCCCTAAACCCTAAACCGTCTAAAGACTGTATCTATCTGTTCTGCCTAGCCATCGACCTACCCTAAACCCTAAACCCTAAACCCTAAACCCTAAACCCCTAAACCCTAAACCCTAAACCCTAAACCCTAAACCCTAAACCGTCTAAAGACTGTATCTATCTGTTCTGCCTAGCCATCGACCTACCCTAAACCCTAAACCCTAAACCCTAAACCCCTAAACCCCTAAACCCTAAACCCTAAACCCTAAACCCTAAACCGTCTAAAGACTGTATCTATCTGTTCTGCCTAGCCATCGACCTACCCTAAACCCTAAACCCTAAACCCTAAACCCTAAACCCCTAAACCCCTAAACCCTAAACCCTAAACCCTAAACCCTAAACCGTCTAAAGACTGTATCTATCTGTTCTGCCTAGCCATCGACCTACCCTAAACCCTAAACCCTAAACCCTAAACCCCTAAACCCCTAAACCCTAAACCCTAAACCCTAAACCCTAAACCGTCTAAAGACTGTATCTATCTGTTCTGCCTAGCCATCGACCTTCCTAGCCAGTCGGGAGGTCGGAAGATGGATAGATGGATAGACATGCATATGGGTGGTTGTCAAAAGTATGGCCCCTTTTGGGGTACCTTAAATAATAGGTGACGTATGATAATAAGGACCCAAATAGGGAGCGTAATTTTGACAACCACCCATATCTAGGCAGATACATGGCAGGTACATCGAGAGGTGTTGAATAGGTAGGTAGGCAGCTAGCCAGGCAGGCAGGGAGGTAGGTAGGTAGACATGGGTGACATGGCCCTTTAAGCACATGAGTACGACGATACATGAGCCATTAATTATATTGAAGTCTCTATGTGTGTATGTATGTATATATATATATATATATACATATATATATATACATATACACACACATGCAGTTATATTTATGTAGCGGTGTGCATATATATTTATATATATATATATATATACATATATATATATATACACGTTTGTATGTGTTTAGAAAGCGACTGGTGCCGAAGTGGCCAGACGGCTTCAGAAGGTAAACCGTCTGCGTGCCGGAGCCGGGAAGATCGTAGTCCAGCGGTTCCAAAGTATACCTGGGCTTAGTTTATGGTCTAGGGTTTCGGGTTTAGGAATCTACTGTGAAGTTATCATAGAAACATGGGGGTTGATCAAAATGGTGTGTGCTCTTGTGGGGTCTAATTTCTAGGGGACCAAGAGGGGTCCATGGTTTTGACCAACCCCCACATGGTAATGCTTAGGGTTGAGGGTTCAGAGTTCAAGGGTTATTTTGGGGGTTACTACAAGGGTACTGTAGGGGTTACGTTTTCAGGGTTTGCTATATGGCGTCCTGTAGGGGGTGTTGGAACTCTGTAGAAGAGGTTTCGGGTTTCGATTGCAGGTTCAGGTTTAGGTTTAGGGAGTTTGGGGTGTCTATGCCTGTCATGATATGGAACGCCCTTGCTCACTTCTGCGCCATATTTTCGTTTGTCGTTTTATCTTATTATGTATGTTCTAGACTATGGCTCCATCTTTTGTGCTCGACACCCAAGAAGCTTCGCATCACATAGGCGCGAGGAAAACTCACATTTGGGGCATGTTTTTTGAAACTCAAACCCTAAAGCCTAACCCTAAGCCCTAAGCCCTCAGCCCTAAGCCCTAAGCCCTAAACCCCTAAACCCTAAGCCCTAAACCCCTTAACTCCTAAACCCTAAACCGTACTCCGAGAGCCTCATCCCCAACCCAGGGTCTCGCGCAGAAACCTCACCAGCCCCGGGAAGGGTTTAGGGGTTTCGGGGTTTAGAGGTTTAGGGTTTAGGATTTAGGGTTTAGGGGTCTAGAGGTTTAGGGTTTAGGATTTAGGGTTCAGGGGTGTAGAGGTTTAGGGTTTAGGATTCAGGGTTTAGGGGTTTAGGGTTTAGGATTTAGGGTTTTGGGGTGTAGAGGTTTAGGGTTTAGGATTTAGGGTTTAGGGGTTTCAGATTTAGGGTTTGGCTGCAAACCCAAACAGGATGTCACAAGCGATGACCCTTGGTCTTTAGAGTCAGAGTCTAGGGCTTCAGGTTTCGGATCTTGCTTTCACGGTTTACGGTTCACAGTTCAAAGACTCGGTTTAGGCCTTCGGGTTTTTGGTAGCATTTGGCTACAATTTACATCAGCACTAGAAACAGCCCTCCGATTTAAGGATTACAGTTTAAGGCATTAGGTAGGGCTCAGGGTTTTGGTTTTGTTTTTAAGCACCCTGTTCCACCCGCCACAGGGCTTAGGGAAAGAGGGAAACCCGAATGATTAGGCCTAGGGTTCTGGTGGCTCGTATCCGAACACTTCTGAAGTTCTTCAGAAACTTAGAAACCCCTAGACTCTAAAACGACAGAAGAATAACTGGCTCAGGCTCCAATGTTAGACCCCTCCCACCTGCGTCGCATCATCCAGCAGTCTGTGCCCAGACGCTTCGGCTACAGGTGTGGGGTGGGGGGTTTAGGGTTTCCGAGTAAGGGTTTAGGAATCATGGCTCCAGAAGAACCCACGGTTCCAGCCTATAAACAAACTATGTTGCCGAGACCTAAGCCGTCAACCTCATCTCGAAACCCTAAACCCATGCACTGAACCCTAAACCCATAAACCCCAAACCCTTAAAGCAAACCTTAAAGGAACACCTAAATTAAACACCCAAACTCAACAACCTAACGGCTGAAGCCGAAGCTGCCGCCTGCTTCTGATTGAACGGACGGGGTTTGGGCTTCAGTCTTTCGGCTCCTGCGATCAAGGCACCGCACATCTGCAACATCCCAGGTGATGTCCAAAAACGACTTGTCCTGGGTTGAACAAGATATAGGGTTTGAGGATCACCAGAGACAAGGAAGAACAGGCCAAGTACTCGCAAAAAGAAACTGTCCAAAGCGCACCTACGGGAACCCAGTTCGCCCAGGAGGGTTAGCCGTTGTGGACCCTCTTCAACATATAGAGGCTTACATGCGACTCATATATATATATATATACATATATATATATATATGTGTATGTGTGTATATATATATATATATGTACATACAGACATACAGACATCCATCCATACATACATACACACATACATACATAGATACACACACATGCATCCCAGTGCTATGTCTTTGTGTGTGTGTGTGTGTATATATATTCGAGATAGAGAGAGAGTTAGACCAAAATGCACATACTTATGAATCTGTGTCGGCAGTTCAGCTCATGCAGGTAGGTAGGTAGGTATGTTGGGGTTTATATTACTATCAGAATGCCGGAGTATTTATGGACCCGAGCTACGCTCTGAACCCGTCTGTGCGTGATGGGTCATAAGAGGCACCGGTTCGGAATTGCAAACCTGAAAACAGAAACCCCTGCTACCCTAAACCCTAATAGAGTAGTTGTCAAAATCTTGGCCCCTTTTTGGGTACCCCAAATATTAGGTGCCGTATTATAATAAGGACCCAAAAAAGGGACCATAATTTTGACAGCCACCTAATTCAAGTTCTTTCTGAAGGTTCGGGGTGTCGGAGCGAGCTTGGGTGGGCTTCGGCTCCGTGACTAGATGGGAGCTTTGCGTGTTTGCGTGGAAAGTAGAGAGTCGTGCTTTTAGGGTTTAGGGTTGAGGCCCCTTATAAACTCCTGAACTGCTATCGAAACTCTGATACGAGCCCCTAAACCCTAAGCCCTACCCCAAAAAAAACAAGCAACGAAGGAGCCCGTAAAGGAGCCCCCCTAATGTTGGGTCACGCTTCGACATACCGGCGTGGATGGTACAGAAGTAGGCTCTCTAAACAGCCCGCATAGTACCTGTTGGACGCGGTCAAGTGTTTTGGGCTTCGGATTTCGGGCTTCGGAGTTTGAGCTTTGGGTATTGGGTTTTGTGTTTGGGGTTTAGGGTTTAGGGTTTTGGTATAGCGTAACTAAGATGCTTGAGGCTGACGTTCTCAAAAACGACATCGAGTTTGTCTTACATCACAGATCAGAAACTCAAAACGACAATGAATAATATGAGTGAAACGGCAGGACACGGCAAGCATCAATGCCAAGAGGAAGAATCGTAGCAGTAGTGCCTGCTTCCTCCTAAAAGGTTGACGCAGAGAACCAACCCTTCCTGTGTTGTAGGCTTCAAGTTAGTTGTTGATTTACTTCTGAAAAGGCTGATGCGGACAACCAGCCCTGCTTGTGTCTGAAAAATTTGGCAGAACCGCGCAGTGGGGCTTTTCGAGGACATGCCCCCGTCTACGACTACTGCTCACATGAGGCTCACAACGGCGAGAAATAATTTAGGGGCCTTAACAACTAGAATAGGGTTTGGGGTATGTTATACCAGAAATATAACAAGGAACCCCCAAAACAGTGTAGGTAATTATTAAGGCCCCTTTATTACATCCCAGAGCGCGCTCAACCCTAAACCCTAAACCTAAAACCCCTAAGCCCTAAGCCCTAAGCCCTAAAACCCAAAATCCCTAAACCCCTAAACACCCTGAAACCCTAAACCCCAAACCCCAAACCCCTCAACCCCTCAACCCTAAACTCTAAACCCAACTCCCTGAAGCCCTTCCTCGCTCGGGTCAACCGGCCTGATGCAGTGGAAGCAACCGAAAGCCCCACCTAGAAGAGCTCCCAGCAACCTTGAGACGGTTTGGGGTTTACATGTGTAGGAGTTTAGGGTTTAGGGGTTGAGGGGTTTAGGGGTTAAGGGGTTTATGTGTCTAGGGCTTAGGTGTTTAGGTTTTAGGCTTTAGGTTTTAGGGTTAGGTTGTAGGGCTTAGAATTTAGGATTTAGGGGCTCCAACCAACCCAGAGACACGCTGTTTCTAGCTCCGGGTCGGGGCAATGTTTGAATCCTTGGCCCAGCACCCAGACCGACAATATCAGCAACAGCAGAAGCTGTCAGTTTCTAGTCACGTGGCTGGGGGTTAGGATTTTGCAGTAGTTGTTGTTGGTGGTGGTGTTGCTGTTGCATTTTGCTGGCCGTCGCTGTCGCTGTCGCTGTCCCTGTCCCCGTCCCCGTCCCCGTCCCCGTCCGCGTCCGCGTCCGCGTCCCCGTCCCCGTCCCCGTCCCCGTCCCCGTCGCCGTCCCCGTCCCAGTCCCCGTCCCCGTCCCGGTCCCTGGTGCTGGTGCTGGTGATGGCGCTGTGCTGGAGCTGGCGCTGATGCCGAGTTCCTTGTGCCGGACTGGCTGCGGTTGCCGTTGCTGTTCGGTGTTGGGTGTTGCTGTCGCTGTCGCTGCCGCAGCCGCTGCCACTGTGGCTGTTGCACTGGCTATCTCTGTCGCTGTCGCTGCTGTAGCTTCTGCTGCTGCCGCTGCTGCCGCCGCTGCTGCTGCTGCTGCTGCTGCTGCTGTTGACATTGTTGCAACTGTTGCTCCTGTTTCTCGTCTTCCCATTGCTGCTCTTGCTGCTGGTGCAGCTCTTGCTGCACTTGCTGCTCTTGGTGCTGTTGCTGTCCTTGCAGCTCTTCTTGCTCTTGCTCTGCTTTTGCCCTTGCTGTTGCTACTGCTGGTGCTGTTGTTTGCTGTTGCTGCTGCTGCTGCTGCTGCTGCTGCTGCTGCTGCTGCTGCTGCTGCTGCTGCTGCTGCTGCTGCTGCTGCTGCTGCTGCTGGGGTTTCCGCCGTGCTTGTTGTTGTGGTTGTTGTTGCTGTTGATGATGCCTATTTTGTCGCCGTTGCCGCCGGCATCGTCTGTCAGCGACAGCTAGTAATCCAAGACGAAGCAAGATCCAACAAGGCCCCACGCGATATCCTGTCTCCGAAAGCACCATCAACCTAGAGTCTATGCTACCAGGGCAGGCTTCTCCTTCATAGCTTTAAGCGCCACGGCGTTATTTTCCGTTTCATGGGGGTCTGAATTTGTGAAATACAATCGCTGACAGCTCCTATGCCGACAGCCATCCTCAGACCACAGTCTGCACAGTTCTGCATGTGTATATATATATATATATATATATATATATATATGCATATATATATATGTTATGTTTTAGTGTATGTGATGTTATGTTACATCACTGTATGTATAATATATATATATATATATATATATATATATATGTATATATATATATATATATGTATATATATACATACATATACATATACATATACATATACATATACATATACATATACATATACATATACTTATACATATACATATACATATACATATACATATACATATACATATACATATACATATACATATACATATATATACATATACATATGTGAAAAACTCAAACCCTAAAGGGCAGGGTTCGATCAGGCTCTCGCCATGAAGATTTCCGAGAACAAGCCAAAGATCGCTGATGACTCGTTGGAGGGATCAGTCGGTGAATACAGGAGCCTTAACATTAGAATAGGGTTGTTTTGGGGTCCATTACACTAGAAGTATAACAAGGAACCCCCAAAAAAGTATTGGTATTTATTTTGGCCCCTATGTTGGGCGGGTAGACGGATCCTGCTTGGGCTCCAGCCTCTGGTTTTGCCTACAAAGCTTGAGGAGAAGCCCCAAGAAACACCCGTTTCGGGGTATGCTCATACTACACCTCTACCGAAGAACCTTATGCAGTAGTGTGGGCAGCTGTAAGTGCAAGTATGCAAGCTTCTATATGGGAGTTTCCGGAAACAGGGGACCCTAGTATAGTACCCTAAATTGTAGGACCCTTATTATAAGCACCCCAAGTAAGGTACGCCAATCCCCGCAAACGCCCATGTTGGGCCATGGTCGTTGGGAGGCAGGGCTGGAGGATGCCCGGCTCGGGTTTGCATATCTCGGCCAGGACGCGGCGCTGCCACTAGCGAGGTGCCAAACGTGAAGACAGCACCGAGGAGGCCTTTCTCACCATTCGCTTTGGTTTAGGCTTTAGAGTTTAGGGTTTAGAGGCTACTGGGCAAATTTCGTTTTCACCCATGATGGTTAAGCTATGCTAGTCTTACTGACTGGGTCATGATAGCGGTTAGTGCCCGTGTCAGTGTTTACCTGTCTACGAGTAGCGATGGCAATAGTAGTTGGTGCGAACAGTGGTGGCACTGCATAGCATCCCCTTACTATCTTGCTGTCCTGGCCCATCCCTACAAGTTGACAGTCCTGGGCCTAGACAGAATCACAACGGCTTCTCTAGAGTTCAAAGCCACCTGTCTTTCGTGTAACCAACACACGACTCAATTCCCACTTGGAAGCTCTTTATCCCGATGTCACATGCAAAACCGCAGTGCCGACTCTCGCCGTTAGACCAGAGACTGTGAACCAACATTTGCAGAAAAACTATTCTGAAACTAATTCTGCACTCACAACTGTCTGAAAACTCAACTCTCATCATAGTCGCTGTACGTCACGGATCCTGCACGTTGTTCTGTATCGTTGTGTAATACCGACCTCTGGAAATCCACGCATTTTCTGAAGCATCAGCTGGTGTAGTTGCAGATTTTCTCTAAAGCGCTGAGATTTCCCCACGCCAGAAATTTCAAGCCACAAAGAGCACATCAACATGGTCATGTACTCCCGCAACTCTGTCTCAAAGAAGCTGAGCGCCCCTCGGCCGAGGACGCCGCCCAGCCCAGCACCAACACCTGTGCCCAGGGCCGTGAAGCCCAGGGCGCTCAGGACCCCTCGTGCGACGCGCCACCTCATTATGGCTCGGTTTAGGGATTCGGTGGGATATGGCTCAGGAGAACATCTGATACAACATTACTCCGCAGACAAAATACCGCCCGCCGAATCGCGACCATCGTGCAAACGTAGTAGTTATGGGGTAGTGGTGGCAATAGTAGTGGTAGTGGTAGTGGTAGTGGTAGTGGTAGTGGTAGTGGTAGTGGTAGTGGTAGTGGTAGTGGTAGTGGTAGTGGTAGTGGTAGTGGTAGTAGTAGTAGTAGTAGTACTACTACTACTACTACTGCTACTACTACTACTACCACTACTACTACTACTACCACTACTACTACTACTACTACTACTACTACTACTACCACTACTACTACTACTACTACTACTACTACTACTACTACTACTACTACTACTACTACTACTACTCCCATTTTTATGATCTGTATGGCCAGGCTTCCGAGTTGAGACACCGCATGTCGAATTTAGTGTCTAGGTTCTTCTGTAGCAAGAACAGTGCATCAACGGGGTCTTGGATTAGATTAGGCATTAGGGTTTAGGATGATTTAGGGATCAGACCCGGTCTACGTGTGTCTACAGTGTATGGTCTACTTCAACCGGCTCCTCTGAGGCAGCTGCACCGCAGTCCACATGTCTTGTGGAGGTTGTTGCATGGCGCCGCCCCGGGGGTCTGCTCTATGCAAACTCAGGCTGCCTTACCGCTTCATAGTCTGTGATAGTAGGTGACAGGGCTGTCCAAAATAGGCTTCCACGGAACCCCTACGTCAGGATGTTGCCGTGCCTGACTTTGCAGATCTTACGGCTGCTGCCGCAAGAATTCCTAAGCGAAATCTTGCACACAAGTGCGAGGCTGAGGTCGAATGTCTAGGCTTCGCCGAGAAGGGTGCGAGGTCAGGGATCACAGGTCCGGCAATCACGGTTCATGTCTTAGGGTCAGAGGTGTCATAAGAATCTGGGAAGCACTGAAGCACGGTTAGGGTGAGGGCGATGTGTCGTTGCTCAACCCTAAACCCTAAACCCCTAAACCCTAAACCCGTAAAGCCCTTACCTCATCGAGCCCTTTAAGGGGAACCGTTTAAGGTTAAGGAGCCCTTTAAACCCTTTAAGGAAACTATTCTCTTGCGACTTGCTGCATGACGCCGCTGCATTTCGGACCTCAGAGCCGACGGATGGCCGCGAATTTTGGAAGAAATCTGCAGACTCCTTCAAGTTTCGTCTCCCTCAACACAACAATAACTACACAGTGCCCCAGCCCAAAACATAAAATTTGCCCCCCGCCGAAAACAGTTAGTTCCAAGCCCAAAAGCCGCCAAAGCCTGTAAATACTGAGGAATTCCTGACCTGTAACGTCCGATGTGGCATTTATATTTTGGTTATCAAAAATCGTGCTGAAACCACACGTTTCCTAGCCTTAAGCATAACGTAGCACTTCTTTTAGTATCCCAAACAAGCTGGGGACACTACTTCACCACAAAATCCCCGAGAAAAAACCATGCGGCGGGATGTTTATGTCTATGTACGCCGGTATCTAACGAGCGATCATGAGACGCTGAAGAGTTTGCCCTAAATCCGACGTAAACTCGTCCCTAAACCCTAAACCACTAACCCCCTAAACTCTAACCCTAAACCCCAAACCCTGAACCGTAACCCTAAACCCTAACCCTATAAAGCCTAGACCCTACTCCCTGGAGCTTCTGGCGGAATGCAAACATCGCAGGCCTTCGTGGTTTCGGTAGATACCCCATCCTCGCCGTACCTCGCCGTTCAGGGTTTAAGGTTTGGGGTTTAGGGGGTTAGAGGTTTAGGGCCTTTGGGGGTTTAGGGGGTTGAAGTTTCGGTGAGGCTTCGGCGCAGTGGCTTCGGATTCCGGTGTGGGGCTCAAGGTTTCGGCCTTTTGGTGCATGTTCCACCTACCCTAAGGGTCCATGTACCCATATAGGGACTACATTAAGGCCAATGTATATACTATATGAGTACATGGACCCTTAGGGCTACACTGCCGAATTCAGGCTTTGGACTGCAAAGTGTAGAAAAGGATGCAGACAAGACGCTAGAGCCGGAGGGTAGTGGATAAGTTAACACCCCTCAATGAAACCTAAACCGCAACACACCGAAAAGCTGAAAGGTACGTACTCGACTAGGTGATTGCAGTGCCAGAGCAATGAGGACACTATTTGGACCAGTATCGGTAGGCAATCTTGTATCGTAAGCATCTTGGCTTGACGAAGGCAAGGCTTTGTTGAGAACTTAGCATAGTGACCAGGTGTTCTCGGCTGAGGGATCGAGCAAGGCAAGAAGTGTCTTTGCTGAAAAAACTTGAGACCTCAGGGTGTAGAGGAATGGCACGTAGAGTAGAAGCCAGAAAGTTGGAACATGGCTTTAGGAGGATTAGTGCTAGGATCCCTTCTACTTTACCTTAGGAGCAGGAGGATAATTATGTTCCAACTTTCTGGCTTCTACTATAGGTTGATTTGAACCTTTGCAGTTGCAGCTTTGCTGGTCAGCGGTGGTGGAAAGCTGCACACCGAGCTACCCTGAACTGTAAGCATAAGAAGCCCTCGAACCAAAGACTGAAGGTATAAAGCCTAAGTCAAAAAGTTCGGATACTAGATTTTGAAAGCCGCAAGCTACAAAACCTAAACCCTACCAAACCCTACAACAAGGACTCTCAACACTTTTTGCGTGCTAACTTACTGCCAAACTCCGGTGAACCTTTGAGAACTTTCTGAAAGACCGAGTGAGATCGTTCTCGCACCCTGACAGACCCGAGGCAAGGACCTGAAAACCCTCTCTCAGTCCAACGCCCTAACCCTCAAAACCCAGGAGCCCAACACCCAGAAACCCTAAACCCTACTTGGAGGTTCATGGGCAGTTAGAAGTGGGGTTATAAGTAGGGTAACTATAGCTATAACCCATGTTAGGGGACTTATAACCCCACTTATAACTACCCATGAACCTCCAAGTACACTTCCTAAACGGTGGAGCCCGCGTCTTTTTTGCCACGCTTGGTAGCTTCGAAGTTCATGATGATCTCAGCCACCCTCTCAGTGGTGTGCTCAGGCTGGAGGCGATCCAGGTACCTTTTGAACGGTTGAGGGCTTAGGGCTTTAAGGTGTAAGGTGTTGGATCAGAGAGTGGGTTTGGGGGCTTGGAAGAAGGGTTAAGGGTCTATACGAAACCCTAAACCATCCTAAACCTATAGAGGACGATATACAGTGTCCCCAATCTCGGGCGTAGCTCCTTTCAGAAAAGAAAACCTCTGGTGATGCTCAGCTTTTTGCTGCAGGAGTTGAACCTTCAAGAATTATGCTTGGAGGTTCATGGGTAGTTATAAGTGGAGTTATAGGTCCCCTAAGTTACCCTACTTATAACCCCACCTATAACTGCCCATGAACCTCCAAGTATGGACTCCGGGAGCAGGGATATTGGCGTTCATGGTTGCAGGATCTGAGGTGGTAAAATCTGGATTTCCCTGACGAGTTCCATTCAGGAGGACCCTGTTCACATATACACGTCTGTACGTAGACATGTGTGTTTATGCATGTGTGTGTATACTATACATATATATATGTATATATATATATATATGTGTATATATATATATATGTATGCACAAATACATATACGCGCACATAACGCCCGTATGTGTAGTTGCACAGTTCAACACACACACACACACACACACACACACACACACACACACACACACACACACACACACACACACATATATATGGTCACGCGCTCCGCAGCCCCCCCCCCCTCCCCCCCCAAAGGTCAATGGTCCGGATATAGGGTGGGGCCCCCCCTCCCCTGTGGTGTGGGGTGTGGGGTTCCTCTTCCCCCTGTGGGTGGTTGTGGGGTTTTGGGGTTTAGGGTTTAGCTTAAGCTTGTGAGTTTTGGGTTTACGGTTACAGGGTATAAGGCTTCGAGTCGACAAGGGCTTAGGGAGGATTTGCGGTGTATGCTCTGCTTTAGGCTTAGAGCCTGCAGTTAGGTGGGGTTTAGGGTTGGGTGTAGCGTTTTAAGTACAAGTTAAGGTTGCTCAAAACAGGGGCATGCGCTGCGTTATAGGGTTTACGGCTTGCTTGCGAAGGGCTTGCGCGTGAGCCCTGGCAGCCAGCGCCACCCCACCATCCGGTGGCAGCTCCAACGGCCCCCAACCCCTTTCCGCACACGCCAGCCAGCCCCTCCCCCCCACCCCTATCAGACCATACCATTGGGGGGGGGGGGGGCTGGGAACGCCAGACGCCTGACCATATATACATGTATATATATATATATATATATATATGTATGTATGTACATATGAATGTGCATATTGACATATATATGTGTGTGTGTACACATGTACAATACATACACATACAGGGAGTCACCACACCCTGCACCGTAAGTCTCAAGCGCAATCTTCAGAAACTCCTTGCCCTCCGATGTTGGGTTCGGAAATGCGGAGGCCTCAAAAGGCGGGATGAAGGTAGGTAGGAGGGTTAGGGTTTAGGGTTTAGGGTTTAGGGTAGGATTAAGGACACCTTATATAAGCACTCTTATTTGGGAATATCCCACCTACCTTCATCCCACCTTTTGAAGCCTCCGAGGAATGCGGTTGTGATCCCAGCAATACGTTCTTCTTCTCCGGGGTTTGGGATTTGCAGGATCCCCGGTGCCCGATGGTCCTAAGCACAAAACCTCAACAGCGTACAGAGCCCCAACAAAAACCAAACTGCAATTCTAAATCCTACACATCCTTATTCCAAGAACCTTGAGACATTGTGTAGACTAAATCCCACTGCAACAAAGCGCCCAAACTCCCCATCATTCAATTGAAAGTTAGTCCCCCATAAACCCCCAACCCTAATCGCAGCAGGGCGCAGAATCTCCGAGACAACCGCCTCCAGGAAAAACAAGAAAAACGTGGCCGTCTGCTCAGTCAAAGGCACCTTAGCTCATGTTGGTTTGGGGTTTAGGGTTTAGGGCTTTAGGGTTAAGGGTCTTGGGTTTAGGGTTTAGGGCTTTAGGGTATAGGGTTTAAGGCTTTGTGCGGGATAATAGCTGAGGGATTCTAGAAGGTAATGGTCCGCAGTTACGTGGAACAAAGGGCTTAAGGAGTTCGGAATTTAGGAGCTCATTCTGTATACGGACGGGTTAGAACTTATCGGATGTATAGACTTTCGGAGGGTTTGGGGGCTTGGGTTCCAGAGTTTACGTCCTGTGCAAGCTTGAAGACCATCCACGGGGAAAAAGATAACTTCCAGCCCCAGCGCCAAGAACTACCAAAGCAAGACGCGACATCAACAAACCAGCCACCGAGAACCATGGAATTCAGAACGAAAAACCCGAACCCCTAAAGGAACCCTGCGGAAGATCACCAGACGTCTAGTACCCGAGCCCCAATACAGGGCCCCACGAAAGAGAGCCAATTCCGGGTTCAGGGTTTAGGGGCAGAGTGTGCCGCAACAGAACCATCGAAAAAGCTACAAGTTCTTACGCATTGAAGCCCCGGTTCCCGCAATGCTAAACCCTACTGAAGCTCTTTCTGCAAATCAGAAAACCCTAAACCCTACACCCTAAACCCTAACCCCTAGGCCCTAAACCCTAGGAACTCCGAAACATGCAGCCTCGAACCATGGTTGCTGAACCCTGAAGGACGATGAGCTTTTTAACAGGGTTCCTTTTAAGGGCTGTATATAAGGGTTGCTTTCAGGGTTCTATAAACGTTCTATATAGGGGCCTAAATAATTAGAATAGGGTTCCCTTTGAGGGAAGGACGAGGAGCTTGAATAGCACACAATTCTCATTCTCATCCCTATAACCTCAACCCATAAACCAACAAACCTCAAAACCCCTGAACCCCAAACCCTTCAGAACTCTTACAGCCCATGGTAACAACCGTCATCGTAACCCTGAGCCCGATATCCGACCTTGTTCTTCCCAATTCGCCGCTTAAGGTGGGAAGGCGTGTAGAGCCCGCGATGGCCTTGCCTGCACTGAGCTGCGTGGACAGGGATGTATGCGAAGGGCTTCTTCAACTTACCGGGCACACCATGTAGGTGTACATAGGGATCTACTGATCTACTGTTCAGGCTCGCCGGGCTTTCCTTGCATACACTGGCCTCTTTGGATGAATATGATGAGTTTGGTGTCCCCTAAACCCTGAACCCTAAACCCTACCCTAAGCCCGAACCCCCTTTTTCCGCCGAAGCCCGATCCTGAGATTGAGGGTCTTGGGCACAGAACCACAAGCCCCAGACGTACATTAGGGTCCCCTATATTCGGAAACCTCCCATATCATTTAAGCTACCATAAAGGGATCTATAAGGGTTCCTTTAAGGGTCTCGAAGGAGGCTAACTTGATTGGGAAGGTGCTGGGTATGTCGAGATACGGATCTTCCCAGCACTTCTACGAGCTGCAAGATTACGATTTAAGGTTTAGCCCATTTTGCGTTGCGGCACTTCATTCACCCTACCTAGACCTAGACACTAAATCGCATGTCGTCTTGTGCGCCTCCACTTACTCCTAGAGTCCTAGAGTCAACTTCTAGGATTGCAGGTGCAGGCTGTGGGATGTTGCACGAGGAGTACCAGGCGAACTACGACGCATACCGTAAACTCTCTTGGCATTCCTCAACATTTTTACTTCATACTTATAGCAACCTTGTCTTATAGAAACCGTATAAGGCCATCCTAACCCTAATTATACCCTAAACACTAAGAATCGGAGAGTAAAATTTGAACTGCTAAGCCCAGATGCATGGCTGCCACGACGAGGCTCTGCACGACACTGTGAGTAGGTGCGCATTGGCTGACCTGAGCAGAACACGTTAATTCGGCGTAGGAGTTTAGGGTTTGCTCCTTTGGGAACAACACGAGAAAGCAGATTGCTTGAGGTTTAGCGTTGGAAGTGGCGTACTACTCCAAAAAAAGAAAACATGGTGACAGAATTAGCCTGATTGACAACGTCAGTAAAGTACACCGCCGGCGCATCATGCATGGACAATGGGTAGCTGCATATCATCGTTCCGGAACACTGCATGTCCACCAACCGCTGGTCAAGCTCCTGGAAGCTTGCGAAATGAAGCCCGACACTTCCAAGAACCGGGCTTGAGGCAACACTCGTTGAACCTAACCCTATACAGCCTTAAACCCTGAACGCGACATCCTACATCCTAGAGCTCCTTGTAGACACCCCTGCTAGGGCTCCTAAAGAACCCTCATACTTGGAGGTGCATGGGTATGTAGAAGTGGAGTTAAAAGTCCCGATATATGGGTCTTGATTATAGTTGCCCTACTTTTAACTCGTATATGGGTAGTTGTCGAAATTAGGGTCCCTTTGTGGGTCCTTATTATAATACGGCACCTAATATGTAGGGTACCCAAGAAGTGACCATAATTTTGACAACCACCCATATAGCTACCGATGAACCTCCAAGCCCAAATAAGAACCAGATTTCGAGAAACAGACGGCGATCCAAAAAGCCCCAACATGATCCTAGCTCCAGGCAAAGAGCTTGTGAAACCTACCTGGATCCCAAAAGTATGTAGAAGAGTGGCCTCTTATAGGTTTTGGGCCTTTGGGGGTCTGGGTAGGGGCTTTCGGGGTTAGGGTTTGGAGATGACGATTTAGGGTTTAGGGTTGAGGGATCGTGGGTTCGGAAACTTGTTGGGGGTTTCTTGGGGTTTACTTACCTTTGGTTAGTAGGGAATGGAAGAATGGTAGTAGTAGCAGTTATAATGGTACCCCATTCCTCCATTCCCTACTAACCAAAGGTAAGTTTAGAGATGCAGAGATGGAAGACCTATATAATGATTGCAGTAGGGCCTCCTCCACACTTGTGATCCCTCCAAGCAGCTTCTTGAACTAGCGGTATACCTTAGTTTAGGCACTGCTGTAGTGCTAAGTTCCTGCAAAAGCCCTCAATCCCAAACCCCCCAAAAAACTGTGCTTTTGAGTAACCAGGGAGAGAAAAGTATAAACCTTTATTTCAAATTTCATAATGGGTTCCTTTAAGAAAAAAGTATTAAAGTATGGTACTCCAAACCCCAGAAAGCAAAGTGTGCCAGCACAGATCCCCAAACAGCGACAGAGACTACGACGAGCACGCCAGCCATGTTTCCCCTACGGTTTAGGGTTTAGGGTTTAGGGCTTAGGGTTTATAGGGTTTAGGGAGACTTTCAGGCCTGCTACACGAGCATTTTCTCCCCATATATACCCTAAGGCTCCATAGTAGTTCCTTCTTGAATCCTATTCCGGGAATCCCAAAAAAAGAACTACTACGGAGCCTCTGGGTAATGGTGGGATTCAGGAGCACGGCCAGAATGCTTTCCCGGAAGTACGGGGGCGGTGGGGGATTCCGACATTTCGATGCCAGAGGGAAGCAATGTGATCTGGCTTTGCGGACTAGAAGGTAATCCCAGAGAGGAACTACCATGGGGCCTCTGGGTAAGGCCCTTCTATTAGGATGTGCACCGCACCACTGCGCGAGCCTGGAACCAGAGCCGAAAGCCCCCAACTCGAAAAGAACCGAAACTCCGCAAACCCCGAGCCCAACACCTGAGGCTGCACTCCAAAGTCCCAAGCCCTCACACCCTTTGACACCCTGCATTGAATCCAATAACTACAGACACAGAACTCTTGAATCACCGTTAATGAAGAACGCAAAAACTTTACAGCAAACCCTAAACCCTAACACCCTAACACCCTAACGCCCCGCAAGAAGCTCCTCCTGCACAACACCGTGCCCGCAGTCGATATTCACCCCAAGGGCGGCCACGTACTTTTCTGGGATGTCCAGGGGCAGCACGGCCTTTGCGTGCTTAAGGTATATTGACGTCTGTAGCGCACTTACAACCGGTGCAGTCAGGCGAATGCTCGGACCCTCCATTAGGGTTTAGGGTTTAGGGTCATGGTAAATCTAAGGTACCAGATACCCACTTCTTTGGCAAGATCTCATGATACACGGCTTCGGCTGGGCTTAGGAATTTCTGGATTCATGGGGATGAACGTTTCGGAGGCCGTGTGGACTTCCGGTGTTTCAGTTCTTACTTCTTTGCACCTCGACGATACGGATCAATTGGGAGCTTCCGAAGATTAGGGGGACCTTATTCTGGGGTCCTTATACTAAGGATCCTACTATTTAATAGGGTACTATATTTTGGTCCCCTATTTACGGAAACCCCCAATTCTATTCGGTACACGGCATCAGCTCTGATCCTGAATGGGCTTAGGTTTGAGGCTTCAGGGTTGAGGGTTGGGGCTTGAAGCCTAGGGTTTGGGACTTAATTAGGGGTTTACTGTAGGGCTCAGGGCTAGGGGCTTAGGGCGTAGGGTCTACCTGGAGGTTCATGGGTAGTTATAAGTGGAGTTATAAGGCCCCTAATTAATATGGGTTCTAACTATAGTTCGCCTACTTATAACGTCACTTATTATAATTACCATGACAGGTTGGAGGCACCCAGGGGGAGCGGGCATGCATAGGGAAGTGCTTGATTATAACTGCCCATGAACCTCCAAGCACCAGCCAGAAAGCCGTCACCCACCAGGACGAGGGATCATCTCGAGGTTTCCGGCTCCTAGCCCCTTCGTTGGAAATGTTGTGGTAGATGGGAGTTTCCGAAAAGAGGGCACCCTAATATAGTACCCTAAATAGAGGATCCTTCTGATAAGGAGCCCAAATAAGGTACCCCCTAATTGTCGGAAATTCCCTGTATATACATATATACATATATACATGTATTCGAATGTGTTGCCTGTCTCAACTCTGCTCTTCTTTATTTGCCTTCGTGCCCGGATTGTTACTCTGTATATATATATATATATATGACTGAAGAACAGCACAAACCATGCATGGGATTCCCAGACAATCCGCCATGGATTCGACACTGGGATAATATAGTAAAAGCAAAATTTTCAACAGGACTCTGGGGTACGTTGTATTAGGAATAAGCGGGGTACTATTGCTGTTTCAGTGACTATTCAACTCAGACCTCTACATCAAACCCTAAATGCGGATACGGAAATATCGATTTTAGAGCTACCCGTGCGGGGAAAGGCGAGGAAAATGACCTGTTTCATCATAACATGGTTCGAACATGGGCATTCCTACGCAGAAGAGTCGCATTCTTGATACTTCTTCCACTAACTCCCGAACTCTCATCCCAGATTCCCTTGGAAAACAACTAAGCGACTGAACTCGAGCCTTCAGGTGCGACATGTCTTCCACAGGTGTTGCCAGGCACGACCTGGACACGACAGTGTCGGGGCCGCAGCGCAATCTACACCAGGAGTGGGTGTACATATATGAGTAAGTATATAGATATGCTCGTATGTAGGTTTGTATCTATATACATACCTATATATGTATGCATGCAGACTTATGTATACATACATACATACGTACATACATGCATAAATACATGCACACATAATTACTACAGTTTGACAGACAAACAAACAAGACAACGTACACATGCACGAGCATATACAGGTATACATACATGCGTACATACGTACATACATACATACATACATACCTTCATACATACTTTACAGTGCATGAATACATACATACGTACATACATACATACGTACATTATCCATGCATGCATACATACTTACATGCATACAAACATACATACATATGTGTGTGCACCCCGCCCGGCAAACATGTACACATTGACAAACACTGCCTCGCAATGACATGCATCGAACCAACGTACATATTCAGATTTAAAGCCCATACACGTGTAATTTGAGAAAACTGGTGGATCTTTTCGCCGACTGCGAAGCTATCTGAATATGACTCAAGGGCCCTAATGGCAGCGGGAAATATATACAGTTAACACATGCATGTCATGGCCATGGCTTCCTGTACATGTACAACAGAGGGTGCATTCACACTCAACCTGTTCTCATGCCATGACATCGAGGAAAATCTAAATTAACCACATGAGGTACAATAGGCATTGTCCTCCGGAAGTGGTGTCTGCATGCTACCCTAGCCCCGACTCAGCTACTATGGTACATACAACGTATGCCCACGATTGTAGCGTCTGCAATCTACGTCTACAGCTTAGCTCGACTAATACTGTACTCACCAGATTCAATCACCTTTATGATGAAATCCGGTTTCATGGACTTTGTGAAACAATCAGCGGCTTGAGTGGCTGTATCGACCCAGTCCACTCTATCTCCACCCGCAGGGTAGGCCTCAACCGTGCGCTTGCCGTCTTCTGTAAAGATAGACTGGCGAAGAGCGCTAAGCTCGATTTGCAATCGTTTGTCTTGCACACGGGACGGAGCCTCCGTGTTGAGGTGGTCGGCTAAGCTGCGGCAGTCCGTCAGCGCTATGTGCGGAACCTGTGTTCTCGCACGAAGTTCCCAATCGGGACCACTACTACCGAACCCGTAGATTTCGGCTAGGGCGGCTCTTATGCGATCCCCTGCCTCTTGGGCACTTTGGAGTGCGTAAGTCTCAGCCTGAAGAGTTGCTCTGCATACTCTTTTGATCGTGGTGGATGAGAACGACACGATCATTGTGTCGTAACGACTACAATTTGGATCGCGAAGCTGGGCAGCTGGAGCGAGAAAATGGATCCGTCCTTGTTGTGATCGGTCTCCCTTTTCACCCGCAAAGCTAGCGTCTGAGGCTGTCAGTACGCCCAGGCTCTCGAAATCAAAAGCACCATTTTTGTATCTTAGCTTAAGGTCGCGACCCTTTAAGGCAAGTTCTAGGACTTTGTTAGCCTCATGAAGAGTGCTAACAGTTGCACCTTTTATCGAGCTCTGAAGCTTCGATACGCGGTATAGAATATCTGGCCTAGCCTGCCTAGAAATCCACGAAAGGCTGCCGACTACAGAACGTAGTTGACGTTCTTCACCTCGGTCAATAAGATCCGAGTGTTTCCTTCCTGCCTTGACATCAATGTAGGTGATCTTGTTCGTGTTATCGGTAACGTCGATTAACACGTCCTTTCCAGATATGTCGAATTGCTTACCGCAGAAGCGTAGTCTTCCCGACTCGCGGCGGCCTACTTCGAACTTCTTTAGGAGCTTATCTATGATAGTTCCGCCCTTGCCTATCGATGCCCATAAAAAGTCATCGACATGTGTTGTCAAGACACAGACTACTTTTCCGGCGGCGCGGTAAAAGTAAAATGCAGGGAAAATCCTGCTTACCTGGAAGCCGACTTCACGTGCTTCTCGGTCGACTTTCCTCCAAAATCCTCTGCCGCTATCGCAGAGTCCGTAGACCGGTACTCTGATCAGGAGCATCGCTTCCGGATCCACTCCTGGAAGTCCTCCGCCAGGTTGTCTCATAAGTACAACCCTGTCTATTGGCTCGGCCTGAAAGTAGGCGTTGCGAATATCTGACGATTCTACAGGGACTCCATTGGATGCGGCGAACGCTGATACTAGGCCATGCGTTTCGAGGTCTGAGGTTGGCGCGTCCGTGCGAACCTCTGTGGAATCTTCAAAATTTCCACAGGACACCAGTCTGGATTTGAACTCAGGTTCATAATCCGGCTTAAGACGTTCATGATAGTTCTTAATAGTGTCGACCCATTTAGATGGTATCGGCGTATGACCGGCGTCTAATAGTTCCTTAAGCTGCGCTCCTTTCAGCGGAATTGCCGCTTGAAACTCCTCATATTTCTTCCATTCCTTAGCGCGTGATCCATCGATCCGCAGGCGGACTGCTGGGGTGCATTCCCAGTATTTCAAGGCCTCGGGGAGGTCCTTGAGCTCCTGCTCAACCTGTTCTCTGGAAGAGAACCGGTTAGACCAAAAGCCACGGAGTTTCTGTCGAATACTCACGTTTGCTTCCTCCTCGTGTCTACGTTCCTCAAAACATGACCTAATAGGGGCCGGCAGATCGTCCAGGAGGTCTGATCTGCTTCCTCTCCTGCTAGGATTAGGAGTTCTTTCTGCCTCGGGTTCAGCTGTACTGACCCGTCGGGACCTCGAAGATGATGCTGGTGGAGGTGATCTAGATCTACCTCTCTCCGGCCGCTCTGGTTGTTCATTCATCTCCTCATCCTCGAAGATTGATGAGAGTGGTCCTGGGCCGTCCAGAAGACCATAGGGTGGTTCTTCTTCCTCTTGAGGTGTACCTTCCGAAGGTCCTTCTTCGGGCTCCTCATCATCGATGTCACCACCAGGTGCATCTCTGAGGTCCTCGAAGTGTTGCTGTCCGCGCACCAGTTCTTCTGGCAGCACGGGTTCCCCTTGGAGAACTGCGTGTGCAAGTGCCTCGGCATCTTGCGCAGGCCTAAGATTCTGTGCGGACACTAGAACCGGTACGTTCTGACACAAAACCCACACGCTCTCGTTCTGGCTACCCTCAAAACCGATTACTCTAGACGCGGTAGACCAAACAGTTTTACCTGTTTTATCCCGCCTAAAGCAAACCACGTCTCCCACCGAGTACGTGTACGGCAGCGGTTTCGCATTCCTGAGAAGTGCACGCTGCACGCGTTTCGAGGTGTCCAAATGGACAAAAGCCTTCTTGGCTTCCGTCCGAGCCTGATGGATTAGGGCAAAACGACTCTCGGGATCAACTTGGTCGTTTAACGATCCAAGATCTGCGGTGTTATCCTCCTCTACTAGAGATGGAGGTCCCCGCGGCGTCTTCCCGAGTACCCACTGAGATGGGGAGTAACCTCCATGTCTCAGCATGCTATTCTTGGTGAGGCAACACTCATCCAAGACTGTCTGTAATGCCACTTCGCCTACGGCCTGTGTTTGCGATACTACCTTTCTAGTCATCGCTTTCAGGATCCCGCCGTGGCGTTCCACTCGGCCAATCGACTCGGGTGTTTCCAATGGCGCGTGGTGTACTTGGATGCCATGAGCCGCGCAGAACTGCGCTAGTACCCCGCGATTATGTAGACCTCGGTCGCACCGTATGATCGCCGGCATACCAGCCCATGCTGTCCAACGGCGTTGGATGGCCTCTAGACACCGGGCTGATGAAGGCAACCCGTCGCCTACGCGTACGGTCTCTGCAAGCTGAAAACACGTCCCTAAACACACCATATTCATAACTTGGTACTTAGTGCCTTGTGCATCTAAGCATTCGAAGATATCAATACCTAGGGCGTGATTGAAGGAATACCGTTCCGGCATGGATACGGTGTGCGCGTTTCTACGAGGCTGTGCGTCTTCGCACTCATTGCACCTATGAAATTGAGCCGCCTCTATGTACGACTTATCGATTCTAGCGGTCCTTAAGAGGTTAACTAAAACCTTCTTAGGGCAATGGCCGAACTGGCGATGTAGCCGTCGAATCGCTATGCGTATCCGCTGTGGCACTGCTCGCCATTTCGCCCGACGCTCGGATTCCTCTATGGGTAATCCCCGCAAATCGACGTTGTCGAGGCGAGTTTCCTCCTCGATGGCCTCCTCGGAGGGGTCCATCAAAGCGAAATCGCGCGGTTCTTCCACCTGATCGAAGGGTTCTTCGTCGGCCTCAAGAGCCGGAAAGGCTTCTTGGGAAACAAGTGCAGTGGCTACTTGGTGTTCTGCTATTTGTCGAAGCCACACAACGAAATCTACGGAAAACACATTGTCAAAACTCAACGGCGCCATATAGGGATAGCTATTTGTGGTCCAACCATCAAATACATCCATAATGCCATTGTCGTTGCCATAGTAGGAAATGTCGCCTACTCCGTATACAGGTTGAATAGGAATGCTAGCTTCCTGCCACCTATAGGTCTGGGCACTGTCCATTAACAGGTACGGTGTTCCGGATGCTTCGGAGTGGCTGACAACTTCATCTATAAGGTCGGAGTGATTAAGGCCATCTATCGGGTCCTTATACCTTATAGCTACTATGACTAAACTAGGACCCACAGACTGCAGCTCCTTCCTGGCACCACTTGGTGTCCAGGCGCTCGTGGCGTTCAGGCCCACGTTGATGCAGTGGATCATTGGGTCCTGGAAGTGTTGGGGCTCGCTAGTGAAAACAACGATGTGCTTAGGACCAACAGTGGTTCCTACGTTGCTTACATCTAACAGGCGTTTAAGGGCCTTGTCGTGGTCCCTTAATTCGTTGATACCTTTGGTTATCAACTTGCGCCTCCCCTTACTCAACACTGCCATTGAGCACACAGACTTGAACCCAGCACTAGTTGGGGACTCCGAAGCAATTACTACTCCCTCGTCGCTATGCTCCTTTTTCAAAGTGAGGTTTAGCTGGCGGGCAATAGTTTCGGATTCAGAACTGGGGTCTGATCCAGAGCTAGACCACGACGCCCAACGTTTCTGTTTCTTGGTTCTTGGGTTCTTGGGTTGAGGAGGTCTTGGAGGTAAGGGCCTACCTCTCAAACCGTCACTACCCCTATCACTCGAAGGAACCTTCAACCAACCTGGGTCGTCGGGGTCTTCCTTTGGCTTCTTTTCTAGCTTGACCGGCTTCGGTTCAAGTTCCTGTGGAGGTCCAGATCCTACAGGTTGTGCGCTAAAAAGGCTTGGTGGCTGCGGCTTCTTCTTGCTTGCTACACCGGGCCTGGCTTCAGGACTATAGGCTCATCTAGCTTGGGTTCTGGATTACTCCTAGAACCTGAGCCTAAACCGAACCCTGCACGCTCCCCTGTGTATGCGCCATAGGCTGTGCGCTTCTTGCTTTGCCCCTCAGGTTGTTTCTCTCCCTTGTAGGTAGAGTGGTGAGGCATCCTCTGGCCGGCAACGCCTAGAGGTGGTCTCGCGAGACAAAGGAACTTGTTCTCGCCCGCCACGTCGCTGTCCTCCTCTACGGATGGACAGGGGGCATCAATGCTAACATCCCGGAGCAGGATTGTTAGCTCACCCCTCTTGAAGAGAACAACCGTCTTCTTCCACTGGTCGAAGGCATAGTCGTAGCGGAAGTTCTGCACGGTGGAGCCACCTCGTGGTCTCCACCAAAATCGCACATTGTGGAGCAATGTGCGATTGTTGCCTCCGCCCCTGCCGACGGGGCCGCGCCAGCCGTCTTTGTTCTTGAGCCCGTTATCGGCTTCAAGCTGCTCCCTTTTGATGGTCCTTGCCAGATCCACCAACTCAGGGAAGGAGAGGTTTGCTGCCCACGGCGTGTTGTCGTCGGGCTCATCGTCGATCCCCGGGATCGCGTTCATTTCCTCTTCCGCGACGCTGTTCATTTGGTCCAGCCCGTCCGCAAAGGCGGTACGGGTTTCCTGGCCAGCGTCAGCGCTGCTCCTTCCCGGCGTACCTGATCGACGGCCATGCTTGCCGGGGTGGCGTCCCTCCAGCCTTTCAGATCTTGATCTCGGTGTCGAGCTCCTCGAGATGTAGCTGCCGGTGGATCTCGATCTCCCTCGCTGGGTAAATCGCCTGCCAGAAGGGCTCTGTGCAGGGGTGCGCCTGCCAGAAGGGCTCTGTGCAGGAGTGCGGTGGTATCCTGTTAGATACCCCGCCTGTTGATAGAGTTCCTTATTCTCGGCTTGCAGCTCGAGAATGTTCAACTCGAGGGCCGCTTGGCGGTCCCTCAGCTCTTGGTTTTCCTTCTGAAGACGATCTAGAAGGGCTTCCGCACGCACTGCACGATCGCGCCAGTCAAGGTCAGCGGATCGTCCAGGTGCCTGTGGATTGGGAGGTCCACTAGGGGTACCACCCTCTTCGGAACGCCTCGGTGGCCCACGAGGGGGTCCACGCGGTGACCGATCCTGAGTCGATGCGTCAACCACCGCCGGATCCTGCCTCGCACAGCCTACCACCTGCACCGAGTAGAAGGTCCTCGACCTCTATTGGTCCACCGGTTAGAACGGGGACCCCGAGGAATCCACCTAGTGGATCCTTAGGCAGGGCGCCGACTCCCAACAAGCAGCCGAAGAAGCAGGAGTCGGCAGGACCGTCTTCTGCCTGCGCCGGGTGGCGCGCATAGCTGGTTATGGCGGGATCCAGATGCGCCAAGACCTTATTCCCGAGTTCAGTCGCAGAGGCATGTGTAAAATGTCCTCTGCACCAGGCGCAATGGCCGCCGCACTTCATGTCCCCCCAGGATACATAGGCGTGTAGATGACCTAAAAAGTGGTTCATCCCCAAAGCATACAGGCCAGCCGACACGCAGGTCCCCATAGCGACACTGCGGTGTCTGTTCCCGTTGCAGAATGGCAAGATAATGCACGGCGTGTTCGACTTCACTGCCTTCTCGATGTCTCTAAAGATCATCGAAAGGAGTGCAGTGGCTCCAGGCATGAAGATCTGCTCCAGTATCTTCGGATGTCTGCCCACACATCCACCATACTCTCCGTCATGAGGATCGTTAAGCTTCCTCAGGTCGTGCAGGTGGAGCTTGTGGGATTTCGCAATCGATGGGGGAAGGCTATCCTCCCATCCGTCACGGTTGTGGATCCTTACTCGGGTCTTGCCTCGAGCATCAAATTGATATCTTGCTCCACCAGTCAAGATAACGACGTCGCCGAAGTGGTCGTACGCCTTGTCAAAATGGAAGGATTCAGGGCCAACCGCACACCCATTAACCAGTCCTTCAGTATCAGGTACTGGAGAGGTAAGGACCATGGCTGTTGGAGAAGGTCCCTTACGGGTACCTTCCTCAAGCAACCCCTCGATTGGTCCCCTAGGGGTACCAATCTCCAGGGATGCTTCCGAATCTTCTGTAACCAGGGCCCTCACTGCAGGCCTAGCTCTGACTATGGACCTACATTCAGGGGTCCTAAGTGCCCTAACACAGGCTGGTAAGTCCTCTTCAAAGGTACTTAAGCATAGTAGAAGTAGTCCTGTTTCCTGGCACCTACCAAGAGGTACCCGTGACAATGAGCCATCCTGGTTGCGGATCATGCAGGTACATGTTTTCATGTCCTTAATAAGCCCTAAGGTGCTTTGGGCAAACAGGCTCAGCAGCAAGGGGTTTCGGGCAGAGGTGTCTACTTCGTGGGATTCTAGTACACCCCCAATGGTTGTGTCTCCCTTGACTATGCTGAACGGCAAACGACGTTTTCCAAGCGTGTTGGATGTTGCACCTAAACCCGCAAACGACTTTTTCCTAGAATCAACCCAGGGGAAACTTAGGCCTAGCGCCTTAAGTCTCTTCTCGGCTAGTGCTCCCCAGGATGCACTATGGCAGGTGGAATTGCAACCTTCGTCGAGGGCACCCCATACGTGGGCCTCTAACGGGTCCCACATGTCTACTAGGGGGAGGTTGTCAATTCGGACTAGATCGCTACAGAAGCTGATCCTGCACCTGCAATATTCCTAGGAAAAACCTTAGGTTTTCCATCGCCCTTCCCCTTAGCCTTCGCCTTAGAGAGGGCCTTGGGCGGTGCAGGTTGACTTGGCTCTGAAGGTGAGATCCCTCTACCTTTACCTCGCTTAAGCCACCTAGGTTTCGGTTCTATCCCTGCTCCCTTGCCCTGCCCGATGGTCCTCGCCGGGCGCCGCGGTCGAAGCTGAGTTGCCACTGTCGGGCAGGTCCTGTCGAGAGGCGGAGGCACTGGCCCGGGAGGGTCCAGTGAAGCGGTTAGGCCTCGTGACGTAAGGATCACGGGGCTCCTCTTCAGCTTGCACATAGGCTTGTGCTGCGTCTGCCTCCCATACAACCGACCTATCTACGAAACCACCCTTAGGGTTTTCCTTAGGGGTCGGCTCGACTAGATTAGGGGTCTTAGGGATATTTTGGTTTTGGCTCGACGACGAGGATGCCTGGGCATTCCTCGGAGAGGATGCTTGAGCATTCCCCTGTGGGGGCGAGGAGGCTTCCGCCTTCCACTTGGCGCGGATGTACTCAGGTCCTGCCTTAGCGCAGGCCTCTCTGTACTCCTCCTCGCGCCTCTGTGCGTCGAGTTCTCTTCTCCTGGCGAAACCCTCTGCCAGGATCTGCTCCCGTCTGCGTCTCCAGGCATCATGCCTTGGGAGATTCTGGAGGTCCAGGTCTCGCTCTGTAGGATCCTCCCACCAAGGGACCGGTTCGGTTCCCTGTCGCTGGCGTGCTTGGAAGTCCAGCTGCATGATCTCCCTTCCGGGAACGTGTCGCACTTGCAGACGGTTCTGAGCCGCCGACGCTGAGGCAGGAGGCGTCACACTGTCGGATTCGGCATCATTCTGAATCTGCTGGCGCGCCTGCTCAAAGGCTGCGTCAAGATCCTCTTGAGCTTGCCTGGCGATATAATCGTCCAGCTCAGCAACATTGTAGGATCCTGGCGATCCGTCGTCTGACGAACCACCCGGGAACGGGTCGTACAGATCGTCATCGGCCCTGAAGCTTTCTATTAGAATAGCTTCTCAGATCCGGGTCCTGGCTGTGCACAACGGAATCGGTCCCCAGGGGATCCGAGATGTTGTACAGCTCCGGAGTATTTGAGGCTGGCTCAGGCTCTGGAGCTGGATCTGGCTCTGAAGCAGGAACGGCTGGAACAGGCTGCTTAGCCTTCCCCTTTCCTTTGTTGCGCCCGGGGCTGCGCCCTCGGGCCACCATTGCTGTCGGGGCGAACTCCCAGGAGGGACTTATGGGACTAGACCCGACTATCATGGTGATTGCTTCCTTAAGCCACAAGTGAAGCCCTGTTGGGTGAATCCGTTCCTCCAACGCAATGGCCTGGTTGATGCGATCTTGGTACAAACCCATGATCTGCAGCACTGCCTCAGGGTCGAGGTCAGCGGTCGCGTCGTCAGCGGTAACCGCTTGAACCAGGGGAAGCGCGAGGTCCGTCGCTTCCAAGATGCGTTCCGAGACGGCCTTCCGTTCTCGGTGAAACTCCTGCGGCACTTCATCAACGATAGTGCCACACATTCTACAGAAGGTTCGGGACGTGATCCTCGAACTACCCCGATGGTCTGTTGCTTCGTGTGAGCATACAGAGGGGTCTACGGTATATACATGTTCCCGTTTTTCTTGGGATACATGGCCGCAGTCCCTGCAGGTCTTGCGGACGTAATTCGCGGAACTCCCTTGGTAGGAGAATTCCGTGCACGAGCTACACTTCTCCGCCAAGGGCGGATTCGGTGGAGTCTTTTTCTTCGCGCCCTTTCCCCTCGGGCGAGGGTTATAGGTTCCCTCAGGGATACCTATCGAGGCACGAGTTTCGCGATAGTATTGACCTCCTACACCCTGCTGAATGACATAATATCTATTAAACCAGGTGAGGAAATCCTTAAGGTGCGCGGCAGGGCTCGGCTGGACGAGGGCCCAGCGCACGAACTCAGTCTTACGGGATACCTCCTCGTAAGTCTGGCCCTTGTGTTGACCGAGATTAAATCTTCGGTCGGCACCCTCCATCTGCATTGAGCTAGATGGTTGTGAGGGGGCAGCCTTGGATCTGGGTTCGCCTAGATCCCGCACCATATGGCCACTCGGGTCCATATCGTTCCCTGAGGGAACGTACAGGCCCCCGTCGGGGTCCTGTCGTGGCTCCACAATTGCTATGTGGGCCCGGGGTTTCCCTTTCCCTCCCTTAGAGGTAGGGAATTTGCACTCGGGGTCACCTGCCCAGTGACCAATAGCTCCACACCTGAGGCATTTCGACCGTGCCTTCAGGTTTTTCATTTTCTCGCGACGTTCGTCGAGCGTAAGGTGTGATCGCACTACCTTACCTTTCCCTTTTCCTTTGCGGCCCTTGCCCTTACGCCCCTTCGCTTTTCCGAATGCGGCGTTCGCGGCAAGCTGCAATTGGATCACATGGCCGCTGTCTGCATCCTCGGGATCAAGCTCCTCGAGGCAGTTAAGGGCAGTTGCCTCTTCTTCCTCGAGCTCGAATTCCTCGTAGCCCGGGTCCTCTTCCTCCTCCCCGGCGGGGTAGGAGTGAGGATCGTACTCAGGCTCGTCCCCAAAGGCGGGGTACGAGGTGTCGTCGTACTCTTCGGCATCGTCGCCGTCGTCCGGCGGCGCGTCGTCGTAGTACTGCGTCTCGTCTTCAGCGACGTAGGCGCGACGGTTAAAACCCTTAGACCTATTCTTACCGTAGCCCTTAGGGTTCCCGCGGCGGGCACCAGGATGGTGATGCGGTCGACGGTCCTGAAAGGTACCGCCACCTAAGGAACGACCTTCCTTTAGGTGAACGCCGCTGTAGTGCTCCACTAGGGTAGCAGCAACTGCTTCAAAGCTCCGGTTGCTAGTGGTGCATGCCTTAATGACAAGGCACTCTTGCCGAGTCAAACCGGAAAGCTCCAATAGCAATTCTACACGCATCGGCTCGGAAAGCTCGATGCTGGCGTCGAGAGTTTTGAGCAGTTTCCACCAGCGTCGTCGTCGGCTGACGTACGACAGCATCGACTCGCCACCTTGGCGTGCGAGGACACCTTGCTTTTGGCCCGCACGGAAGAGCTCTCGAGCTTCTTCGGTCGCACGGGGGAAGACGACATTCCTCAACTTGGTGATGAAATCCCGGAGGCCACCAGGGGCAGTCAGGGATTCGATACCGATATCCCGGGCGAGTTCGAAGGCTTCGTCCCGAAGTCCTTCCAGCACTTTATGCACCATTTCGGTTCGTGCCTTAATCGCATAGGATGACATTTCGTCGGCAACCGGCAGTTCTGTGACCGAGTCAGGTGACTTCGGTGCAGATGGTCTCCTGCGAGATCCACCATCAGAGGCTGCTGCAGATGCCTCGGCTGCATCTATGTCGGGCCTGTCCTCGGGAGGTACAGGGGCAGTGGCTCCCGCAGTCGGACTCTGCTCCACGACGCGGCTCTCATCGTCACTGCCTTCTTCTTCTGGCTCCACGGTCTTCTTAGATTTGCTCCTGATGGCATCTTCGTACAGTTTAAGCCTCATAGAGGTCCTAAACTCCCAGTCGTGGAACGTACTGGGGGTGCCATCATATATGTAGCTCCCGCTACGAGTCTCAAGGGGAGTACTCGAGTAGGTGGAGCGACTGTACCGAAGACCGGCCACGGACATGCTTGGCGAAAGTTCGAAGGGAAAGAATTGAGAGGGAGGTATGCAATGGTAGGTATTGAGCACAGGCTACAGGCTACTGCGATCCGCGCAGATACAGGTCCCGGAGGTACCTGGCTCCGCTACCAGTTTGAGAAAACTGGTGGATCTTTTCGCCGACTGCGAAGCTATCTGAATATGACTCAAGGGCCCTAATGGCAGCGGGAAATATATACAGTTAACACATGCATGTCATGGCCATGGCTTCCTGTACATGTACAACAGAGGGTGCATTCACATGTAAGTATACGGACAAATGTCATTCTTAACAGAATCAAAAGCTAAAATAGACATACATGAACTGCATACACAATAGAAAAGGTAGGTGTGTGTGTGTGTGTGTGTGTGTGCGTGCGTAGGTATAAAGATCTATATAATTATGTACATACTTACGCACATATACATACAAGTACACATACTTACGTACGGCTACAATATGCCACTTCATTGTGGATTCTGCTATACTCTAAGCAACATACTTCCCATATTGAGTGTGAATAGGCCGTGCGTGTGCTTGTATCTTTACACCCTCCGTGTTTGCTACTTCCAGGGCTGCAACGCAAGACCCTGCTACTTCGATACTGAGAGGCTCAGTGGAGAGCAAAAAGATCTAGTGTAATTCGGGTCTCAATTGGCCCAATCCGTTACCCAAACTGAGGTACTTGCGACATCTTGCGACGTCGAACAAAACCGACGTTTCATGATCCTTCATGGCCTCTGACCTGTTTGGTCTCAGGACTCGGAACATCTTCCAGCGTCCCTATGGCTGCTTATGCGGACTGCGTGTACTCGTGCGACCAAAGAGGGATCATCATCCTGCTAAGCGATGAAACCCTGCAAAACCACTACGAAACCTTGAGCCTACCGAAATGATCTGCTCTGAGTCCGAGCTGGTATGTAGGTCTTCTAGCTGAACAAAATCCTGAAGTGCCTAAACCCTCCTCCCTCTTAGGCGATGGCTCAGCTCCCGTCAAGAGAACGTCGCAGCCGCCATCGCAAAGGATCCTCAACCATTGCTGGGATTAGAATGACTGGAAGACAAAACGGCCATTGAAATCACAAAAATAATACCGTTTATGATTCTTATTGCGGGGACCATTGAACCTACGATATATGTCGATATGTGTGATGAGTAGAACTAGGACGTATCAGCCTCACAGCTGACATCCCTCAACCCTAAACCCCTAAACCCTAAACGGGCTAGACTGCAGAAGGAATCGGCGATGCAGTTCTTGATCAGAACCCTACGCAAACACATTTGCTAAAACAACCGTGGGCCTCTACTAGACCCAAGAGTAACCTAGGAATAAAAAGGGTGCCCTGTTTGGTTTAAAGGGGCTTATAAGGGAACCTGAACCCTTAAAAAGGGAAGAAGGGCCTACTCCAGGTCCTAGTCTATGATTAAACCAATTAATATAGGGGCCTTAATGATCAGAAAAGGGTTTTGGGGCCCAGTATAGTATTTATAATCAGGAACCCCCAATGGTAAGACCAAAGACCCGTAGCATAGTACCCTTGCAGATCCCTTATCGTAACCCTAATAGGATGCTGTTTGAGAGCCTTTTGAAGCAGCCCTATTCCAATTATCAAGGCCCCAATATTAAACCGAGCCCAGGAGCAGCACATCAGCACCTCGTGATCCGCCGCCAAACTCCAGCGACAGCGCTGCATTGTAGCCCTCCGTGTACCTAAACCCGAAACCCTAGCAAGGAAACGCTGAACCCTAAACCCTGAACCTCCCTGAACCTAAACCCTAACCCCTAACCCTAAAACCCCTAAACCGGACAATTTTAGGGCTTAGGGGGGTTTGGGTATAGGGGTTTAGGGTTCAGGGTTTAGGTGTTTAGGGTGTTTTGGTGGCTTTTTGGCTTGGAGCTCTTAAGTCTTATCGTAAGGCTTGGAGCTCTTAAGTTTTATCTTGGAGCTCTCAAGTTTACTCAATCGCTCAACGGCCCCATGGTCGCCCCCAGGCGCTGGAAGCTCAGATCGGAGGTTCCTTTAATAGGGGAGTCCACGGTTTAGGGTTTAGGGTTTAGGGTTTAGTACCCTAAATAGTAGGATCCTCATATATTCCAAGGCCCCCAAAAGTAAGGTGCCAGTGCCCTAAATAGTAGGATCCTTATATATTCCAAGGCGCCCAAAACAAAAGTAGGGTGCCCCTAATGTTCGGAAACTCTCCCGCGTGGGTCTTAAGAATTGGGGGCTTGCCCTAAACCCAAGGTCGGGAAGGGCTGGCGGGCGGTCTATGCCATACCCTAAACCCTAAACCCTAAACATGGTATACAGTATAATTGCCCCAAAACCCTATTCTAATTATTAAGTAGCTTAAGATCCAGAGATATGTGGATGTTTCCAAAACTTAGGGGTACCTTGTTTTGGGGCCCTTGTAGCAAGGATCCTACGATTTAGGGTGCTATATTAGGGTCCCCTATTTTCGGAAACTCCCATGTGGGGAGACTGAGCCTCTCTATATGCTATTATTGAGGAATATCTGCGTGAGGAGCGCGTGTTCGGAGGAGTCTGAAAGACGATGTCAACGCTATAGTACACCCCGAAAAGTTGAAAACCGGATTAAGGCCAATTTAGTGCTGGGATTCCATATACATTACTCTTAAAAATTGAGGCTATTGGGTTTTCAACTTTTGGGCTTCTGCCATGGGTTCAGGGCTCAGGAGGGCAGAGATTGATAGCGAGGTCCCCGGGTCATCAATGAGATGGGTTGAGGGTTTAGGGTTTAGGGTTTCGGGTTTAGGGTTTAGGCTCAGATGGACCAAGGCGGACCAGGGTGCTGCGCAATGGTTGCGAAATGTGACAGCGTGTAGATTGAAACATCCATGGCATTTGCCATCCGGGCTTCTGGAAAATAGATCTCCCCCTTGGTTGCAGTTCGTTGGGGGGATCGGATAAGATGAAACCGCGAAAAGTAAAATGAACGTGCACTCACTCAGTTACTACCTTAGCCCACCAAACCCTAGTTTTTGTAGGTTCTTATTTTGAACCCTACTATGGAATTTGTAGGGGCCCTACAAAAAAGTATGGTTTTTCAGGTTGAGGTAAGGCTCCTGTCGGTCATCGGCAATCATTACATTCCCAGGCTCCACCTTAAAGCATTTCTCCGAGACCTGCCGAGTCGTAGCAGCGAGGAGCCTGTCATCCGTGAAGGACAGGCTGAAGAAGATCACCTTCCTGGGTAGGGCTCCTTTAAGGGATCTATAATAAGGGATCTACAAGGGATCTATAAGGGATCTACAAGGGATCTATAAGGGATCTACAGGTTGTACTGTAAGGCTTAAGGGTTTAGGGTACCTCCTTAGGACCACCAGGGAAATGAAAGAGAGTCCCAAAGCTCCAGCTAGCTTCTCTGCTATGCCCCGGATTTGCTGATAGATCACCGACGTACCCAGCACATCACATCCGCCTCCGCAGCCGGATAGAACGACGCGCTTCCCAGCCAGGCCATCCATGAAGGACTGCATCCTAAACCCTAACCTTAAACCCTAAACCCTAAGCCCTAAACCCCAAGCCCGAGACCTGCATGTGCTCTGGCGCAGAATAGACCAACTACACAAGGCTTGAAGGACAGAGCTGACTGTGGATCTCGGAAACTTTCAATTTTCAGATGTTGAGCAGCACATGTTGCGAACGACATACTATAGGGGCCTAAACAACTACCTGGACCATTTTGGGGGTTCCTTGTTCTAATTGCAATATAGTTCTCTAAGCATCCCTTATTAAAGCCCCTATAAACACTACCAGACTTCGCAATCCCACCCCACTAAAGCCGATGCAGCAGCAGGACACCTCCGGTAGAAGAAAGAAAGGATCGGGTGCATCTGAGATCCGAGAGTTAACGCGAAGAACGGGTAGACCAACTTGTGCAGAAGACTCCATGCCACTTAGGGTTTAGGGTTTAGGGTCCTAAACCCTGAACCCGTAAACCCTAAGCCTTCATCCCCCAAACCCTTTCCCTTTTCCTCGGACCTGGCCTGAGGCGTAGCAGCCCCTCAAAGCCTTGCAGAACTCCTCAACCCCAAACCCGAAACCCTGAACCCCAAATCCTAAACCCAAAACCCTAGCGTAAATCCTAAACCCAAAAACCTAAACCCCGAAATCCTGAACCCAACACCCTAAACCCGAAATTCTCAACCCCAAACCCTAAATCCTCAACCCTAACCAAAAATCCTAAACCCAAACGCCCTGAATCCTTCAAAGGTCGGAGACGTTTAGAGACGAGCGGTAAAATAAAGGCCGAAAGCTTGGTTAGGGTTTAGGGTTTCGGGGAGCAGCCCCAATTAGCATAGGTAGGGTTTCAGGTTCAGGATTTAGGGTATATTATAGTAGACTTATAGTCAGGAAATCTGAGGAGTAGCACCTGAACAATAGAATTCCCAAGCCGACAGCATGCATCCTCTACGCAAAAAGCACTCCCGGGGCTAGTAGAGATCTGGCAAGAAGGCTTAGGGTTTAGGCTTTCTTTGAGCGGTTCCCCTTGATTCCTTAATCGTCGGCATGTCCATCTTCAATCCTCGATCTTTCCAAAGTGTCCGGTACAGATGTTACAGCACAAAACGGGCTCATCCCGGTGCCTCGTGTGCTTTGGTTCTGCCTGTCTCAAACATGGTTCTTTACACGATCGCGATCCTTCTGCCTCGAAATCCTAGACAGCCACGCCTTAATAACTCAAAACCCTTAACTCCAAACCCCCAACCATACGACTGACAGCTTGTGCCCCCAGTCGCCAAAATTGCAACGTTTCGGAATCCGACCTGCATGTTGTCACCCGCCCGTCATTAGTGTGGACCCCTGACTGAAGCATGTCTTCTTGACACCTTTGTTCCTTCAGAAATCAGGTTGCAACCAACCCAACCCTAAACCCTAAGTTACTTACCAAGAGGAGATGCAATGCTGCTCTTCCAAGCATGTAGTGCATCAGCATCTGCTTAACCTAGCTGAACCTGCACCATCTACTGGTGCATCAAAACCGGCCGATTTAAGAAGTGCAGTGCATGCTGTTGCTTTAGTCCCCTCCTGCTTGTTGTATATGCTATAGACTCTACGTGGAGTGATTCCTGTTTGTGTCTTGCCACATGGTTGGGCCGTTGCTCTTCAACCTTTGTATCTTCTTAGTTGGTGCCGGGACCAGGAACAGTCTGCGAACGAACCCGTTGTTGTCCGGTACGAAGGCATCCAACGCTGCAGACTTTGCTTTCAGACATGTCTCGAACAGGCACGCCACCCTCTCCTGCACATGAGGCCATCTTATCGCCTCCCGGGCCACATGCACACTTCTACACGCAACAGTGAGACATAACGTAGGGTCTTCGTTTTGGCGCGAAGAAAAAGACTCCAAGTTGTAGCCGCTGCTTGACGCGCAGCATCGGGAAGTCTTTCCGATCTTCTGGAGGTTACTTGCATGGTGTTGCGAGCGGTTTCAACATTTTCAAAACAAAACAGTCCACCCTCAGCCTTCACAAGAGGATCAACAAGGTGCAGGATCCTACTTCTTGGCATCATAGGACATCCGTGCAGAAAACAAGCTCGTCTACAAAACGACATACCAACTTGCAAAGCACTATCATTCAACAAGATAACTATGCATGCATACATATACCGATATACGTATGCATAAATGTATACCTGTGTATATATATATATATACACACATATGTATGTATGTATATCTATACATATATATATATACATAGATATTTCTGTATAGTTGTGTGTGTGTGTGTGCCCGTAACCATAGAAAACTAGCGGGGCTCCAGGATTGAAAAACTCCCCGAGCAGCCTCTGACCCTGCACACCCGAACTTCTGGCAGGTGGCACAGATGTCCATTTCTTCGGTTCAGGGTTTAGGGTTCAGGGTTCAGGGTTTAGGGTTTATGGTTTGGGGCTTAGGGTCTAAGAGCGCAGGGTTGAGGGTTTAAGGTTGCGGGCGTAGGTTTCAGGGTTCCGGAGTTCATCGAGAGTCGAGCTCTCAGGTCTAACTTGGGAGGAGGCTGAGCTCCTTAGCATCACTTATAAAGATGCTAATGGGTTTGGGGTTTTGGGTTTAGGGTATGGCTATTGTGGCTGAAGCCCTGTCGACGGGAACGGCCATATGTGTTTCTGCTCTGACTATACTGACGATCTTGGCGGCATAAGCGATCAAACAAGTGTTCATACAAATGATATTACAAAGGGCCTCAAATGCACCCTAAACGGCCGCTGCAGCAGCCACTCCAACTGTACCAGGAGCGTTTCAGACTGCTCGTGCCACACGTGCGTCTTCTGTTGGCCGCTGATCTCGCATCTTCGAAGTCGCTGATGACGGCCGCGATGTGAATGAAGTTGTGCTCTGGCTTTAAGTGATCGAGATAGAGAATCTCAGATGCCAGCTTTTCCAGTTGAAACATGAAGAGGGTGGCCGTCTGCTCGCTGAGAGGCACCTTGTTCGCCCCTATTCGCTTCTTCAAATGCTCCGGCGTATAGAGGCCTTAGTTGCTGAGTTCATAAGCCCCCCCAAAAATGTACACTTTCAGTTTTATAGTGGATAGTCCCAAAAAGAGAAAAAAAGTGTATCCCCTCAGCGTCTAAGAGGCCCCTATGCCCTTCCATAGCTGCCACCACAAGGCTCTGGACGATGCCTGACTTCTCTAGCAGGGCTTCGGGTCTAGGGGTTAAGTTTAGGGTTCATATTTAGGAACTTTGGGGGTTAAGTTTAGGGTTTAGATTTATTTAGGAAACTTTAGGGGTTGGGCATGCTACGACGGTAACGGCGAACGACGAAAAGACTCGCAGCGATCGCAAATACCCACCCTTCCACCAGCACCACCAGCGCCACTACAACAGCAGCACCTCCTCCACAACGACTGACGACTGACGACTAACGACTAGGACTACCACTACTATTATTGTTACTACTACTAATAGTAGTAATAATAATAATAGTACTCGTACTAGAAATTGACTAGTACTAATACTAGTTTTAACATTTTTGTTTATTACTACTTGATCTTCTTCTGCAAACTTTCTGCCGTTGCTGTGAGTTGCTCCGAGTCGGACAACAGTGGCTCAGGAGGTCGGCGAAATAGGCCGCGGGTGCGTCCTCTGGCTTTCAGGGATCTTTAAAGAGAAAACTCTTGTGAGGGGCCTAAATAATGATAGGGTGTCTTTTAAGGGTTCCTTTAAAGGGGGGGTTCAGGGTTTAGGTTTTTAGGTTTAGGGCTTAGGGGTTCGGGTTTAGGGTTTAGGGTTTCGGATTTAGGAGTTGTATAGGCCTTTAAATTAAAAGAACCCTTAAACGGACCTTAAAGGAACCCTTAAGGGTTCTTTGTGGGCCCGTTCACGGTTCCTTTAAGGGCTCCTCAGAAGTTCTTCAACGGTTCTTTGTTGGGTTAAAGGTTTGGGTTCTGAGTTTCTATACCGGGTTCTACGAGCATTTCTATCAGAGTTCTTTAACGGCTCGTTCATGGTCTTAGTGCTTGTTGTGTTGCATAGGGTTTGGACTTTAACGGTTTGGGGTTTAGGGCTCTATGGGATTGGAGATTTATGCGTTTAGGGTCTGTAGGGTTTAGAGATTTGAGGCTTGAGAGGTTCTTGGGAGCTGAGGGCTTGCAGATTCTGGGGTGCCCGTAAACCCTCAACCCTAAACTCAGCAGGTCCACAACTTTGTGGCATTGAGGAGTTGTTTTGGCGCGAGTTCTCCAGGAGCAGCTAAAATTACTAACATAGGGGCCTTAATAATTGGAATAGTGTTTTGGGGCCCATGATACAGTAATTATATTACGGAACCCCCCCAAAAAAATAGTATTGGTATGTTTTTGATTTATGCCCCTAGATTATCGCCTGATGGGTCGCCTGCACACAGGTTCCCTCATGTACCTTCTACAAAAATCCACAAAGAGTATACCTGTGAATCAAACTCGGAGTTCAGGGTGGGGCCTCGGGGCGTTTACGGTACCCAAAGGGTCCAAGTACCGGTATAGTAGGTACTGAGTATACTAGATGCTATTAATTGTACCCTTTCGGGTGCCGGGGGGCTCCGAGTTGCAGAGTTTAAGAGTATAGGCATGGGCTTTTATGGGGCGAGGCTTAAGGTTTGTAGAGTAGGTCAGCGTGTGGGCTTCTAGAGGGGAAGGGTTCAGGGGTTTGGGGCTTAGGCTTTTTGGGAGAAGGGTTCAGGGTCTGTGCTGCGCCAGACCCAGTCCTGAATAGTCAAGGGCTTGCTGAAGATCATCCTCAGCTCATCAACGGTGAAGGGGCTTGGGAGTTGGATGTAGCCTTTAGGAGTGTTACCAGTAAACCTGTAAGAGAAGCTTGTGGGATTTAGCAGTCTCGGGTGCCAGCTTCGATGGCTTAGGCATAGACAACCGCCCTCTGGACTTGGAAAACGACCACTAACATCAGTGCACCATGTAACATAGGGGCCTAAACAATTACCTGAATTATCCGGGGGGTTCCTTAATATACTTATAGTATAGTGAGCCACAAAGCCCTATTTTAACTATTAAGGCCCCTGTATTACAAGCACGAGACACTATCGATGGGTAGCTCTGACAACTACTGTGGATGGAGGAAATCTTGCACCACTTGTAAGATGTGTTATTTAGCTTCACCCCGCGCCCCCTTCTTAACATTGCTATGGACACGGGGATTTACAAAATCGTTCCAATGACATAAATCTTGCACCGCCCCAAGAGGTCTGTCGTCAATGTTAAGAAGGGGGCGCGGGGTTGTTGCTTGGATGTGTACTCGAAACAAGGTGTGTAGGTGGTGCAAGATTTCCTCCATCCACCGTAGTACACACATGCGCATCATGTGGGTACACGAATTCTACCACGGAAGACAATGTTGCCAATCAGCGCAACAAGTTTACGCCCTGTAGAACTGTATGCTAAGCACAATCTCTGGCACTTAGACCTAGGGGTTTATAAAGTTTAAGGGGCTTGAATTTAGGGTTTGGTTTAAGGTTTGCGGCTTGGGGCGTAGAGTTTGGCGGTTAAGGTTTAGGGCGGAGGTTTGGCGTTGACGGTGCAGGGTTGAGGATTTGGGGTTCTAGATGTAGGGTGTGGAGTTGCCCAGAGACTTGAAGCAAGCAGACCGTACATCTTGAGTCCCAGACATCTAAGACCCCAGAATTGACAAAGTTCAAGTACGAAGCTTATCTCAAGCCGTCAAAAACGCCTTGCAACAAATCATGTGAAACTATTCCCCAAAACCCCACAGCGCTGAACCCTAAACCCCGAAACCCCTAAACCTCAAAAAACACCCTAAACCCACCAAAAAAAAAACGAAACCCCTAAACCCTGAACCCTAAACCCCTCTACCATATAGTAACTTACACTTTGAACCCTAAACCCTGAACCTTAAACCCCAAACCCCGAAAGCCTAAACCACAGACCCTGAACCCTAAACCTGAACTCGGAACCCTAAACCTTAAAAACCCTAAACGCCCAAACCCTGAACCTTAAACCTCTCTATCATATAGTAATTTAAACCTTGAATCCTAAACCCTGAACCTTAAACCCTGAACTCGGAACCCTAAACCATAAACCCTTGGGATTCGCTATAGGTGTGCCGCAGTCTCCCAAGCCTTGCCCTGCCTAGACCCTAGATTTTTGGCCCAACCCTAAACCTCTCTATCATTATAGTAACTTAAACCTTAAACCCTAAACCCTTAACCTGAAACCCTAAACCCTAAACCCCGAAACCCTGAACCTTAAACCCCTTTTCGGATCCCTAATAGATCCCTTTAAAGGAACCCTAAACCTTAAACCCCCAAACTTCTGGCCCAGCAGCGTCCCGGACCGCTCCATGTCAGCGAGGCGCTTGTCAAGCTCAGCCTGGATGACTCCATGCCCACAGTCCTGGGCTTCGGGCTTAGGGCTCCCTTAAAGGGATCTAGAAGGGTACCTTTTAAAGGGATCCATAAGGGTTTAGGGTTTCGGGTTTAGGGTTCAGGGGTTTAGGGTTTAGGGTTTCGGGTTTAGGGGTTTAGGGCCTAGGTTTCTTTTTTAAGCGCCTCTTTTCCAACTCGCAGTTCGCTCGTCGAAAATCCCAAGGGGGAAGGATTTAGGGTTTAGGGGTTTCGGGCTTAGGGTTTAGGGGGCTGGGATCACCGAAACGGCTCAGCGTGACAGGGTTAGGTCTCAGCGAGCTATGTGAGATGCAGAAGAAGTACATTAACAAGGAGGGCTGCACGTGGAAACCGTGGTCACAAATTCATTATGTACCTCTTGCTCTTGGTGCTGTTGGTGTTGCTGGTGTTGCTGGTGTTGCTGGTGTTGTTGTGTGTTGTTGTGGGTTGTTGGTGTTGTCGACTTTGCTGTTGCTATAGTTGCTATCGTTGTTGTCCATGTTGATGTGGTTGTGGTTGTGGTTGTGCTCGCGGTTCTGGTTGTGGTTGCTGCCGGTGTTGATGTTGCTCTTCTTGTTATTACTCTTCTTGGTGTTGTTGTTGCTGCTCTTGCTCGTGTTCTTGTTGTTGTTGGGGTTGTGGCTTTGGTGTTAGTGGTGGTTGTGTTTGTGGCTGTTGCGGTGGTTGTAGTTGTGGTTGTTGTTGCTGTTGTGGTTGATGTTGTTGTTGTTGTTGTTGTTGTTGCTGTTGTTGCTGATGCTGGTGTTGTTGTTCTTGCGCTTGATCTAGCTCTTGATCTCGCTCTTGCTCCTGCTCTTGTTCGTGCTATTATTGTTGTTGTGGTTGTATTTGCCGTTAGGTCTTGGCCTTGTTAATGTTCCTTTTCGTGTTATTGTTATTGCTATTTGTCTTGCTGTTGTTATTGTTATTCTTGTTGTTCTTGTCATTGGCATTGGTCGTGTTCTTGTCATTGTTCTTGCTATTGGTCTTGTTTGTGGTTGCTCCTGCTGTTGTTGATGTCTTGTTGTATGAGTTGTTGTTGTTATTATTATTGTTGAAATTGGTCTTGCTCTTGGTCTTGTTATTGTTGGTTGTTCGTGTTGTTGGTGTTGCTGCAGCTGTAGCTGCAGCTGTACCTGCAGCTGCGGCTGTAGCTGGTGCCGTTGCCGTTGCCGTTGCTGTTGCTGTTGTTGTTGCTGTTGTTGTTGGTGGTGGTGTCGTTGTTGCAGCGGTGAAAAAAAAGTGTTGCTGTCGTTCTTGCTACGGTAAGTACGGGAATAGTAGTCGTCGTCGTCGTCGTAGTCCAAGTCGAAGCCGTAGCCGTAGTCGTCGTCGCGGTCGAAAGCGTAGCAGTAGCGTAGTAGCAGTAGCAGTGGCAGTGGCGGTAGCAGTAGCAGTACCAGTAGCAGTAGCAGCAGCAGCAGCAGCAGCAGCAGCAGCAGCAGCAGTAGTAGTAGTAGTAGTAGTAGCAGTAGCAGTAGTACTAGTACTAGTACTGTAGTACTGTAATACTGTAGTACTGTAGTACTGTCGTACTGTCGTACTGTCGTACTGTGGTACTGTGGTAGTAGTAGTAGTAGTAGTAGTAGTAGTAGTAGTAGTAGTAGTAGTAGTAGTAGTAGTAGTAGTAGTAGTAGTAGTAGTAGTAGTAGTAGTAGTAGTAGTAGTAGCCGCAGCAGCAGCAGTAGTAGTATTAGTAGTAGCATTAGTATTAGTAGTATTAGTAGTAGTATCAGTAGTAGTATCAGTAGTAGTAGTAGTAGTAGTAGTAGTAGTAGTAGTAGTAGTAGTAGTAGTAGTAGTGGTGGTAGTAGTCGTAGTTGTAGTTGTTGTGGTAGTAGTCGTAGTATACGTAGTGGTGGTGGTAGTAGTAGAAGTAGCAGCAGCACTGTGGTTATTCTCTTACGACGGCTACAACCTAGCTCTGTAGCAGTGATGTGTACTGCGGCAATGCTGCTGCAAGAAGTGCCGTGTGCCGTCCCGATGTAGGTTCACCCTTTGGTATAACACAGTCGACACCGATGTTACCCATGATAAGGATGAGAGCCCGGCTCTAACCAGCTATCGGCAGAGGGTCTCAAAAGCAGGCTCGAAGAACCCTTAAGTACAACACCCATAGGTATAAGAAGCCCCTACACCCCTAAACCCTAAACCCTAAGCCCTACACCCCTAAACCCTAGACCCTAATCCCTACACCCCTAAACCCTAATCTCCCTAAACCCTGAACCCTAAACCCTAAACCCTACACCCTAAACCCTAAACCCTAATCTCCCTAAACCCTGAACCCTAAACCCTAAACCCTACACCCTAAGCCCTAACCCCTAAACCCCTATACCCTGAACCCTAATCTCCCTTCTGACTGAGAATCAATGTTGACACCCAAAGCTGCCACGTACTTCTCGGAAATCTTGAGCGGGAGGACGGCCTGAAGTAAGGGCCTTAATACTTAGAATAGGGTTCCTTGAAGGGGTCCTTTAAAGAGGTCTATAGCGGATCTATAGTAGGGTACGATAGTATGGGGGCCTTACTCATTAGAACGGGGTTTTGGGCGACTTCGAGGCACTTTCAAGTGTGAACTGTTTCAGAAACTCCAAATCCTAACGTGAAACCCAAACCGGCCCAAACCCTAAACCCCAAAAGCCGATACCCTAACCATTTCAAAATCCTACCCAGAAAGCCTAAACCCCTAGACCCTAAACCCCTAAACCCTAAACCCCTAAACCCTAAACCCTAAACCCCTAAACCCTACACCCCTACACAATAAAACCCTAAACCCTCTGTACTGCTAGTTTAAGCCTGGCCCTCACCAGGACTCGGGCCAAAGGTGTCCCGTATTCTTCTGCCACTTGCAGCAACCTTCTAGTACCCTGACAGTATTCTGGGTTCTTAAGGAACTTAACTTTAAGTTACCAAACAACGGGTTCTATAGTAAATAATGTGGTTTCTCTAATGATTATTACAGTACCCCTGACAGTAGTAGGCCTTGAGGTGCGACATGTCTTCGACAGGCGTTGCTAGGCCACTCTCGGCACCGGTGAGCAGCACGTCGCAGCCGCCATCACAGAGGATCAGCACATCGCAGGCCTCATAAAGCTTCGAGGGTCCAGGGTTTTCAGGGCTTGGGCAAGCTTGTAGGGTTTGTAATTTAAGCGCTTTGGGGGTTTTGGATTTTAGGGCACAGCGGCCTCATCACCAAACTCCAGCTTCAAGGCGGCCCGGTACCCCTCGGTGTACTGAGCAATTGTAGCATAATGGGACAGGGTGTAGATATGAATTCCGGTAGCCTTGGCCATCCGCGCTTCTGGGAAGTAGACCTGCTCATCCGGATCCTCTGCAATGGCCGTGTTGGACGGCTCAACCCGCCAACACTTTCGTGAAACCTGTTGGCAGGTTTTAGATAGCAGCCCATCCTTCGTAAAGGAGAGGCTGAAGAAAGCCACCTGACGGGCCGTGTCCTTGATCTGCTGGTAGATCGCGGAAGTCCCAAGCACGTCACATCCCCCTCCACAGCCAGCCAGAACAACGCGCTTCCCAGCAAGACCATCCATGAAAGACTCCATGGCAAGATCCACTTTGCTGATGTAAGGATCTAACTGATTGGCAGAGGGCTTCAGGGACATAATTTTCTGATTGTGTAGGGTGTAGGGACTGCAGGAAGATAACTCGGCCAATTAAAGTGCTACACGCCTCACTTGCGTTTTGGGCTCTTAGGGAGTAGATCAAGTTCCGGTCCCAAGACTGGAAGTAGGCAGCCTCTAACCCCCACGGTCAGCGGGCTGCATGCAAGCCCGCCTGTGTAGTCGAAGCCTAAACGTTGGAAACCCAATAGCCTCTATCTGAAGAGTCAAGAACAAGGAATCCCAGCACTAATTGTCCTTAATCTGGTTTCCAACTTGTCCAGGTTTCCTATAGACGTGAGAAGCCGTGGATCAGAACCAGAGCAGGGCAAGAGATCCGTGGAAGCGCGGCGAAGTAGAGCCCCGTACTGCAGGGGCCATGAGAATAGTCTTCCTCTAAAGGGATGCTCAAAGGAGACTATTAGGGATCTATAGTAGGGTTCCCTATATATAGGGGCCTTAATAATTAGAATAGGATTATGGGGTATACTCTGCTATAACTATAGAAACAAAACCCCAAAAATTATATAGGAAAATATCAAGGCCCCTACACTAGCCACCTTCGCAGTCGAGCCCTGAAACGAGACGGCCTAAGCTTTTGGGTTTGCGGTATTAAGAAACGCCGACTAACAGTATGCGTGATTAGTCAAGCTTCTAACCTCCATCATGCTAACAACACTTGTTGCAACAGGATTCCAAGAAAACGTCAAAGCATTCGTGGTCATACTTACAGTCAGGACCGCGTCATATTCTTGGTAAACGCAACCATGGTCGTCATCGGCGTCACCACCGTCATGGAAGCGATTGTCATCTTGGCCATCATCAGCATCCACATCATCACCATCGTCTTCCACAGCAGCATGTTCATCATCATCATCATCATCATCATCATCATCATCATCAGCATCGTCATCATCATCCTTCCACCCTAAACCCAAAACCCTAGACCCTAAAGCCCTCACCACATCCCGAAGCCTGAAGCCCTCAGCCCTGAAACTCACTCACTCACGCTCGCATAAACGGAGTCCTGCGTGTCAAATGCACACAAACGCTCCGTGGCGAAAAGCAAAAACTACTGCGGTTCTGGCGGCACAAACTTTTGCACAAGAAATATCCCTAAACCATTGAACCAAACCCTAACCGTAACGAAAAAACACACACACACACACATGTGGGGATCTGAATCCGTAGTATCCAGGAGCCTTGCTGTTCACACCCCGAAACTTCTGAAAACCTTCGCCCTCCAAGCAGCAAACCCTTTTTGTGGTTTAGGGTTTAGGGTTTATGGAATAGGGCTTAGGTTTTAGGGTTTAAGGGAGGGTTTACACCGTAAATCGGTAAGCCTCAAACCCCAATCCCGAGACTTTCTCTTGAGCTCCGAGATGTCAGGTGCCGTTTCGTCTGGTGGCGTGACTCAGAGGGCCGGGGCCTTCTAGGTTGGGGTTGGGTTTAGTATTTAGGGTATCGGGTTTAGGATTTAGGGTTTAGGGTTTAGTTTAGGGTTAAGGGTTTAGGGTTTGAGACTTTGGGTTTATGGAATAATTTTGGATCATAGGCATTTCAGGGCTTTGGGGGTTGAGCGATGCAGGGCTTCTGGCTTTCGGCGTTCAGCTCATTTGGGTTCAGGGGTTAAGGAGTCAGCTGGTGTGACTCAAAAGTGCCGCGACGATGGCATGGTCGGAGGGGAAGTCCTGAGTATTGCAGGTGCGTTGTTTCTGGACGTGTGAGTGAGTCCCTGCTCCTGTCCCATTCCCTCTCGTTCTTTCTCAGGCTCTCGCTCTCACGCTCTTTCTCTCTCTTTCTCCGTGTCTCTCTGCTGGGATGGGTCTGTTGGGGGCTTCAAGATTACATGCTTGGCGAAGTTATAACAGAGACCTAACCGAGCATGTTGCGCTGTGCCGTGGCTGCAACAAGAATCATGCATGTGACAGGAAAGCTCCCACTCGCGACAGTAACGGGTATATAATGGCTATATTAAGGGTATATACCTAGGGGTCCTTATCAAGGGTCCCTCCTCTTCCCCTTTTTGACAAGCGACGAATGTAGGAAAGTTCACGGAGTCTTCGAAGGACAGCTGGCCAGTGTTGTCTTTGACAGGGTTGGCGTGGCCAGCCTGACGATGTCAAACAGGCAAGGGCCAGTTTTCCAACACCACCGAGCCCCAAAAGCCCCAAATCTTTAATCGTAAACCCTAAACTCTGATCAGCAAAAGCCCTAAATCCTTTGCTAAACAGTCAACAAAGCCCTTCCACACGGACCCATACGGGGGAGGAGGGGAGTAGGGGGCCTTAATACCTACAATAACGAGTTAGTAAGGGCCCATTTTAGGAAGTATCGTGCCCCAGCCCCCTCCCCCTACCCCCCTAAGGGTCCCTATGATGACCGAAACAAAAACCCTGTCACAAAAGCCTCCAGCGGATGGACCATCCGGAGCTGGTCGCTTCGGAAGGTGATCCTGAGCTCTTGTTTCAGCGATTCGGGTTTAGGGTTTAGGGCTTAGGGGGCAGGGTTTTGGGTTTAGAGGTTTCCGGTTTGTTCAGCTTTCAGAGCCTGGGCTTCACGGCGGTGTTGTTTAAACTTCAGTTGCAGTGAGTTGCCATAATGAGGAGACCATAGTAAGTAGTATGTTTTCAAACGTTCAACCCTACATGGCCGCTCAACTTAAGCTCCTTTTTAGTTTAAGAATCCAGCTCAGCAACCCTAAACCCTAAACCCACATCCAGAGCCTGGGGTTTTAGGGTGTCTGGGGCGGCCAAGGGCTCTGTAAGGCCTCAGCACGCTTTTCTTCTTAAGCCCCAAAAGTAACCTGGGAATAAGAAGGGTGCCCTGTTTGGTTTCAAGGGGCTTATCAGGGAACCTGAACCCTTAAAAAGGGAAGAAGGGCCTACTCTAGGTCCTAGTCTTAAGCCCCATAGAATAGAAAGGTCCAGCACTGCAGAGATGATATCATCCCCCCCAAAACGGTAAAGTGTACTCGTTCAGCCATACTACGATACCACGTCTTCATTGCATTAAGTTGAGCCTTTTTAAGCGTCACCGCCCAAACCCCTAAACCCTACCCCGGAACCCTAAACCCCTGAACCCTAAACTCTGGCTTTCGGTTCATGAAAGGTCGGTGGAATCCTCTTCAACGGTTGGGCAGGGCGAGGCTTGGGAGACTGCGGCACACCTATAGCGAATCCCAGAAAGTCGGAACATGGGTTTAGGGCTTAGGGGTTGAGGGGTTTAGGGCTTACGGTTTAGGGTTTCGGGGTTTAGGGTTTAGGGGTTTAGTGTTTGGGGTTTAGGGGTTTAGGGCTTCGGGTTTAGGGGTTTAGGGTTTAAGGTTTAAAGGATTAGTGCTAGGATCCCGTATACTTTACCTTAAGGGCATGGGGATACTAACATTCCAGCTTTCTGGCTTCTACTGTGCAGGTGTATGTACATGCATACGCACCGACGTACCTACGGACCTACCGAACTACACATATGATGTATAACGTACATACGTACGTATGTACATAAGGTACAAGCACACGTAGCCAAACATACATACATACATACATACATACGTCCATGCATGCAGGCATACTGCGTATCTTGCCTGGCGGCGGGTTTAAGGGGCTCTGGGGGTTTAAGTTTACGCAAGGGAGTGAGTAAAGCCAACTAATTCCATAACATGCGCTCTGTTCAAACCTCTTGCAGCCATCTTGAAAACACGCTGGTTGCTCTAGAGCCTTTATAAGGCATGAGTCGGATGTCAGATTTTGGTTTGAAGGCTCGGGATTTGAAAATCCGAGATTTCACGCTCACACATGAGGACCTATGGGGTGGGCTGGATGGTTCAATTCGCTGGGCTTTGGTCCGAGCTCTAGGTGCTTATAAAGTCGCGAAGCCCTTTCCGCATCTCCTGCGGGGCTTAGCTTGACAAATGTCTTGAGTACAGGGCAGTACCTGCAAGGACATCATTTTCGCTCCCCCTAAACCCTAAACCCCTAAACCCTAAACCCTAAACCCCAAAACCTAGGTTTCACCTCAGGAAAGCCCGAAGTGGAGGCAAAGCTGAATCCCCATAGCCAAGTCACAAATCCTTCGGATTTCGGTCACCTGCTGGCAGACAAGATCGCAAGACAAGGGAGGATGGCAGACAAGGGCCCGTAATGCAGAGGCCTTAAAAATTAGAATATGGTTCTGGGGTCCATTATACCACAATAATTATAAAGAGAAAACACCAAAACAGTATAGTAGTTATTTAGGCCACAGTATTAAACCCAAACACAATCCCCCTGCAAACAGAATTACGCAGTTTCTAAGCCCCTCAATCCCTAGACGCTCCCAGACTCCCAGGTTCCCCAAAGAAACGATGCAAGCGAGCGGCCTTTCGAGACGCGGTCCTTGTAGCTTATGGCCTCGTGAACTCCACGGGCACTGAAGCTCTCAACAGGATTTGGGGATGTACGGATGAGGAATGAGGAGGGTTATGGTTTAGGGCATAGAGATGAGGGTGTAGGGCTTGTGGATTAGGGTTTAAGAGGGTTACTGCATGCGACGTCTCACGATATATAAAAGAACAGCACTCTGCGATCTAGATGCTGGACCTACTAGCCAGAGCCCGACCTGTGTACTCAGACGAGCCCGACTAAGGCCCAGCATAATCTAGGATACCCAGTAACCTAAGAATAAAAAGGCCTCTCTTTTTGGTATTGGGTAACTTTATAAGGAACCTAGGACTACAAAAAGGGAATAAGGGTACTACTGGGCATCCTAGTAATACAAATCCTCAAATCGCCCATCATCTGCAGGTGATCCGCAGCCGAAGCCTTTCCTGTATTGCTCAAGTATTGCCCTTGCCACTATTACCGCCGATACCGTTGCTGCTGCTACTGGTGGTGGTGGTGGTGCTGCTGCTGCTGCTGCTGTTGATGTTGCCGTGGCTGTCACTGGTGTTGCTGCTGTTGCTGCTGATGCTGGTGATTAGTTTGTTTCTGCTGTTTCTGTTGCTGTTGCTGTGGTTGTGGTTGACGTCGTTCCCTCATGCAACCAAAGCCTGAATCCCTCCGATACAATGCAACATAATATCACATATACTAAAACATAACATACATGTGTATACATATATATATATATATATCTTATATCTACATATATATATATATGCACACATATACCCTGTCGCCTTGTTCAGTTGCGGCTGCAGCGAGGTGCGCGCGCAACAGGTGGTAGGGCTCGGATCCTGGGTTGTGGGGCAGGGAGTTGAGAAGTTTGCCGTAAAGAGTACGATAGGTTTAGGGTTTAGGGTTTTAGGGTTTTAGGGTTTAGGGTTTTAGGTTTTTAAGGTTTAGGGTTTTAGGGTTTAGGGTTTTAGGGTTTAGGGTTTTAGGTTTTTAGGGTTTAGGGTTTTAGGTTTTTAGGGTTTAGGGTTGTTTAATCTGGGTTGTGCTTTAAACCCCTTGAATTTTTGTTATGAATAGGTGCCCTTTATAAGGAAAGAAGGGAAATTAACCATTATCCCACAGCACAACCCAGTAATAAGAGTATCTATGATGAGGGTATCTATAAGGATCACTATACGGGTTACGGCGCTTGCGCTTTAGGGGTTAGGGGTGTAGCGGTGGATATGTTTCGAAATTGGAACTCGGGATCCGGGCTTTCGACCGGGAATCAAGAGCTTTGCTATGGGTTCCTATACTGAACTTAGAACCCCAGCAAAAATCCTAATTTTAGCGGTTTCTTAGGGATTATAATAACCAAAAAATAAATACTATTTCTAGGTAATTACCCCTAAGGTTCATGCAAGCGCAAACCGTCATCTCCGCACCTGACTCCCCTTCAAAACCCTAACGTCCCGAAACCTTGACCCCTACAACCCTTAACCCCAAGCCCCCAAAGCCTTAAAGTGATCTAGGCATAAGGAACCTGGAGCCAAAGCCCGCGTGGAACTCTTATCAACCCTTTCTGCAACTCATAACAACCTTGTGAAATGCCCTTATTATAAGCCTCCCACACCAGCATTTCGCAGTCCTCTGAAAAGAACCCTACTCTGATTGTTAATCAAGGCCCCTATATTAAAGAAAGCAAGCTTTATAGTAGCACTTATAGAACCCCTTGAAAGGAACCCCTGAAGCACTGAGCAATTGCAGCCAGGGTCGTCCCCGAAGCACGTTGCAAGACCAAGCTGCTTCACCTTAGAGGGTTCAGGCCTGTGGTTCTTTTGAGTTTAGGGTTTGGGGTTGAGGGTTTGGGGGTTTAGGGGTTTAGGGGTTTAGGGGTTTAGGGGTTTAGGGGTTTAGGGGTTTAGGGGTTTAGGGGTTTAGGGGTTTGTTTGAGGGCCTTTTTGCAACTGCACTAGTCTCTAGGGACTCTAGGGTTGAGGGTTTGGGGTTCAGGGTTTAGGGAGGCGGGGACCCGGCTAGGATTCAAACTTTGGAGATTGAGCTTTGAGCTTACGGTTTGGGCTTCAGGGTGTGGGGTTGGGAGTTGAGGGTTTGGTGAATGTGGCCCATTCTGGTTCAGGGTCGTGAGGCTGCATGGCTATCATCATGTAAGGGCCTTAACAATTAGAATAGGGTCTAGGGTCATGTTGTACCATAGGTACAATATGGAAGCCTCTTCTTTACCCGACCCCTACCGTATTGAGTTCAGGCTTCTGCTTAGGCCTGTCGAGAGCAACTACTGTTTAAGCAACTTAACCGCTTAACCTCAGGCACCAGTCTGTCGTAGTGGGTGGAACCTTACGAGGCGCGCGTGGAGTGGACATCTTTCCCAAATCAGCAGACAGCTAAAGGCAGCGAGCTCTACCCTAAACCCTAAACCCTAATAGCCCTCAACCCTGAACCCCAATAGCCCTAAACCCTAAACCCTACACCCTAAACCCCAAACCCTAATCCCTAAACCCTAAACCCTAAACCACAAACCCTACACCCTAATAGCCCTAACCCTAGTTCAAGGTCGCCCAGAATGGAGATCGGAGCCTCGCAACAGGCTCTTGCGGCGCTATAATATAGTGGCCTAATAGGGTTTAGGGTTTAGGGTTTTCGGGCCCATTATAGTATGACTGTAGTTGTAATAAAGAACCCCCGAAATAGTATAGGTAATTATTCAGGCCCTTGTAGTACTTCAGTGCACATGACACAAGGCTCATGCCATGCACTCCGAACGAGCTACTGCAGCTAGTGTTGCTACAAGAAAAGGAGCATAGCACTACATTTTTTCATTTCTACGATTAGCCTGGGTACTATTACTTGGGTACTATTACTGGTACTACTACTATGACTATTCTTATCGCAAATGACTATTTGTATGACTATCAATACTTTCGGGACTTAATTTTAGGCAGGATGGGCCAGCGGGCAGCAGGCAACTATGCCCCGAAAGACTGTCGATGAGGTACCAGCAGTAGCGGAACGAAACACCACAATCACAACCGCAGCCACAACAACAACAACAACAACAACATCAACATCCACAACAGCAACATCAACAACAACAAAACCAAGAGCAACAGCACCAGCAGCAGCAGCAGCAGCAGCAGCAGCAGCAACCGCAACGGCAACTTCAACTGCAACTGCAACATCAACAACCACCACAACATGTATAACAACACCAATGACAATGTCCACGGCGGCAGGACGAACAAAACGAAGAGCAAGCAACCCAACGAGCACTGGCAGTAGCAACTGCAGCAGCAATAACAGCCGCAGCACACAAGCCGCAAGGGCATGGCAACAGTGATGCTACCAAGGCTTTTAAGACACTTACAGCAGTGGTGCTGGGGACCGTCTAAGGAATAGCTTCTCGCTGTGAGCACAACACGTCTTATGGAACGCAGCAGGGTAGAAACTGACTGAAATGCAAATGTCAACATCGTGATGCTGTTGCTTACATTCTCTAGACGGTTGGCGGTGCCACGTGGGAGTTTCCGAAAACAGGGGACCCTAATATAATGCCCTAAATAGTAGCATCCTTATTACGAGGATCCCAAATAAGGTAACCCCAATTTTCGGAAACTCGCACATCGATACAACAAAAAGCCTTAATGCTCATGGCATGGAGTCTTGTCTCACCAGCAACGCTGACCGGAAATACTGAACATTGCATAAAAATGGGACTTTCCAAAAATAGGGGACCCTAATATAGCACCTAAAGCGTAGGATCCTTCTTACAAGGTCCCGGGTGCACAAACTTCTTGACAAATCACTAGTAAGTAGACTTATACGTGCCGTAAAAGGGACCCTAATTGGGGTTATGGTACTTATAAGTCCCTAAAATAACCAGTTACTTAGTCCCCCGACCCTTCAAGTAGGCTTATCCAGGCTTGTCGTGCTGATGGCTCCGGAGGCTCAGTGCAAGTCTGAAATCTCTACTCTTGAACTGTACCCTCAACCTGCATCTCAAACCTTTCAAAATCTGTATAGTAAAGACCCGATACCCGAAACTCCACGTCCCAAGGCTTGACACTCGAAAAGCACCTAAAACATCCTAATGAACACCCTAAACCCTAAACCCTAAACCCTGAACCCTGAACCCTAAACCTTAAACCCTAAACCTTAAACCCCAAAACCCTAACCCCTAAACCCTAAACACCGAAGTTTCCCAGGCCCGAGTCCCCGAGTCTGCGCCAGTGGTGCTGGGGCCCAGGCAGCATCCTCGAAGAAGGGGCTTTAGGACTTTAGGTTAGTAGGGGCCCCGACCCTGTAATGGTGGTCTAATAGGAATACAATCGGGCCCTAATATAATCCTTATAGTCACTATTACAGGGTGGGGGCAGCTTCTAAACTTTAGGGTTTTACAGACTTTGAAAATACAAAGGGTCAATCGAGTCTTGCTTGTATCGGAAAAACTCAAGGTGTTGGACGCAAGGTTTGAGCTTCTAGGAATCTGGAAGTACGATTAAGTTGGGTTTCTATGATACAAGGGCCGCTTGTGATCTCAACCTTATTACAAGGGTTTAGGCTTTTGACGTTGATTCCCGGAGTCTTGCGGATCTTTCTGCAGGGAGTCTAGGGTTAGAGGCCACAGGGTAGACAAAGTTAGGTTTACATACAATACAGCACTAACATGTGTTTATCGGTATATGTGCATATTGACATATCGGGATAAGAGCGGGAGACTACAAGAATCAAAAGGCACACCGCATTGGAATCAAGCAACCCTCCAAAAATGTTTTTCGAAATTTGGCAAGGGTGCACCTCAACTCACACTAGCAAAAGGGCCTCAGTAATCGTCCACAATGGGGTTTTGGGCTATGTCCTAGTATAGTTATGTGAGGAGTAAAAAGGCGTAGAGACACAAAGCTGTCTAGAAAAAATCGCGAGACGTGTGAGGCTGTAGGATCTATGGCGCAAGATCCTGGAGTCCGCCTTCATCGGAACTTTCAAGAAAGCCCAAAACCTTGAAGAAACGACCAAACTATCCTGGCATGACATCCGAATGAGAGCATACTTCCTCGATCATAGCAACGTTTGGGAGTTTTAGGGTTTAGGGTTTTACGTTTTTTGGTTTTAAAGGGGTTTCTGATGGCTAGGATTTGGGCCAAGTGGCCAGCAACGTTGCAAAGCCCAGCTTGTCTTCGCCACCATGGACGTAGGCGTTAGCATCCAAGCCGAGGATCAGCGTATGCCTTCGTCTTTAGTTTAGGGTTTAGGGTTTAGGGTTTAGGTTTTAGGGTTTAGGTTTAGGGTTTAGAGTTGATGCTTATTATTGCAATCGTTACTTACGGCTTCCGCTTCAAATCTGAACGCGACTTTCAGCACCATCTTTATTACGGATTTCAAGCGGGCTACGTATTCCTGAGACCCCTACCAAAATTACAATTTTAGATATATCTTGGGCATGATATGAACCAAAAATGAAAAACAAATTTCAAGTACTCCTGATCAAAAGTAATAGCCCTCGAATCGCCGAGGGGCCCTGGGAAGCTCTCCTGTGCTCAAGATTCGAAGAGGGCTTGGGGTGTCGAAGCTTTGAAGTTCCAGGCAAATTCTTCAGGAACCTCTGCGAATAAAGGGGCACCTCAAAGTTGCATCCACTTCCATCCCCATCTAAAGCTTTCTCGGTCAGCACATTTGACACTTGTGTCGATTTAACAGGGTGGCTCGGTGGTCTCATGTTGCTGCCAGAGATTCAAAGAATCAAGGGCTCTAAACCCCGGAGTCCTAGAGCCTCAACCCCAAAGCCTTAGGGTTTAGGGTTTCGGGTTTAGGGTTGGTAAACCCCGAACCCCACGGCCCAAACCTGAAGCTTTTTGCTCGACTTGAGGATTTCGGCTGCGAGGAATAAGGTCCCTGAAATCACTATTGTTCTAATCATCATTGTGATTATTATGACGGTCCCTATATTATGAAACCCTCTCCGCCCGCACGAAGTGTTACAAAGCCCCTCACCCCCCCGGCCAACACGAAGTCCTTCGCTGCCTTTCCCACAGCCGCCAACAGCGGCTTTGTGAGACGACCTCCGGCTCAGGACGCCCATGCAGTATCATCCACACACACACAAAGAAAGAAAGAAACACACAAACAAACAAAGAACCAATGAAATGACGCAAGACCTGCAAGGAACGCACTACATAACGAGGGGAAAAAGGACAGAACAACCACGAAAAGCTATTTTTATTAAACAAAAAAGGTAGAAAGAAGGACTGAAACAAAAGAATGCCATGACAAAGAACAACAGATTGACAGAAACACAAAAACAGATTAAGGAAGAAGGAGAGAACTACGGAAAGAGCCGAATAGAGAAGGAAACAATAAGCAACAAGGGAAAATAATGACGATGATCATGATGAAAGTACTGATCGGAATGCTGTTATTTGCAGTGCTTTTGATTTCCTGTACAACGCATTGTAGAATCAACACAGCACCAAACACAAACTGACGCCTAAGCACTCCAAAGACAACAACCCCAAGACTACACACTCGCAGGGAACGTGTGTCCCAAAGTAAATTACCTTATAATTCGGGTTTAGGGTTTACCATCCACTTTAGCTAGCAAAGGCCGAACGCCTCATGCAACAAAAGAACATATGCTGGCAACAAACCCAAGAGCAACCCTGTTTCGTGTGGCAAGTGTGGCGTTTTCGGCAAAGACTTCTTCTTCCAAGGGTCTAATAGTCCCCCCCGCTGGTATGTTTCGTTCTAAGACGATATGATACTGCCCCGAAAACTGCGGTGCCAGCAGTAATAAACAGTCTCAGCCAAAACTCGAAATAGTACTGGTGATTACCACAAACAGTTGCTAGCCTTGATCATGATGATGATACTAGGTCTTCAGGGGGAGTCCCGGATTGCCGAATTTCCAAAGTAAGACTTTTCAGACGTCAACTGTTGGATTACATTACAGAAAAAACATATGTGTTCAGACGTCAACTGTTGGATTACATTACAGAAAAAACATATGTGGGGAAGAAAGCACCAAATATCCCCAACTGCCTGCCGTATCGCCGTGGAAGGAGGCCAGCAGATATGACCTGCAAGAAGCGGGTGGAGCGTTTGGGATTGTTGGCTGGAAGGGCTCTAGCGTGGATGTTCCAGTGGGGTATATCTGCTACATGCTCGGCTAGTGTATATATATATATATATATATATATATGTATATATATATATATATATGTATATATGTATATATGTATATATGTATATATGTATATATGTATATGCTTTGCCTTTATGGAACTTGGTCCCGAAAGACCATCCTCATTTTGATTTTGGGGACTTCGTTCCATAGTGGTAGGGTACTATATATGTATATATATATATATATGTATATATATATGTATATATATATATGTATATATGTATATATATATATATATATATATATATATAGAAACCGTCTTAGCCACATTACTACAAGACCCACTACTGCCCTTGCTGTTGCTACTATTACTACGACTGTCAGTGCTACGGCACGGTCATTACCGGGTAGTTCTCTAAATTAGGGTTTGAGCTCCCCCCAAATAGGACGGCACCCATACAAAAATAGACAACGGCCCTAAAAGGAACCCTAATTTAGAGAACTACCCATATGCTTCCTAAACCCCTAAACCCCAAACGCCTCAACCCCTGAACCCTAAGTTCGAGAACTACCCAACCAGAACTCGGAACCTAGCGTCGGACGATGCTAATTTGCCCAGACATGTGCAAGCAAAGCCTGAAACCCTGCACCGAGAGCTGTTAAAGGAAACCCGAGGGTGGGAGGGTTTTCGGGTTTAGGTTTTGTTTAAAGGGTTTAGGGTTTAGGATTCAGGGTATAGGGTTTCGGGCTTGAGATTTTTGCAGTTGCCATGTGCATCCAAGAGTAACGTGTCTTTTGAACAAGGCGGGCGAGCATGTCGGCGCAGTCTCCAACAGTAGGCTGTATTCGGGGTGTGCATGTATATAGATATTGATTTAGTTCTAGTAAATCCCGTCTATGGTCAGGGGCTGTGTGGTCAAGGTGGGTTTAGAAAACTGGCAAAGCCCAGTCTGTTACCTGTTCAAGCTCTGCTTAGTAAACTTTCTTCGATCCTTATATCCTGGGGAGAAATCAACATGATGGATTGAATTAGCCGGTGTAGCCAAGATTGTCTTCTTACGAAAATTGCTGTTACAAAAAGATTTGGGAAGGAAGTTTAGGTCTACCTGCGAATATCCAAACCCTGCGATTACTTGTATGGGAGTAGTACGGGGCTTTGACACGTATATGCGTATATCATCTGCATAAGAATTTGTGATACCAGGCATCCATAGTCTTGAAGTGGCCTATTTCTTAGAAGGGGCCCCAACCCTGTAATAGTGGTATAATGGGACCATAATAGGGCCCTACTACGATCCTTATAGTCACTATTACAGGGCGGGGGGCCCCTTCTAACCTGTTTCTAGTGTGAGGGTGTCTAGGGTAAATCAGGGCTGGATCAACTGTAAAAATGAAATGCTTTGACTTTGGGGCGGGTGTCTAATTTGCTGCGCCATATCTGCTGTAGTTTCATATGACGCTGCTTGTGCTTTGCTGCTGCATTCCTCTATGACTGTTTTAGTGGGCTGTCCTTTGAGACTTGTGTCTATGGTACTATATATTTAGATGAAATGTCGGACCCGTGCTCAAGCCATCGGCTCAAACGCCCTTGTTGCCCCTAAACCCTAAACCCTAAACCGATCATCATGTGGGAGTCGCCCCACGATCAAAGCCCAAAGAGCCACATCTTCCAGCCCCAGCATCTCAACTCAGGGTTTAGGGTTTAGGGGTCTGGCTCATAGTTCTGTGCTCAGTTTGGACAGTAACCAAGGCATCAATGTCGACTGACTCGGCATTGCAGTGCGGGTTTAGGGTTGAGAGTTCAGGCTTTAGGGTTTAGTTTAGGGGTCTGGCACTTCCAATGAAGTCTATTAAGTCTATGCTGGAAAAAAGGGCACCGGCTCATCGATACGATCGCCTGAACCCAAACTTTATCTCCTCAGCGTTGAACCGTAAAACCTAAAATCTGACGCGTTTGTGGCGTAGCTTCTTGATGTTGAAAGGTTTGGCATGTAAGATTTTTTTCAAAAATATTAAAGTTTCACCTCAGGCTTTGGCTTTTTGTTGGCCTAGGTTTTGTGACTGGCCTTCCGCTGCAGCTGTCCGCTGCCACGGCAACAAGGTCGCTGTTGACCAGTCGCACCTGAAACCCACCACACAAACCAAAATCCCTACGGAATGAATTCGAGCTTCGTTTAGGCTTCGTCAGGGTCTGCGGGGTAAACCTCTGAATCGTGGAGCACCGAGTGTGGGACGTAAATATGCGAGTTCCAGGTGCCGAGTCCTGAAAAACTCCATGTACCCTCAGCAACTGCTTTAGAGCTTCGCGGTTTAGTGCTTCGGGGTCGAGGGTTTCAGGTGTGATTTATAATTTATATTATATTATACGGGAGTATCCAAAAAGAGGGGACCCTAATAATATAGTACCCTCAATAGTAGCCCTATTATAAGGACCCCACAATAAGGTACCCCTAATTTCCATATTTGGGGGTTTTGAACTGGAGGGAGGCTCTGGGGGTCACCGTTTTCTACCCCTAAACCCTAAACCCCAAAACCCTAAGGTTGCGAAGTTCCGCCAGCCCTCCCTCCAAAACGCTTTCTGATGTAGTCGACTTTGGATTTCAAGTGCACCTCCGGAACATCTGCCCTAAGCCCTGAACCGCACAGGCAAAAAGTCAGACCTCGGCCTTTAAGCACTTCTACGGCCCAAAAAGGCACACAAGCAAAAAGAAGGGTAGGGATATCTCATGTAAACCCCCGTATGATGAAGCCCAATAGGGTAGGGATATCCCTATAAAAAGCTTATGCTTATGTCCTGTTTGGGTCCCTAACCTTAACCCTAAACCATTAAGCCTGAATCGACGGTACGGCAGGCAGCCGAGCCGCCCCAGAATCAATTGCAGCTTCGATGGTCTGCGTCACGTCCTCAGGCATGTCATGGGTATTAATCAAAACTAGAGTTCTTTTTTGGGTAGCCCAAATCTAAGGTGCCGTAGTATAATCAGGACCCAAAGAGGGATAGGAATCGGGTTGAGGGTGTCTGGAAAGCCTTGTGTTACAGTACATACACGGTGCACAGAGTGCGTAGATCCGGTGTGCATACACATGTTGCATATATTTCAAACTCACCCGAAACCCTAAACCGTGGCTTAGGATTTAGGGTTTAGGGTACATACATACATGCATACATACGGACATAGATACATAGGTACATACATACATACATACAGACATACATACATACATCGTGCACATATGTAGATGCACACAGTAAGAACTCAGAAGCAGCTCATGCATAGATACATAGATCATCCATGCAGACATACAGACGGACATACAGACCGACAAGAAAACAGACAGACAGACAGACAGACAGACAAATAGACAGACAGACAGACAGACAGACAGACAGACAGACCGGCGGGCGGACAGACAGACAAACGTGCATGCCTGACATGACAGCATATTGCAGTACATTACGTTACATGTACACTACGTTACATTCAATTCATGCATGCGTACGAGCCTGTATACATGCATCCATGATATTGGCAGTGCACCTTCTGTTCTTTTCTCTGATACAGTATTATATAGACTATACTACGACACATTACACCATCAACTTTGTACGGTAGTATATGATGCTATGTAGTATCGCATGACATCATACTAGACTGTACTGTTGCATTGCATTACCATGTGTTACCTCATACATACATTTGTATATGTAGTTTAGACTATACCAACCTGAAATACAATCCTACAGTATGCTAACATGCCATAGCATTTGGTGTAGTCTGAATTATTTCTATAGCATGCTAGTACCACCTATACGGTTACAGGACCGCAAGTGGCTGTATGCGTTGAATCGCTTAAGGGTTGCTGTTGCTGTTGCTGCTGCTGCTGCTGTTGTTGTTGTTGTTGGTCATGCTGGTGCTGTTGTATTACATCCTGTTTCGTGATAGAGGGTCATTATGCTATTTTCTATATAAGGCTACCTGTTTACGTGTTATCTCAAACTACCTTGTGCAATCGTACATGACATGAGATGACTTTATGCAATCGTGTATTACCCTATGCCTTGTACAACCCCTTGTTGCTATGCAAAAACATATAACCTTGTGCAATCTGGTAGAATCACGAAAAACCAAACGTTCATAATCTTGCGCGATCTTGTATAATCCTGGAAACTTGCTCAAATGTCGTAGAATCTTGCATAATCGGAAATTCTAAATGCTGGCAGAACCTCGCAAGGCTTTGTTAAGTCTTGTGTATAGTCATGCAGAGCGTTATATAACCATGCATTACCTTAAACTGTCTTCTACTACCTCCTACTGTCTTGGCTGCTCTTTTTATACATATCATACCCTTACCCAAGCATATACCCTTACCTAGACCTATGTATAACTTGTCACTTGTCGCTGTGGCCGGAAGAAACACCATTGGCAAACACATGTTCTTGGCGCGGAGTCTTTCTCGATTCCAGTATTTAGACGCTGGCAGATGTTGCAGATGTTCATTGTCTGTGTGTGAGGGCCTGTAAATGAAACTGTGCGCACCTCTGCCAGGCTTGCATCTGGACACATGTAAGTATGTGTATATGTTCATTCAGGCCAGCCAGGCCACTTGAGATGCCCAAGGCTGCTGCAAAAACGTTCATCAACAAAGAAACCGCTAGACACAAGGTGAGCTCAAGATCCAGCGTTTCGGTCAGACTGAAACCTAGATGGGCGTTTGCGAAAACAGGGGACCCTAATATAGTACCCTACATAGTAGGATCCCTATTGTAACGACCCTCAAATAAGGTACCCCTAATTTTCAGAAACTCCCAGATCTCGACCTTTAACCTCTAACTCGAAGTGTCCCGGATGGTGTCGACAAGGAAAAACTTCTTGGAGAGCAAGAGGACTGAGTTCCTCGGCTCTGGTTTAGGGGCTTAGTAGTTTAGGGTATAGCGGTTGAGGGTTTAGGGCTGGGGGAATGTGTGACATGAGGCACAGTCTATTTGACTTCTTCGCCCTTTAGGTAGGCATCTCACTGACCGGAGCACCTTGAAGACTTTGACTCAGATGCACCCGTGACATGCTAAGCTTATGGCTACAATGACGACGACAACACATTCCCAAACTGCTGTGGCCGCTGCCGCTGCCGCCACAGCTGCCACTACAGCTGTTGCTGCTATTACTGCTCATGCCACGACTGTGGTTACTGCTATCACTATAAGTGTTGTGATTACCTTACAATAAGAGTTGAACACTATACTCATTTGACTATCACCATCCAACGACGACGCCGATGCCGACGACGATGCCGACCTCGCCAGCGCGGCAAGGCCAACGACAACGACATTTTCGAGATTGTTGAGTAGTATGACAGCTTACAATAATAGTGCTAGCTACTACTGCTACTGCTACTGTTCCTGCTACCTCTTCTGCTACTTCCACTACTACTGCTACTAATACTACCACTACTTCGGGTTTTGGCCGGGAGACCCTGAATATCCATATGGGTAGTTGTCAAAATTAGGGTCCCTTTTGGGTACCCTAAATATTAGGTGCCGTATGATAATAGGGACCACAAACGGACCCTAATTTTGACAACTACTCACATCCAAATACCGTCAAACCCTAAATCCTAAAAGCCTTAAGGCCTAAACCCGAAACCCTACATCCTAAGCCCGCAAGCCTAAACTCTAAACCCTAAATCCCAGACCGTAAACCCAAAGCCCAAAAGCCTCAATCTCGAATGCTGAAATCTGCAGCTTCGGGTCTGATCCCGCTTGCCGTCCAAGCTCTCGGGCAATATGCAGCTGTGGCCTTGCTTGGGGTATAAGGAGTTTAGGGTTTCGGGTTTAGGATTTAGGGTCAAGAGTTCAAGGTTTACGGTTTGAGGAGTAGGGCATTTGGTTTTTTTAGAAAATCGGAGCTGTTGCTTCATGTTAAGGTGCTTGGGATGCAGGGTTTTAGGTGTACGGGCACTCACGGCCGTAAAGACTCAGAGTGTTGGCTTTAAGTTTGGAGTCGGGGGTTTTTGGCAGTGTATGTGTGTGTATATATATATATATATTATAGCTGTAGTTGCTCTGACTCTAAACCCTAAACTCTGAACCCTAAACCCTAAATCCGAAGCCCCTAAACCCTAAACCACAAATCCTCTTCCACAGGAACGCTCTTCGGCCTTCCGGCATCGTGATTGCTATGCTTGGCAGCGCTACCGGCTGTGCTGTGGCTCGGCTTACATAGAAGGGCTCCTGTAAGGGATCTACAAGGGTTCCTTTAAGGGTTTTAGAGTTTAAGGTTTATGTTTCGGCTTACCAACAAGGCCCATATAAATTGGGGGTACCTTAGTTTGGAGTCCTTATAATAAGGATCCTACTATTTAGGTCGTATAAGGGTCCCCTGTTGTCGGAAACCTCCATACAGCAGCTATACCATGTGGAAGATAGGTCTTCGAAATAGCGGCGCAAGTGCCAAGCCGTCGCCCTCAGCATTACCGAGCAATGTGCAGCAAATGCAGCACAGTAGCAGCAGCGGGAGAATGCAGACCTGTACGACAGCTTCGGCGAGCGTCCTAAGGCCTAAGGAGGTGCAACCCTAAACCCTAAACTCTGAAAGCCAAAACCGTGTGTCAGGCTTTCGGAAGGCTGAATCTTCTTCGATACCCTAACCCCCTAATCCCGAAACGAGTCGCTCTCCGCAAGTGCAGAGTGCTGGAAGAAGTCGCAGAATGTGGCCGCAACTTCTTGCAGGAACAGCACATCGACCTCGGAACCCTACAAACCTGAAACCGCCATCCCAAACCCGAATCGCCCGACATGCCACCCCGAAGTTCAAGCTGAGTGAAAGGCCCTTCGGGTTTGGAGTTCAAAGGTTTCGGGGCAGCACCAGGAAGCACCGGCCCACTTGTTCCCTGAAGCATAATATGGGAGCCGAAAGAATTACCAATACCATACTTTCGGGGCTCCGTACTACGTATACAAAAATGGGTCCCAAAACCCGATTAAAACTATATTATCCCAACCTAAGTATACTTTGGAGTTCAGACCTGTAACCGGAGGAAAGCAAGCCACTGAGACCAGAATGCCCTTGCGGGAATTGTCTTCGCCTTGGGCTTTCAATCCAGCCTGCAAGTTGGCAGACTACTGCTTCCATCGAATAGCAGGTAAATGATTAGCGAGCAGTAAGTAGAAGGCAGAACAGACACCACCGCCACCACCCCCACCACCACCGAGAGCAACAAAAAGGCCTTCAATAGACGGACAACCTACCAAGACAACATCAACTAGCCATACAAAAAATGCGTCGCACTAAACCCTAACCCCTACCGCCCACCCCTAAACGTAAACCCTAAGCCCTTAAAACCCCGAAACTAAGCCCTCAACCCTAAGCCCTTAAACCCCCAAACTAAACCCTAAACTTCCGTATCCCCAAGTCTGCTAAACTCAAGACCCTAGACCCGAATATACACCGGGATACCTTGATGTCCTAAAGCCCGAAACGATAAGCATGCTCTAAACCCATAACTAAACTAACAAACCCTGCACTTCTAAACCCTGAAACGCCTTAAAAACCCACCTTACAAAACCCTAAAACCCTAAACTCAGAACCCTAGAACCCTAAACCCACAGGCAAAGAGAAGCCTGAGCCAGAAGTCCTGGCCAGGTTGCCGTGCTGTAAGCCGTCTCGAGAATCTCGACAGTCCGCTGCGTCTTGCAGCGGAAGAGCTTGTCGACTGGGCGTTCGGAGTTTCGGGTTTCTTCAAGGTTTGGGCCTTAGGGTTTAGGGTTTAAGGTTAGGGTTTGGGGTCTTAAAATGGGCTTCCACGCTTTGAGGCTTAGGGTTTAGGCCTCCATGGCTTGCGGTCTGCGGGGTTGGTCTCCCTGTTTGGGTGGCTTTGGGAGAGTCGGGATCGAGTGTTCAGGTCTGAGGGCGCCTGAGGGTGGAATCTTCAACGCGGAATCGCAAGTCCTGAAGGGTGTAGGACTTTAGAATCTAGGAGTCCGCTTTTGAGCCCGATATCAAGATGGCGGGGCCTGGTCAAAGCTTCGGCCTTGGAAACATTCGGCGACTCTTTCTGATGCTGCACTGGGTTGGCTCCTTCGAACACGACAACACCAAAAGCTCCAACCTAGCCTGTGCCACCAACGCCCATCTAATGTGGCGCCTCATCCTGGCAGGGCCCGACTATGACCGCACCGGCGGGCAGTCGCGGCGGGGTGGTGGTTCGGCGCTGGACCAGAGTGAGGTCGTTTGGATGAGAATCCAGGTCCCCTAGCCCGAAGCATCGGTTTACCAGGGATGTCCTCGTAAAATCGCGAGCCTCCTCCACGAGCTCCTGCCAGGCGAAGCAGTATCATGACAGAGTCGAGAGACCCAGCTCGCGCAGGGCCGCAGATCGGGCAGGGAACATCAGACCGACTGCGCTCCTCCAGGCTCTGCTGGATGTCGCGCCGCTGCTGCTCCTCCGGCACACAGAGCGCCCGTAGCCGCAGCATCGCCAGCATGAAATAAGACATCCCTGCAGGGCATCACGACAAATCAACTCCGGCATCTACGGTCAGACCTGAAGCATCGAGCGATGGTGCAGCGATACACGTTGGCATGTCTTGCACGACAATGTTGACAAGCAAAGCACCTGGTGACTTCATTGCCCTGTCGGAGGTGCGGACAACGTCAATCCCGTACTGCAGCTCGTCACACCTCCCCTGCTTCCGGATCTTGACAGATGTATCCGGTAGGACCACTTTGTAGCCCAGGGCAAGATCGATGCAGAAGTTGCCCTTGACCTTACTTACGAAAGACGGCATGCAAGGCTTTTATCAGGCATTCGATCTACAGCTCATTTTTTGCTATCCGGCGACGAGAACGGTTTCATCGGAGGAAGGCGCATAAAGTAGTCCACGGAGTTGTGTGATGCTGAAGACGTAGCGCCTGCTGCGCCACCTCATCTCATCCTTCAGCTCACATATATTCCGAGTTCCCGGGCAGCCTCAATGCCCAACTCCGCTTGCCCGTCTTTGAACTGCACGTTCAACTGCCACAGAGAACGTGCACAGGAACCGGCCCTAACATCTACTCGAAGTCGGCTATGCACACTAGACAGGGACCCTACGTGCAAGCCTCTCGGTTGAGAAAGGCATCCTCCGGCATGACTTCGACGTCGATGCAGGTCGGCAACGTCTTCAGGACAGAAGGAGTCAGCAACAGGGCAATTCGGCTGTACGCCTTCTCCACGGTCGGTGCTGCCGCAAGTAGCCACCTCCCGCGTCCGAGCATCACTACGCTTAGCAGATGCACGGCCAAGACCTGAAGTGCAAATCATAACGCAACAACGCTCGCTAATTAGCGTGCCCACCTGGCCGAAGGTGACTCCGAGAGCTGCTTTTCGGCGTAGTAGGCTTTGCCGTTCTCGCGGGTTACCAGCAAATACAACTGAGTCGGCCAACCTGGTCGAGATATGGATGCGCTGCAGCCGATGCGGTCGGACCGCCGCCCCGGCACACACCAAAGACAGGAAGCGGCAGTAGTTACGAGATGAGACGCAACCAACTGGACCTTGTCGAAAGCAGGAATAAAGCGCCCTCGAACAACCTTCAACATCACTAACTGTAGGAACCAGTCAACATCAGCGTGATACGTCTATACCTCCGGAGCGACACGTCCGTGTGCTCAACTGCACTGCCTTCTCTAGACCCCTCCGGCTTCGATACCAGCGGCGACCGTCAGAAGGCCCCGGCACGATTACTGATACAAGAGGTACTAGAGTGCCTCATACTGCGGGCTCAGGTAGTTACTTCGCAACTCTATAAGTCGGTGCCGGTCCACTTTTTGAAGGATCGAACATGAGCAGATGCGAGCCAAGCAACCCTCCGAGTCGAAAGCCACGTCAAGCTCTACAGCCTTCTTCGTCCTCTGTCCGTAGTCACAGACGTAGATGTCGCAGCGCAACTCTCTGCTGAGATGGCAAGCAGCACGAGCACGAAGGGTGACGGCTCGACCTTGGAAACGTCCTGCCCAAAGGTCCTGTTCACAACAGAGACTTATATCGCTCCCCAGACCTCCCTACGCAGACACACACGGCCATGACGTAGAACCTCCATCCGGCCAGATTCCCCCCCCCCCCCCCCCACCCCTCGCTACAGCCCCAGTATCGGGGCCTTCAAGCATGAGAGTGGGGTTATATGAGGGAACCCTATGCAATAACACGGGTTACACCCTGAAGGCGACATCGTCGAAAGCCAGCTCATACCTCACAAACCTCCAAACCCTTCTAAGGCCTTCTCACACCTGGAAAACATCTGCTGGTTTAGGACTTCGGGTTTTAGGGTTTAGGGTTTGCTTAAGATCAAAATGAACAACCTGGCTACTGCAAAAGCAGTAACAAGATATAACGATCACAGGAATATCACTTTTGAGCCTTTCGATCCACTCTCCCGAAATCAGACCCCTCCCCTAAACTCAAAGCCCTGAACCGTAAATCCCTGATTTTCCGAAACCCTAAACCCCGGAGCTCGAACCCCTAAACCTAAATTGTAAACTTTAAACCTTAACTCCGAACCCGTAAGCCACTAAACCTCTAAACTTAAACCCGAAACCCTAAACTTTAATCCCTGAACCCTAAACTTTAACACCCTAAACTTTACAACCCTGAACCCCTGAACCCTAAACTTTACAACCCTAAACCCTAAACTTTAAGCTATATTAAGGGTATATGGGCGTTTCCGAAAATGGGGGACCCTAATATAGTATCCTATATAATAGGATCCTTATTATGAGGACCCCCAAAAAAGGTACCCCTAATTTATGGAAACTCCCATATACCTAGGGGTCCTCATTAAGGGTCCCTCCTTTTACCCTGGGATTGGCAGGCGAGGAGCAGATCCGGCTCTTCACCACCTGCCAAGAGCCGTCGGCCGAACATCGGTGCCTTCGGAGCAATCTTCGAGGGTTTAGGGTTTAGGGTTTAGAATTTAGGGTTTAGGGTTTATGTTTTAGGGTGTAGGGCTTAGGGCTCGGGGCTTGGGGCTTGGGGTGGGTTGGGGTTTGGGATTTAGGTGGCGTTGGAGCCATCTTCCAGTCAACTCGGGGGGGTTGGGGTGTATGGCTAGGGTTGGGGTTTGGGGTTTAGGGTCGAGGGTTTAGGGCTTAGGGTTGGGGTTTCATTTTTAAGGGTCTGGCTTTGGCTTCGGGGGTGGGGCTCAGGGCTTGAAACAGCGGATTTGCATGTGGTTTTCCAGGTTTTGCAGGGATGCACCATGACTTTGATCCTCGCGCGATCCTAAGTGTAAGGAAGTTGTGATGTTGATTTCGGAGTTCCCCCCTGCAAGTCTCTTGGATTCACTGTTGAGCTATCAGGTGCAGCAAAGCTAGAAGATCTACAGCCCAACTCCATCAACGAGGGTTCGTCTGGGTGGTGGCTGCAGCCGGGCCACATCAGATGCACCATCACCGCGTCCTAGGACAGACCGCATGCGCTTATCATGGTTCGCTGCTGACGCTGCTTTGACTACTACTACTACTACTACTACTACGACGACGACGACGACTGCGACAACGACTACGTCGCCGACAACGACGACGACTACTACTACTCCTTCTTCTTCTACTACTACTAATTACCAATATTAATACTACGACCACGGCTACTAGTAGAGTCAGTAGAGGCCGCACTGCTGCTACTGGGACGAGCTGCTGACCTGAGTACATCACCGGCATGTTTATCGCAAGCATCGCTGACATCAGCGCCATGACCACCATGAGATGGACCATCGAAAATCTCAGTGTGACAGGAACATTCTTTGTAGGCACTGGCGACAGGTGACAAACCAATAACGAGAACACACACACACACACAGACCCTCATCATTAAAAAGTGAAAACGGCATGTCCTTTGATACGACGCGTCATTGCTTAGTAATAATCAGTGCCGGTATGAACAACGACAGCAATAAACATGACAAATCTGACGGCTACGATCATGCCAAAAGAACCTACATGTCATGTGTTGTCATTTGGGGTGCCACGCCACGGCACTATCACCACCCCACAAGTCCTAAAGCCAGCACCCTACCACTGCCATCTCAGCATGTCTTCTGCTCAGCTTCGAAGATGGCTTGGCATAGTATCTGCAGTGGTATTGCCTCAGATGGAGCCACGATCAGGGTGCAGTTGCTGAGAGGTCTAGGGCTCAGGCTGTCGGGGCTGAGAATCATTCTCCAGGTTTTCAGGGTTCGTCTGACAAATCCAAGGCTTGTCGTTCTGGTTATTTGACTTGTTGGGGTTTGGGATGAAGGCTCGGGCTTTCGAATCTGGGGTGGGCGTACAGATTAGGGTTTAGAGTTAAGGGTCTAGGGCATCTGGGATGAAAACCCACCACGTTGTGGGCAACAGGCAAAATAAGTAGTCAGGGTTTGGAGGTTAGGATTCGGAGAGTCGTGGTTTAGGGACGGCGGACGGCAGGAAGTGAAAGGGCAAGGGCTGTGCCTTGCCAGGCACCGCCCGATCATAGTAGCTTGCTGTGAAATTTAGTCTACATCAGGTTTTGGGGTGCGTTGTAGCCATACTACAGAACCCTAAGGACAGTTTCATTAGTTCTTCAGGTGCACGTTCTGGCGATCCTCGCCACTCCATCGTCACTGGCGCACGACACGAACGAAACCCTTTTCGAGAGACCCTTTCGAGCATCCCATGTTAACCCGTTCTCTTAGGGTTTAGGGCCGCTGAGGGTTACCACACCAAGCAATCTCCTGCAAAAGGCCTGATACCCCACATTCGACGACGCTAAAGCCTAGACAAAAAAGACCAACCCTAAACCCAATGCCTAAAACGCTTATGGCAGAAGCCCAAAAGTTGGAAACCCAATAGCCTCAATCCTTCACTACGTAATGTATAGGGAATCCCAGCACTATTTGTCCTTTATCCGGTTTCCCACTTTCTGGGGTTTACTGTAACCCCACAAAAAGTTTGCCAACACCCCGAAAGATGCTGACATCCCTCCAACGCCGGAAAAAAACATGTCTAAAGCCCTTTATCCTCCGTCGTCCAGGCCCGAAACCCTTGCATCCCAACACCTCTAGTGAAGGGGGGGGCCTTGGTAATTGGAATAGGGCTTTGGGGTATATAGCTATGAAAATTTATCATAGGAAACAATGTCGGCAAAGCTTCCGGATCATGTTTTGCTTTCCCATCCCGCAAAGGATGAAGAGTTCAAATTTTCAGGGTTTGGAGTTTAGGGTTTCTGGGTTCTGACATTTAAACCCTACACCCGCAATCCTTGACCCTGAGCCCTGCGCCCAAAACCCTAAACCCTGAGCTTTCCCTAAGCCACAAACCCCAAACCGCACACCCCAGTCCCCATATTAAGGGAAGCTTTGAGCCGGCGAGCTAGTCTCTCCTCCTCTTCGGTGATCGCTGGATATTTGCCTCGATCGGGGCCGACAGTAACATGGGGGGGGTGGGGTGGGGACAAAGGCGAAATAGGCTGTAGGGATTGATTTAAGTGGTGGTCTAAATAATTCGAACCGGGTTCTGGTGTTTATTGTGTTCTAGTTATAATAAACAACCATAGAAGGAATGGCTCATGCCAGTTATTCGAAATTCAATTTGAATTCAGTGCTAAATCTCGACTTACGGGTCTGCTGTTAGCGGTTGTGTAGGTGTTCGCTGTTCAAGGTTTCAGGATTGGGGTTTAGCGTTTAGAGCTTTGGGGTTTATGGGCGGGGTGGATTTTTCAATAGCAAAAGGATGCATGTCCCTCTGTTCTAGGCTTTCAGGTTAGTGGCTATGAGTGAGAACAAAATGTGAAGATTCTTATGCTCCTACTCGCAACAACTCGAGGAAAATTCTGGTGGGATATGATGTGCTGGATGCGCCTCTGTAGGACTCGTGAAACATCGCACTGTTCATGCTGCCGAATCCTAAAGCTGGGTCTTCTCCCTACAAGTCTAGGATACTGGTAGGGTTTATGGTTCAAGGGTCCGGGGAATTTTTTGGGGCAAAGTCACATGCGGACTCTGCTTAATTCTGCAGTTGATTAGAACTTAACCGAATACGATATCAAAAAACCGAAAACATGCACAGTAGATTCAGGGCATGTGGCAGAAAACAACGTGTCATTGTTCGAGATTGTCGGATGCGTTGAGGAACGAGGTACTTCGTGTAGATTTAGCGAACTTCAGAATACTGGGGGGTTCATTGCTGGGAGACCTTTTGGTTTCACTGCAAGCGCCGACTACAGCGGCGAAGAGAATGTCTTCCCATGCGTGGGCTGTCTTGAAGATCTTCGGCTCTAGGCAAGTGCGCATGAAATGACCATGATCTAAGGAATGGTATACGGCTTAGGGTTCAGGGTTCAAGCTTAGTGTGCAGGGCTTCGGCCTTAGGACGCAAGATGATGTATGGAATGTCCTTCATGTCGGGTGCGTCTCCCTACTCTTCATGCCTATATAAACCCCTACATAAACCCTTTACAAACCCTATATATAAGCCCTATAAGCCCTATAGACCGTATAAAAGCCCTAAAACCCGAACCAACAACCTCAGCGCCAAGACGCTTCGAGGGATCGGCTCCAGCATCCTCAGCTCAATTCGTCGCGGCAGTCGAAGTAGCAAGCTAAGGGTTTAGGGGTTCCTTCTAATGGGATCTATAAGGGTTCCTTCCCAAGGGATCTATAGGGGTTCTATAAAGGGATCTATAAGAGGGTTTAGCGGTTCGTTTTAATGGGATCTATACGGGTTCCTTCCCAAGGGATCTATAGGGGCTCTATAAAGGGATGTACAAGTTTAGCGGTTCGTTTTCAATCGGATCTATGAAATAGCAAGTTGAAGGTTTGGGGTTATTGGGGACCAGCTGCGGGTTTAGGGATTCCTTTTAAGAGGGATCTATAAGGGTTCTATAAAGGGATCTATAAGAAGGTTTAGGGTTTAGGGTTTAAAGGTTTAAGGTTTAGGGTCTAGGGCGTAGGGTTTCGAGCTTAGGGTTAATGGCTAAGGGTTTAGGGGTTCTTTTTAAATGGATCTAAAAAGGTTCTAAACGCGGATCTATAAGAGGGTTTAGGGTTTCGGGTTTAGGGTTAATCGTCAAGGGTTTTGGGTTCAGTAGCATGCAACCTGGCTTCTGCCGTGGCTCCGGGATAAACGCACGCACCCGGACTGCGGAGATTTGATCTTTGTGAGAAGTGAGAAGGAGATTGAATTCGCGGCAGCTCTGAGTCGAGAAGAAACATGCAGGAGATCCAGGAGAGGACGAATTCTATTGCATGCAGCATGCACGTGCAGAAAAGAATTCCCAAACTATGGCACTCTAGCGCTGCAGGACTTTGGCGGTGCGACAGAGCGTCTTCTGTCTAGGCCTTTGAAGCAGCAGTATGCTAGACCGTCGCTAGGCTGGCGAGTACTTTACTGCTAAGACCCATGCCGCTATCGTTTTCTTTGGGCTTGCTTGCATGCAAGAATTCTCAGGTCGCGCTGCCGCCGTCAGAAAAGAACAGAAACAGCGAAAGACCGTGGAGTGAGAGGGGAGCCACTTTGCAAAGGTTCCACTATGCGATACGTTGACGACCATCCTAGCAATGTCACTTCTTTGCTAAGTCATGTTACTCTTTCGGCCCAGCATCATCGATGCTGATTAGACTTACTAGCTTATCTACTGACAGGTTTCCGCTCTACTCCTGCGGACGCCAGGGGTGCCGGCGATTCTGATCGTCCAGACAGTAGTCCATCTGCCACTTGAGCTGATGCACACGGAGATGGGCTGGCATTTCCGCAGGATCCTGTACTGCCTGACGCCGCCTGGCGTTCCGCCGGGCTTTCACTCCGGGAAGAAGCTGATCCTGGTCCGAGTCGGAGGCTTTGCCTTCCTCCTCGCCCCCTTCCCACAGAGGCTTCGGAAGATCAACGGGGCCTATAAAGTCCGGTTGAAGCTCGGGTGCCTTCGCACCCTCGGCCTTGATTCGCTCGCACTTCCGGCCTCCTCTACACCCGGGACCCCCATGCAATCGGCGAAAGGGCAAGCATTCTTCCTGCGCCGGGCCGCCAATTCGGGAAGGGGATAGTCTGCCGGCACGCCGTCAGGAAACTGTCTTAGTAATAGTAGCTCGTTGAGCGGCGAAAATTTGCTCTGCTGTGGGAAAGGCCCACGCTTGATTGAGCATGTGCCGATTGCATGCATCTTTATACACAGAGCAACCCTTGCCACCGTTGCAGGTTGCCACACTCGCGCAACCGCGATGGCAAGGAGGCGCTTTCCGGACGGAGCCGTCCGAATTAAACCAGCTGCTCCGCTCTACAGCCTGGGCCATCTCCTTATCCTTTTTTGAGGATCGGGAAAACATGGCGACGACCCATGGGAGCTCGTGGTCGGGAAACGAATTACGACCGCCACCCTTTGAGCGCCAGTTGCAGTAGCGGCCGAGCACATACATCCTCTCCCGGATGCTCTTCCGAAGCTGCTCTCGCGTTTGCTTCGAATTACGCCGGCCATCTGGGTTGGCCGTGCCGCGCCGCTCGAGATCCGCCACTTGCTCGATCCAGGCCGGCGCCTGTGACACAAAGGCAGGAAAGCGATAGCAAGCACGAGCGCCAAGGCAATCTAACAGTGGAGAAGACAGAGAACGAGAGAGAGAGAGAGAGAGACAGAGAGAGAGAGAGAGAGAGTGAGTGAGTGAGAACCGCCCAGATTCCTCCTGGATCTGCCGCTGCACGAAACCGAGCTGCTTGCCGAGCGCCTGCATCTTCTGTTCAGAAAGGGTGAGATGTCTGGTGCATGAAGCCTTCCGTTCGAGGCAGTCGACAAAGGCATCCCTGTTTACCGTGCAGAGTCAGTAGCGGCGCCGTTCGAAGGAGATCGGCAGCTGCTCGATTTGGCGCTTCATCTTCTGCCGCTCCTGCGATGCGTGAGACTCGCTCGAAAACACTGTCGCACGTCACACCGCTTAGATCCTTGTTCGAACGGCGACCTTCTCTTCCCGTCTCTCCTTTTGCTTGATGGCATCCTACAAAAGTGATGTCTCACTTCAACTCACCTGCGCTGTAAATGTCTCCCCTAGCAGTAGTAGTAGTAGTAGTAGTAGTAGTAGTAGTAGTAGTAGTAGTAGCAGCAGCAGCAGCATAGTTATACTTTGGATAGGTCTGTGAAGCCGTTTGACTGAAAGCTTTTCCGTAGCAGCAGCATGGAGATGACGGCGTGAACGACGAAAATGGTGGTGCCAAAACGTCCGCGCTAACGACCACAACGTGGTGACAAGGCCAGGATGTAGGGTTCAGGGTTTAGGGTGGGCACGGAGGCAATCCCGACCATTCTCAAGCCAGCCGACAGGTACCCTCCCGACCGGTCACGGTCTCGAACGGTTCCGACCTGTCAGACCGGTCCGGACTAGTCCGATCCACACTCACCGATCACGATCCCCCCCAGTCTCCACCGATTCAACGGTGCGATGGGTCTTTAACGGTCCGGAATGGTCCCAATAGTCCCGGCAGTCTGGACCGAACCCGAACTGTTTAGGGTTTAGGGGTTTAGGGGTTAGGGTCTAGGGGTTTCGGGTTTAGGGTCCACGCATCGTATATCCTGAACCCTGAGCCCCACACCCCACTCTGTACTACTGCGAGCCTCTTGGATCCGTGCTTGCTGGGCATAGCCCCAATGGGTCAATATTGACAGTGTTAGAATCAAAAAAGGGAAAGACGATTACTGCTCCATCCCTACAGAGATTTGCAAAGCCCCCTTAAGTTCAAGAATCCTTATAGAACCTTTGCAAGAATCCGTATGTTGACCCTTAAAATCAGTGGTTCCTACTGTAAGCCCCATACAAGCCCTTGAAAACAAAACCCTATAAAATCACAGACACTAGACAACCCCTATACACCCCTAAGAACGACCTGAACTTACCTTGGGTTAGTAGGGAATGGAAGAATGGTAGTAATAGTAGCTATAATTATAACTGTAATTACCCCATTCGTCCATTCCCTACTAACCAAAGGTAGGTGAACAAATCCTGAACGCTCTAGAGCTCCGGGGGCACTTGTCTTGAAATTGCCAGCATAGAACTGGCGTAGAAACTGTTGTACCTGGTAAATCCTAGGCCCCTTACCCTGTCCTAAACCCCTTGCATTCCCAGCATCTGGCAGGGCCGTCTGACCAGGACGCCATCGCTGGTCCTGGCGATCCACTGCAGACAATGGTTGATTGTATACATGGGTAGTTGTCAAAAGTATGGTCCCTATTTGCGTACCCTACATATTAGGTGCCGTATTATAATAAGGACCCAAAAAGGGACCATAATTTTGACAACCACCCACATACAGACGAAGCGTCTTGCTTCAAGAGTACGTAAGGGTGTAAGTCTAGAACGTAAGGTACAGGGATGAGAGGTTTCTTTGAATGGTCCTAAAACAAGGGTGACTATAGTGCGTAGAGTACTGGAGGGGATTTATGTGATAGTTGATGTAAGGAACTTGTTCATTGCAGTAGGGTTTCGAGGAAAGGAACTCTTACAACTTGTTCAGGCCTTCTAGACGCTATATGTGGTACTCTTAGGGCTGTATCAGGCAGCAGACTTGTACCGCACGTGGCGATTTCTTCAAAAGTAGGCTTACCTCACCTAACTGTTTTTGCACAAGGCTCCAAGCATGTTCAGGAACCTCTTGAGGGACCAGTGTTTTCGGACACTTCGTATAGGATGCCCACGCACTGCTTTAACTTTGGAGGCTAGTGTAACCCAGGAGCAGTATTTAGCCCACTCGTAGGGGAAGTCAGCCTTGTGTCCAGTTGTATGGCAGGGGAGAAGAACGTCCGCATGTGCAGTCCGAAAGCCGTGCTTGTGATCCAGAGGGTGGGCACAGGGTACTGTGGGAAGCGATGCAATCGGGGCGGGAGTCTCCTTGAACAGCATACCCTGACTTGAAAGCCCGGGAACCCGAAGTACACACGCACCTAAACTCGTAGCGTGCAAGACGCATTAGCATCCCCAGGAGGTACCGAGCTTGCATCACGGGTTCGCGATGTTCAGGAATGAATTACGCGCCCATACCTTTACAACATGGGATGGGGCATTGCCCTCAAACGTTCGTAGGTTCCCCCACATCTAGTTGCACCTGAACCCTAAACCCTAAACCCTGTAAGGTTCTTTTTGGGAATTCTAGGTCCGATCTCCCGGGTTCGGTGGGTGTAGAGTGCGCCTCACTGAAAGCGGCTCCAGGAACATGAACCTGGCTCAAAAAACCGCTAGGCTCTTCTAAACCATAAAGCCCCAAACCATAAATCCTAAACCCCAAATCTTGAAAAGAAAACCTTTTAGAAGCCTTAGACCGTAAACAAACTGTCTTGAACATGTAAGCCATATACAACACACACCCTTCAACGCAGTTGGGGTTCAGTTCGGCTAGGAGTTCAGGGTTTCAGGTGTCTTGGCGAATATTAGCACTTCTTCAAGCTTCTACTTTACCTAGATGCTCATGCGCAACCCCTTTGTAAGGTTTCTAATCTTCTGTAAAACAGATCCCAGCCATAAAACTAGGTATCCTTAAAAAGGGGTAGGGCATGACCCTCTACTCGGATGGTCGGGGGACTTCGCAACTGGTTATTTCATGGAGCTGCAAGTATCGTAACCCCAAATTAGGATCCCTTTAAGGTACTTATAAGTATCGCAACCTCAATTAGGATCCCTTTTAAGATACTTATAAGTATCGTAACCCCAATTAGAAACCCTTTGAAGGTACTTATAAGTCTACTTACTACCTACTTACTAAATCCCCCGACCCTCCAAGTACAGTAGAAGCCAGAAAGTTGGAATATCAATATCGTGACCCCTTTAGGTAAATTATGGGGGCTCCTACCATTAATCCATATTCCAACTTTCTGGAGTTCCCTTTAGGTACCTAGAAACGCGGTCCCAACACCGAGGATCCTGTAGGAGCTCCTGCACTGTCTGAACCTCTTGATCTAGGGGCCTTGATGATTAGAATAAGGGTTCCCTTTAAAGGGCTGCTTTAAAGGGTTCTATAAGGGATCTATAGTAGGGTTCTATAGTAGTAGGGTTCTATGAGATATAGGGGCCTTAATAATTAGAATAGGGCTTTGGGGCCTGTTCTATACTACACTTATGACAAGGAACCCACAAAACGGGATTGGAAATTGTTTCGGCCCCTACAGTATGTCCAAGAACACGGGCACAACAAAATCCGCACTTGCCAATTTTTTCTATCCCAGGCACAGCTGGCGGATTCCTGGATGGGTTCTTGCGACATGTGTTTGGGACAGTGGTGGGGTGGAGAAAGGATATGCTTCATAAAAGAACCCACATCACCAAACCCAGAAACCCCGAAACACTACGGATGCCTATCAAACTCGGCACCTTGAATCGAAGCCCAACTTCAGACTGACCGAAGTTGCGCCTCTTCCATGACTCCCACCAAACTTCCAAGGTGGAAAGGTCACCTGACTTGACGGTGTGATGCCCGCATCCCAACCCTCTATTGCACCTTAGAGCCCTAAACCCCTACGTGGAGGATCGTGGGACTTATAGCAAGTAAGCTTATAAGTACCTTAATTGGGGTTATGAGTAATTAGAAGTATAATTACCTTAATTATAACCCTAGTTACTAAGTCCCATGATTCTTTAAGTAACTATATTATAGTACCCTTATAGATCCCTTATAGATCCCTTATAGTAGCCCTTATAGATCCCTTTTAAAGGAACCCAACTCTAGAGTTCGAAGCCCAGAACACCCTAAAACCTTCGAGACCTGAGTTGCGCAACGGCAGACCGGCTCAAAGCACGGCTCTTGGACACCGGGGCGTTTAGGGGTTTAGGGGTTTGGGGCTTAAGGCTTAGAGTTTAGGGCTTACGGCTTCGAAGCACAGCTCTTGAACACCTGAGTGTCTAACATGGGGGTCTTAATAATTGGAATTACGTTTTGGGGCCCAAAACACTATAAATATGATGAATAAGGACCCGCAAAATAATATTGGTAGTTATTTAGGCCCCTATAGTAGGCTTGAGGGTTCAGGCATGCAAGTGCCTTGCAAAATCGATCAAGGGCGGGAAAGCAGTCGGCAAAGAATGGAGTCCCTCAAAGGGTCGATAAGGATCCCGCAACAAGGTATGCAGGTTTTACTTTCGGGGGCCTTAATGACGAATATAGGGCTTTTGGGGTGTCAGCCTACATAATATGAACCCTAAACCCTAAACCGAAAAAGCCCACCAAGCCTCATAGAAACCTCCTCAAAACTCCTGATATAATGGGCTCATGGGCCGTAGCTCTTAACACTATACAGTAGAAGAACCTTGTTCCCCGGTGTTCCCTTGTGGAAATTAGAAATAAGGGTGCTCTGTTCCTGTTATGAGGAAACCCTAGACTGAAACGCACAGAAGGGTACTATAAGTGATTCTAGAAGCACTGAGCCCTGAGTTCGAAACCATCATATAGGAGAATTGTTAGTTAGAACAGGCTTCCCATAAGGCTTTTCAGGTGCAAAAGGTGCTGCGGGGGTGGGCCATGGGTGGCGATGCAGGGTTGGCTGGCATGGCGACAGGCGCGGCACTCGACGGAGAGTTTGAATGGCGCGGCACTTGACCTTCTTGTTCTTGAACAGCCCGGCAATGGATGAAAGCCAGCCACTTTCATACAGCAGCTCTAGCAGCAGCCTCAGGACCACATCTCGCGACCACTGTTGGCGGAGGCGTTGGCTGTGCCAAGTGGGAGAAGGCGGAAGGTGCACGGCCCGGGAATTATGTACAACGCTGCACCCCAGCAAACCCCCCAAAAGCGTCGAGAACTTGCCTTTGGGACGGCCTGGATCCCCCCGAGGCCCGGGCCGAGGTAGTTGTTGATGACCTTCAGGGCCCGCAATAATTTAGTGGCCTTAATAATTACCTATACTATTTTGGGTGGGTTCCTTGTTATATCTAATTACTAGGATGCCCAGTAACCTAGGAATAATGAGGGCTCCCTTTTTGGTATTGGGTAACTTTATAAGGAACCTAGGACCATGAAAAGGGAATAAGGGTACTACTGGGCATCCTAGATTATAGTATAATGGGCGCCAAAACCCTGGTGAGGGATGGGGAGAACACGCCCTGTGAACGCCGCGCCCCCTCAACTCAAAGTCGGGGAGCAACGCTTGCCGGCACCCCCCAAGCCCAAAACTCTGGCCCTAAACAGTAAACTTCGCTAAACCCTGAAACTTAAACCGAAAGCCCTAAACCCTAAATCGCAAAATCCTGAAGCCTGAAACCCTAATGCCCCAAAGCCAAAAAACACTACTCTAACATCCTAAGCCCTATTCCCTACACCCTACGTACCCCCAATTCGTAGGTTCCCCAGCTGCCGTTTTTTATAATCAGGCTTTTGATAACGAGCCCCCAAGAGAAAAGCACAAAAGCTGTTTTACTGTCCGGCGCTTAGTAGGGAATGGGAGAATGGATCCTTCTAGTACGTAGTCCCTATAAAATCCGAGTTTATGTAAGGAAGTCGCAACAGGGAACCTTCAAAAGGTAGGTTCTTTCACGCTCAAGCAAACCCTAAACCCCCCCCCGAAACCCTAAACACTGAACCTCGAACATCCTAAACCCACCAAAAACACCCTAAAACCTGAACCCTAAAACCGCAACCCTTAACCCTGAAGTCGATGTACCCCTTCGATTCCAAGGCCGAGAGGCAGTTGGGCGGCACTTTGGTGGCGGTTTGTACTCGCTCGGCGCTCTGGTGACCACTTGAATCCTGGGAAAGACGGGCATCGGAAAGTTCAGGATCTAAGGTTTATGGGAAGCTGAAACCTGAGGGTTTAGGGTTCAGGATGTGTCTGTTCGACTTAGCGTTCCAGGGACTCTACATGGGCTCTATAAGAGCTGGGGCCTCGGGGCTGTAGACCATAAACCCTGAAAGATGAGGGCTCCGGCTGACGTGCTTTTGTCTTTGTTGTTTGCTGGCGGCCAAGGTTCTCGAGTTTGAAAAAAGCTTCGTTGTGGTTACTAATCGAAGCGGACGATTTGTGAACATATCTCGCCCTTGAGCATATTGCGCCTTCTCTGTCCGTACGCAGGCAAACAGGTATGCTTGTATGATGCAGGCGCATGAACATGTGCGTGCATGTCCGTCTCTCCATTTATGTGCTTCCTTCTTACTATCGTCATTTTTCTCTTTCTGTCGCTCTAGCTCTCTCTCTCTCTCTCTCTCTCTCTCTCTCTCTCTCTTTTCTCTCTCTCTCTCTCTCTCTCTCTCTCTCTCTCTCTCTCTCTCTCTCTCTCTCTCTCGCCTTCTCTATCTCTGTCTCTATCTCTATCCCTATTCCTATCCCTATCTCTATCTCTGTCTCTCTCTCTCTCTCTCTCTCTCTCTCTCTCTCTCTCTCTTTACATGTGTATGTATATATATATATATATATCTGACTGAATATATGTATGTATATATATATATATAACAACTATATATATATATATATGCACTCAATATGTGTACTTGCTTGTGTGCGCGTCGCCTGAACCAGATAGAACAAGTCGCAAGAGAATACTACTACCAAGCAACAGCCTCGCGAGATGGAAGACCCATGTCATGTGAGTGGTGGCCACCCTCGAAAGCGCACAAAAATGGCGCTTAACCCGTACTGTTGTGTGACAGCTGTTATGTGATCGCGATGGTGACTGAATGTTATGCTGATGGTGACGACTGTAAACGCGAAGAATGCCAAATTGCAGTCTGGAAGTTTGCTGTCTCTCCTAGAAGAGGCAGCCAAGGCTCGTGTTCGTGATCCGATCCGGCATTGATATCAGTCTCTTGGACCCCAGCGATCGATCCTTGATGAACTCGGAGACCTTGCATGACGGCATGGCGAGGTATCAAATGGTAAAAGGAGGGACCTGTAATAAGGTCCCCTAGGTATATACCCATGATACAGCCATTATATACCGATTATATAGCCCATTATAGGGTGGGTCCCCATTAAGGGTCCCTCCTTTTCCCCTTTGAGAGGTATTCAGCAAGTCGGCCTGTGGCCCTATGCGGCGCCCGGTGATTACGAGTTGTTTTATCGTAGTCTTGGGCAGAGCGTTCAGGGTACCCACTACTTCTTCCTAGCTCCAAGCCCAAATATCAATACCCTGCTGTCTAGACGTCCTAAACCCTAACTCGACGAAAACCCTAAAGCTCCGTGTTCACCGACGTAGTGTCAGGACTAGCGTGGCCTTCTGGGGAACAGGCTCAATGGGGTTTGGGATTTAGGGTTCAGGAAGATTCGTGGTTGAGGATGGGGTCTGGGATTAAGGGTAGGACGACAGGGGAGTTACGGCTGAGGGTTTCAGATTCTGCGAAAAGTTTCTCCCAGCTCTCGGCTTAACGAGTGGATTTTTTGGGCCGGCTTAACCGTAACACTCATGTGTTCATCGCTCAGCGAACTGGGCTTTCGGGTGCTAACGGTTGGATTGTACCACGAGGGCCTTCATAAGAATAGGGTGTTGGGGTATACTACGCAAAAACTGAGTACCGCTTCAAGCTGCTAAATGACCCGAAACCGCTGCACAAACCCTGGAATGGCGAAACTGCTGCTGAAGTTCGAAGAGTTCCGCTATCTACCTAATGAAGGTTTCGAGGTCGCTCAGCTTCGAATCCTATTGCCAACTATTCAGTCTTCTATGTTACGCAAATGACTTCATGACTGGCGACTTCTGGGGAGCAGGAATGACCTTACATGACCTCACGCAAGATCGCGTCCCGAAAATCCGTGCGTTGGGAGTAACGTTTGGTGATTCTTACGTATGTTCTGGCGATGTTGAAGTAACCAGTGAGAAAAAGTATAATTAGACTTTTATTTGGCAATAGTTCCTTTAAGGAACAAGTACCAAACTCAAAAAGCATTCAGGTATGAATATACCAAATCGACTGCTGCTGGCAACGCAAGCTTCAGGCTTCAAGATTACTAAAGCAGATTCGATCCGACATCAAGTCCGAAACCACCAACTACTTGCAGGCTCATGGGTATTTATAAGTGGGGTTATAAGATGTTATAAGTAGTGTAACTACATTTATGAGCCGTATTAGAGGACTTGTAACTCCACTTATAACTAGCCATGAACCTCCGATTTCTGAACTTATTAAACCCTAGAGCCTAAACCCTCAACCCTAAGCCCTAAACCCTAAACACCTTATAGTCCTCTTATGGGTCCCTTATAGAACCCTTCTAGATGCCTTCTAGTCGTCCTGCCCAGGTGCGATTTTCCGGTCGCGCAGCCGAAGGTCGCCAGAGCGCCACATGTGCTCCTGACAGCTCGCGGAATCGAATCCTGAAGCCCTACATGGGAGTTTCCGAAAAGTAGGGGAACCTTATTTTGGGGTCCTTGTAATAAGGATCCTACTATTTAGGTTACTATATTAGGGTCCCCTATTTGCGGAAACCTTACATCAGTTCTAGCCCTTTACTCACCTTTGGCTAGTAGGGAATGGAAGAATGGTAGTAATAGTAATTACAATTGTACCCCATTCCTAACCCAAAGCAAGTTTAGGCCCTGCGTCTTACACCCCAAAGCCTAAACCAGAGGTGAGGATTTCAGCTGGGAGCCGGGGTTTGGAATGAAGCAATCCAAAACTTGAGACATGAAAAAGCCTCTGGCCATTGCTTGGGGTTCGGGGTCTAGGGCTCAGGGCTTTAAAAAGTAACAGTATACTGTTCTTTTCGGGTTGCCAGTTGAGGGTTTATGGGGCTCAGATCTTTCTGTTCAAGGATTGAGGAGAATCGCCAACCTTAACTGTAAACACAATAGCCCAGCTCAGCCCAAGACGCCACCTACACTCAAAATGCCACATATTGAGGGTGTAAACCTCAAACTTTACCCTATTCAAGACTCACGGGTTACGATTCGAGTTACCTTGGTTTAGGGCTTAGGGTGTTGAGTAGGGCTTTGGGCTTAGGGATTGGACCCCAGTATCCTCGTTGAGCTAAGTTGAACTACAAGTATACTTAATGCCCACTGCGGCTACCCTACCAACGTCCCATCGTTCGCGACCCACCCACTGCCTTACCTTTGGTTAGATGGTAGTAATAGTTATAATTGTATCCCTCCTAGCCAAAGGTAAGTTATAGGAGTATTAAGGCCTTTATAGTACCCTTATAGATCCCTTATAGTAACCCTTATAGACCCCTGTATAAGGCCCCTTTCATTCCCTCCTAACCAAAGGTACCTGGTTCAGTTCAGTGGACTGGATCCAGGTTTAGGGTTGAAAGCTTAGGAGGGCCAGGGCGTGGGGCTTAGATAGAGTTATAAAAGGGCTCTTTAAAGGGATCTATAGGGTTTCTTACAGGGATCTATGGGGTCTGGGCATCTAAGGACTCATATATTAAGGCTTTTGGGCCCAAAAACCTTACGTTATATAAGGCTTTTGGGCTACAGGGTTAGGGTATAGGGATTGGGATAGATCCCGTTTTGGGGCTTTTTTTGGTTTAGGGCTTGTAGGAATTTGATCCTTCGAGGGTTCAGGGTTTAGGGTTTAGGGTTTAGGTTACAGGGTTTAGGGGGTTGAAGGGAATTGGGGATGTAGAAACCTGGCAACCTACAGAGCAAAACATCCGAACAGTAACGTCAGCTCAAAAACCAAAACCCTAAATCCTAAACCTTGAATGCTAAACGCTAAACCCTAAAACCCGAACACCCTAAAACCCTATTACAACCCCCAACCCAAGGCCTCCGAAACTTCACGAAGCTTCACAACAAGGCTTCGGGTTTCCAGGGGGGTTGGAAGAAGCCCTTGACAAGACGATTCCGAGTTCAGTTTTCGCGCTTCGGTTTCAGCGCATCGAACAGTATTCGGGTTCGGTGTAGAATTCCGGAGCTTGGGGGAAACCCTAAATCCTAAGCCGTGGATTTGGGCCACAAGCTCTGAACCGATGCCTCCACTTCATCCACGCCTGGCATGCCCTGTTGCCTCATCAGCGCCTCCCCACGCAGATGCATCAAGGGAGGAGATTAACATAGGGGCCTTAATAATTAGAATAGGGTTTGGGGGCCCATTATACTCCAATTATAATGGGGAACTCCCAAAAAAATATAAATGTGGTTAAGAAGAGCGTATATTAGGCTTTGGGTTCAGGTAGGGGTTTGAGCTTTCTCAACCTTAGGGCTTGCAGAAGGGGCTTAGGGCGTAGGGTTAAAGTGTTTATGGGGTTTAGGGTTTCCGTCCTACGGTTTCTATGAGGGTTACTATAATGGCTACTTTTGGGCTTCTGTACGGGTTACTGTAACTTAAGTCTTTTTAGGGTTGAGGAATATACCTTCAACTATAGTAGGATCCCTAATGTGATTTAAGGTATATTCCTTAATTCGGGATATTGGAGTCTCTGGGTAGGTTCTTGTTGAGGGATTTAATTTCCGTTACCCATTATACTATAATTATCAAAAGGAGCCCCTAACTAACATAGTATAAGTAACCATTAAAATAGGCATGCTTGCAACAAGGCTTGCGCCTGGGCCTGCGATCTCCCCCTCCTGCTGCTGCTACACTGTAAGAGACCTAAAGTTCTAGGAACCCTTATAGGAACTTTATATAGTAGCCATTATCGCAAACCTTCTAGAAACCGTTATAGGAAGCCCTTGAGCTTGTAGTAGTATCAGTAGTCGTCGCCACCATCTTCGTCGAAGGCAACAGTTCGGGATCTCGGACTTGAAGCCCTAAACCCTAAACCCTAAACCCTAAACCCCAAACTCTAAACCCAAAACCCAAAACCCTAAACCCTAAACCTTGAAGCCCTCAACCCGAAGCCCTAAGCCAAGGAGACTCTATGGGTCTAGGGGGTTTAGGGTTTAGGGGTTTAGGGTTTAGGGGTTTAGGGTTTAGGGGTTTAGGGTTTAGGGTTTCGGGGTTTTGGGTTTAGGGTTTAGGGTTTAGGGTTTAGGGTTTAGGGGTTTAGGGGTTTAGGGGTTTAGGGTTTGGGGGTTTAGGGTTTGGGGCTTGGGGATTGGAGGGGGGCTTCGCATGGGCTGAGGTTTACCCATGATGCACAAGCTGCCTTTTTCCGTTTGCGGACCATGCTAGCTTTATTAAAGACCACCCTACACCGTCCACTCGCTTCCCTAAAAAGCCCCAAACCCTAAACCTTGTACCAGTATCTTTTTTCAGAAGCCCTGACCCTTGAAAACCACAACGCCTCAACGCAAAACCTTACTTACAAATAGGCCTTGAGTTCCTGGAACATGGCTTCGGTGAAGATTTCGCCTTCCCAGTTCAGGGCTTTTGGGATGTAACGCTTGGGGTTTACGATTCAGGGTTTAGGCTTTAGCCGTTTATCCAAGGGTAAAAGGAGGGACCCTTAATAAGGACCCCTAGGTATATACCCTTAATATAGCTATTATATAGCCCATTTTATAGCCCATTATAGGGTAAGGGTCCCCATTAAGGGTCCCTCCTCTTCCCCCAAACCCTAAACCCTTATAGATCCCTTTAAAGGAACCCTAAGAGCCCTAAATTAAGGGTCCCCCCTTTTCCCCCTTTGAGTTTAGGATTTTGCAATTAGGGTTTGGGGCTTAGTCTCCAAGTCTCTGAGCTGAGGAAGCCGAACAACCCTACTATAGGCTATAGGGGCCTTAATAATTAGAATAGGCTGCTTTAAAGGGTTCTATAAGGGATCTATAGTAGGGTTCTATAGTAGTAGGGTTCTATAGTAGTAGGGTTCCTTAATAATTAGAATAGGGCTTTGGGGCCCAGTATACTATTATTAGAAAGAAGGAACCACCAGAATAGTAGATGTAATTATTCAGGCCCCTGCATTAATCTTTAACTTGGGCCTCAGTTCCTTCGCAATTAGAGAAGGGCTCCTTTAAACGAGATCTGCAAAGGTTCTATAGCAGTTTAGGAAAAAAGGTGCCTCAATAAGCAGAATGGGACATTGGGATATGATATGGTATGCTAGCGTAACTGATGCCGGAACTATTGAGGATGGCCCAAAACGGTCACTAGAGTGCTGCTACTGCTACCGGTGCTGCTACTACTACGACTACGACTACGACTCCACCACCAATACCACTACCACTAGCACTGCCACTACGACTACCACTGCGACTACGACTACGACTACGACTACGACGGACGACGACTGCTACTACCACTACTACTGCTGCGATGCAGGAATCAGGAGATTTCATGCAATTTTCGCCGAGAAAGCCTCGGCATCTTCATGTGAAACATGCTTGACGCCTGACAAGCTTGAAACCTGACGTCCAACTCGCGAAGAGTGTGTACAAGACCAAATGGGACCGGGTTTCTGGGCGAGCACTCTGAATCCTGAACCCTAGAACCCCAACATCTACAATGCAAAAACCCTTAATCGCAACAGCTACAGACACCCTTGTAGCAACCCTTGTAAGTCGGCCTTGTTGCAAAGCTATAACAACCAAGACTTTCCCTCCTTTCTTCGGAGCGGCTAACCGCAACATCCACGTCGCCAGGCTGGGCCAGGATGTTCTCCACGCCGACCATGAGCTCCGTGTAACCTTGTGCTTGGGGCTTAGGGTTTAGGGTTTAGGGTTTGCATTGACATGTGTGGTGTGCTGCTCCGTACTCTGGCAACCATATGCTGGCAATATTCAGTAGACCCTAGAACCCAAACCCTAAACCTTAATCCATCTTCTTGTTGCGATTACAAGAGCGCCTGAAACAGTCTTTGCGCGTCCTCATCGTTCCAGAAACTCTAGATATTACACAACTTTATATCTCTTCCAGACGCTGCAGTTGTGCCTCGCAACGATCCCTGTGGGCAGCGCCGTGAACTTGAACTGGAGCTGTATAAATGGCACAGCACCAACTACACACAACTTATTTCCATGCCACGAACCCCCATGTCTGTGAAAGGATCCGCCGGGAGGGACTGCGGCCCAGTTTTTGCGGAGCCGACAGCTGGGACTGTCCGACGCTGTACACATCGACGATACTCCGGACATGCTTGTGGTCGTATGCCGTGGCTTGCAGATTTAGGCTTGAGTCCTCGTGCGGCCTGAGCAGATACGTGAAGACGGTGTACGGTGTGGTCGGCGGTGATGCTACGAGGGTGAAACGACGCAAGGGCAAGAATAATGTTCAGCATTATTTCAGGCCAGGTAAGTTCGAGATCACCTGCCAGCTTCTGGTCGTCCGGGGAGCCCCTGCCAGGGCTGGATGGGAAACTTGGCCTCGAGATGACTCGGCAGCTTCGACGAGCGAGCGAGCTGAAATGGCTCATTGTTCCCGAAGACCTACTTCAAGGATCATGGGACTTAGTAACTAGGGTTATAATTCAGGTAACTATACTTATAGCTACTTATAACCCTAGTTAAGGCACCTATAACCATACTTACTAAGTCCCATGATCCTTCAAGTACCGAACTTCGCTGGCCCGGTTGCGAGCCGTAAGAGACACACATTGAAGGGATCTTTGCTGCTGGCTTCTCGGATAGCGCGGTCCAAACGTCGCAAGGCTGGCCAGAGGTCAAGGCTCCGGCTAGGCGGCGATGAGAAAGTCGAACAAGTTGGCACCATAGCACGAACGGACCCTGCGCCCTCCTTGCTGCAGCTTCTCGGCCGTTTTGCTGCTTGTGCAGTGTAATGCATTGCGGCATGCATGTATTTCTGCCGTGGCCACAGCTTTTGCGACGCGGTTTGCATGTACCTCGCCGGGACCTCGTTGTCTGCGGTGTGTTCCGAAAAGAAGACGGGACGTGCAGGCCTGATCCCAGTAGAGAATAAATGCAAGTGGATTGCGCACGAGTCTATACCTGTAGATGTACATAAGTAGTAGATAGGCAGATGCGCAGATAGGTCCGATAGGTAGGACGCATCAACATACGCATAACAAATCTAAAAAACCTGACCATAAACCAGTTTGACCCTAAGGATCCACCCTGAATGCGGCGCGATGCGGGATGTGTGTTGCCTGCGTCAGTGGAAATACTTGGAGATTCAAGGGTAGTTATTAGCGGGATTGTAAGTAGGGTAAGTATACTTATAACCCAAATTGGGGGATTTATAACTACCATTATAACTACCCATGAACATGAACCTCCAAGTAGTCCCTACACCCTATACCCTTATAGAATCCCTATAGATCCCTGTAAAAGGACCCAAAAAGGATTTGGGGTTTTAGGGTTTAGGTTCTTAGGATTTTAGGGTTTTGGGTTTTTAGGATTTTAGGGTCATTAGGATTTTAGGGTTTAGGGGTTTTTTTTAAAGTTGAACTGCACCCTTTCTCTAGGGTTTAGGGTTTAAGGTTTTGGACTACTCACATTCGTCTTCCCGAGAAGTAGCTGCTGTCATCGTACTCCAGCCAGTACTCGAAGGGATTGTTGTTGACCTGAAGCAGGCTGATAAAGGCTTGATGATGACTACGATGCATGTGAAGATGCCAAGACAAGCAAGCAAGTGTTAAAACGATGATAAAGCATGCTGAGCGAATCAGGGAAGATCGTCGAGTGCAAGTTGGTTTAGTTCGGGTGAAGCTTTAGGAGAGAGAGTCTTTCCGAAAATATTTCCAGATTAACGCCCGCCGGCCATGTACCATCCGCATCTGCCTCTTACATCCTGTTGCCTAGCAGCCTAGCAACTCACGGAGGAGACGCCACAGAAACTCTTGGGATGCAACATGCAGCAGCAACGACGGCCAGGAAAACGATAACTACGGCATCGACAGTCACGGACATGTTGCCGAGATGATCATGAAGATCATTTGCATTGGAATGAGGATGAGGAGGAGGATGAGAAGGACGATGATGATGCTGATAAAGCTGACGAAGATGAAGATGCTGATAAATGATGGCGATGACGGTGATGCCGATCGCAAACTGCACAAGCACATATGAATGTGAACGATAACAATGAGACATATAGGGTTTTCCTTACACGCTAAGAGATTGCAGGGCATGGATTCAGAGCTTGTCGAGCCAAAACAGCAGCCTCAGCCTCATCGCACACGGTGAAACTCATGGCCTCCCAGCCCAAGCCCTGCAAACAGTTCTACTGTAGGGGCTTTAGTAACTAGAATAGGGTTTTGGGGCCCGCTATAGTAGAACTGTAATAAGGAACACCCAAAATAGTACAGGCAATTATGAAGGCCCCTATTATTATCCACAACAAATACCATAGGAAGAACTAGGGTTTAGAGGTGTATAGGACTGCGACCAGCTACAGTTCTCAGAAGTAAATTCAAAGCGCGAAACCTGAAACCCTAATTTCAGATGGGGGTCAGCAGCCACGTTCCACGTCATGACACTGATCGTGCCGGGACCTGGGACAACCCAGACACTCCAAAATCATCAAAGGCCCCTAACTCAGGTCCTGAGTAATTGAAACAAGGTTTTGGCGTACTTTAAGCCGAAGTATGCATGGCAAACAGCCTCGCACTGGCGCTCTCTCACAGTCTACGAAACTCATCTTCACGATGGTCGGTTCTCAACTTCAGCGGTCCGTCGTTGAGAGGCCAATATATTAAGCATCTCGATATCTAAGGCAAAAGTTCGGCTGACTTGCGTTCTGAATCTTCCATCTGCATGTACACACATGCTGCAAAACCATATACATCCATATGCTGTCCGCCACAACGACTTGCCACCGGTGATGTGGCCCCCTTGTTCACTTGTGGTGCTTTTGTGCTAAAACAATGCTCAGAAATGCAATCATTGACATCCTAACCTCCTAAACCCTCAACCCTAAACCCAAAGCCCTAAGCCCTAAAGCCTAAACCCTAAACCGTCCTAAACCCAAATATATTACCATTTTGACCTGCGCAAACCAAACTTCAGGCGGAGGTCACCAGCAGTTAGCTCTTGGGTTAATGTAGGGTTTTGGAGGTTTGGGTTTCGGGTTTAAGGCTTCGGGTTTAGGGTTTCGTGCTTAGGCTTTAGTGTTTAGGGCTTTGGGTTTAGGGTTTAGGGCTTAGGGTTTTGGAGCGCGCAGGTTCGATTTCGAGATGCAAAATTTGATGTTTGAGGTTGAGAGTTGAGCTTAACTAGGCTGCAACGGTCCGGTCCATGGCACCTTAGCCACGCTCAGAGCCCTTGAACACCCTTCATAGAGGGGGGGGGGTGGGTCGAAGTAACTAGTTAGTGACAACGAAGATCTCCACGAAGCACCATAAATCCCTGGTGCGAGCGGAGCTTATTTTCCACCTGCTCTCGCATCGGTGGCGTAAGTCTGCGTTTCGATCTGTTAGATCGAAGTAGATCTTCCGTACAGGAAGGATCGGAGTTTCTTTCTCTGGGAGGACCGACTGGTTCCCAGGCGGTTGTCGCAGATTGGAAGCAGAGGAAAATCGAAGATTAAAAGAGGTTCGAGGAGGGAGGGTGAAACAAAATTCTCAAGCTTTCGAAGCTTATGCCAAAATGGCCACGGAGTCTGCATAAGTTCGAAGGAATCGGTGCGTAAATCCCCAGACCGATTCGGTGTGATGGTGAGATATGAAGTTGTCACTTCGCACAAACAAGTGTGTGCTACACAACAATGTCTCGTACGAGTTCCTATACAGTTCCACCGTGATAGACCCGAAAACCCTAAGCAACTTGGCCATGACCCCGACAGTAAGCCCCTAGAAGCATGTTGCTAAGTTATGAGCCCTTAAAGGGAACTCCAGAAAGTTGGAATTTGGTTTCATGGTAGGATGCCCTATAATTTACCATAGAAGGGGTTAGGATAATCATATTCCAACTTTCTGGCTTTTACCTTAAACCTGTTCCGAATATTACTCAAGAACCTGCACTATGATCTTGTATCTGACCGCTATGCATAGGATTTTGGGGGAAGGGCCAAAAACAATGAGGACGCTGAGTGCAGGTTGCTTGGCAGCCCGAAACCTTTATCCGAAGACCCTGAGCCCGAACGGAACCCTGGGACTGAGGGTTGGCAAACAAAGGCCACATGAAAAAAACTAAACCCTAAAGCCCCTAAACCCTAAAGCCCCTAAACCCTAAAGCCCCTAAACCCTAAAGCCCCTAAACCCTAATTACGAACTCTTCAGGCCCCTCATTCAACCGAAGTTCTTAGCACTAACCTCTGACTTTTAGTGCTCTTCCCCAAAATCAAAACCCAGACCTAAGATCCCCCCAGGAAAATCCAAACACTAAATACTCCAAACCTAAGCCTAAGCCCTGTATCCCAAAGCCTGCAAGCCAAAACCCAGAACCCAATTCAGGGTGAAGGGCGACTGCGCAGGAGAGGCCCGCTGAAGAGCCAGCTGATGAAGTGCTGGTAGCTGATAATGGCCTGTGGTTCAGGGGCTCGCGGTTTTGTTCAGGGGTTTAGGTCCTAGGGCCCGTGGTTCAGGGGTTCAGAGGTTAGGGACCTGGCTTTGGGTTTACAGTTCTAGAGTGAACCCCAGAAAGTTGGAACATGGCTTTGGGAGTATTAATGCTAGAATCCCTTATACTTATACCCTACCTTAAGGGCATGAGAACAATGACGTTCCAACTTTCTGGCTTCTACTGTATGGTTTTCGGGTGTAGGAACAAGAGACTCGGAGGATTCTTTTGCGGGCTTGAAGATGCATAGGGAGCTCGAGATGCACCTTCTCGGAAGCAGCACCGAGCTTCAAGCAACTCCCCACACCGCCTGTAGGAGCCATAAGGCGTCAACGCATCGATATTCAGAAAGGGCAGACCCCGTAAACAGCAAGAGAGCAAAGGCGAGGTTCTGCAGAAGTAGGACGGAAAAAAACCCAGAAAGGCAGCTGGGAATCGCCGATTGAGCGGCTTGGGGTTTGCAGATTTCGGCCCGGAGGGTTTTGGGATTGGCCTTAGGGGTTTAAGGGGTTTAAGGGGCTTAAGGGGTTTAAGGGGTTTAAGGGGTGTAAGGGGTTTAAGGGGTTTAAGGGGTATAAGGGGTTTAAGGGGTATAAGGGGTTTAAGGGGTATAAGGGGGTTTAGGGTTTAGGGTTTAGGGATTTGTTGGTTCAGGATGCTTGCAGGCTTCTGGAGGGTTGGAAACCCCGACCGTGGGTGAAACATAGCCGACACCTTTCACAACTTCGCTCAGAACCTGCCCGGACCCCAAGTGCTGAAAAGCCAACACCCTGTCATCTCGTCTTGATCTCAGTCCGACCTCTTGAACATCCATGCGCCCATAACCCTCATTCAACACGCCTACGGCTTTTTCACGAAGCAAGACACGGGTAAGGGTTTCGAGCTTAGGATTGAGGAGGATTGCGGCCTGAAGCCAAAGCCTTGTATTTGCAAACGAAAACAGCTCCAGACAAGTCTTGCGCTCCATAGGCCCTCCTCGGAAGGACTTTGAAAGATTACTCTACACAAAAACCCCAAAGCGGAAACCCTACACCCGATACCTAAACCCTGCAACTTAAATCCTAAACCCTAAACCCCTAAACCCTAAACCGAATTCTAAACCGTGGAACAACGCTGCGACTTCGGCACTGCATCAACGGGCTTGCTGGCAGTGATCAGCCTTCGGAAGAGGGCTGTTTAGGTGTGTAGAAGTTTAGGGTTTAGGGTTCTGGGTTAGGAGGCTTGAAAAGTTGCATTACCTGTTGCTGCTCAGCACACTGAAGACAGGCAGGGTTGAAAAATGTCAGACATACCGTACATGTATAGGGGCTGTCAACGAAAGCAGCACTGACTACTGGTTGTTCAGGCTCCCATGGTACGTGGCGTTAGCTCCTACCGTAAATAGGAGTCATGGACTTAATTTCTGTTGAAGCTGCTCTTTAGACACTGCATATCCTGCTAAAACCTTTGTGAAGGCTATGATGGCCTTTATGACATGCGGCGAATGTTGTCGGTGCAGCCATGTTTAACGCCATTGCTCCGACTGCTGTTATCCAAACTATTAACATGTCAGTAGTACTCTCATTGGCATTGCTTCGATACTCCTGTTCGTGTAATCTGCTGTTGCTGTTAGCACTTACGCTACTATAGTCACTTGTTACTGTACATACTCCGGTTGTCACCGTTGCTACGGTTTTCTGTTGGCATCATTGGTACTGCCATGGTGACAAACGCAGTCCCCCCTACAACCGACTAATGGCTGTTTTGACTGCGAATACAAAAAATGCCACTACAGATTGCGCCAGCCTGATGGCATGTGTGTTTGGCACTCAGACTTTCTCAGCGAGGACACTGACACATGATGACCAAACACACAAATCAAAAAACATAAAAGACCCTCATACTTGTCCTTAAACCGTTATGTAGCCCGTTAAACGAACCCTAGTCTGATTATCACGGCCCTAAACTCTAAACCCTAATTAGAAACCTTACAACAACCGTATTCGTATCCCACTGAATCATTCTAACAGTCCTTATGGTAGCCCATACAAAGAAACCCGGTTAAAACCATAAAAGGCCCTACAATATACTCCAAAACCTATTCTAGTTATTGAGGCTCCTATGCCCAACCGTTACTAGAACCCTAGCGGGTCAAAAGAACCCTATTCCAACTACAGCGGGGGTTCCTAAACCCCAAATCCTAAACCCTTATCAAACCCTGTTCCCCTATAGAACCCTTAAAGGAACCCCTGTAGAACCCTGGGGTTCCTTGTTAAAGGAACACTAAACTCAACTACCGATGGGGAACGTGTCCACGTTGCTCTCCGAGAGCCCGGGGAGCAAAGCCGAGATGAGGCGAACGAGCTGAGGTCGACTGAGAAGCCCTGGCATAGGGAGGGGCTCCTTCAAAGGGGTTATTCTGATAAGGTAACTATAAGACTATAAGGATCCTTAAAGGGGCTGGCTTTTGGGCTACGGTTGGGGCTTCAGGATGTAAGGGTTTAGGGGTTTAGTTTAGGGGTTTAAGGGTTTAGAGTTTAAAGGGATCCATGAGGATTCCTAAAAGGGACCTAGACGGCTTCTTGTTCAACAATTGTAGTAGAAGCCTAAAAGTTGGAAACCCTATAGCCTCAATCCTTAAGAGTCATGTACTAAGTAGTGCCCTGAAAAGAGCTCCTTAAGGGGCTCCTGAACGGGTTCTACAAGGGATATGGGGGTTTAAGGTCTACTAAGGGGAACTCCAGAAAGTTGGAATATGGATTAATGGTAGGATCCCCTATATTTTACCTTAAAGGGGTTTACGATAATGATATTTTGATAAGGTAACTGAGGTTTGGGGTTTGTGCTCCTTAAAGGCTACTACAAGCATAACAAGTCACTATAAGGATCCTAAACTCAAAACCCTACACCCTAACCCTAAACCCTACACCCTAACCCTAAACCCTAAACCCTAAACCCTACACCCTAACCCTAAATTCCCACCCGGGCCTGCTTAGGCCGTACCCACCCTTTTTCTTAGGGTGCCTGGACCCAGAAGGAAATCCGGCAGTGATTGACACCAACTCTTTTGGACAATGGGTGGAGCCATTGGAGAATGGTCGAATTCAGCCCCTAGGGCTGAGCCAAGCCATTGGGCCCCTTGCGTGGCGCCCATATTCGCAGACGGAACTGTCGAATCTCAAGACATCCTAACCCGTTGCTTGGTGGTGTTTTCCATTTGGCTCCCTTCAGAAAAGGCCCCAGAGGCCGGCCCAGGGGGCCCCCCACATGGCAGATTCCAGAATCGGGGGGCTCCTGGCGGGTTCTAGAAAAGACCTGTCCTTGCCCGCCTCCCAAACTGGCCTCCCCCTGGCCCCCCCCTCCCCCTAACCCTGGCCACGTTTGTGGTGTGTGTAGCCTGGTGCGGCCTTCCTGGCCCCAACAGACAGACCAGAAGCAGGCGGGAATTGAGGGCGTAAGTGCTAAACCCTAAAAGGCAATATTTTGGGTGGTAGCCTGTGTACTCTCACAGCGGGTGGGAAAAGGTCAGGAACCAATGATTGTTTGGTGGTGGAATCGCATTCGAACGCTAGACGTAGATATGCCGCCCCCCCCACGCCCCTGGGAGTGTTGGGGCGCCATCCTACATAGAAAATACTGCCGCTGCGCGGCGAGACACCCTAAACCCTAAACCCTACACCCTAAGCCTAGGCCTAAACCCTAACCCTCAACCTCAAACCCTAAACCGTGAGAGGTCAACGGAGGAGCCCGGGCTTTTGCGCGAAAGCTGAGGGGCTCTAGGGGCTTGAAGAGTTTAGGAGTTTAGGGCCTTTACGGGAAGCCTTAAAGGAACTCTATAAAGGAGCTTCAGGAGTTTAGGGCTTCAGGGGCTTAGGGGGTTTCGGGCTTCAGAAGCTGAGGGCTTTAGTGGGTTGAGGGTGTATATAAGGCTTTAGGGACTATAGGGCTTTCGACCTAAACCCTGAACCCTAAACCCTAAACCCTATACCCTAAACCGGGCTTCAGGGCTTTTGTTTTTTACGGTTGAGTTGGCTCAGGGTTTTCTGTGTAAGAGATCTCTAGTAGGGTTCTATAGTAGGAGAGAGAGAGAGAGAGAGAGAGAGAGAGAGAGAGAGAGAGAGAGAGAGAGAGAGAGAGAGAGAGAGAGAGAGAGAGAGAGAGCGAGAGAGCGAGCGAGAGAGCGAGCGAGCGAGCGAGAGAGAGAGCGGGAGGAAGGGAGACAGAGACGGAGACAGAGACAGAGAGTCTGTCAAAGCTCGAAGTAACTGCCGATCCGCTGAAGTGCCCGAAGCTTAAAGGTCCTACCTGTATAATATAATAAGTACCGATGAGCTTTCCGGGAACCACCCCACATGCAACATGAAACCCCTCGAACTTTACAACGGCTTTGCAAAACCTCGAGAAAAGGCTATCAAGCCCAAGCGAAGCTCACGAACATATACCCTAAACCCTAAATAATAAACCCTAAACCCCTGAACCCTAACCCCTAAACCCCTAAACCTAAACCGTCTAGGCTCCAGATCCCAGATCTGCCTCGCCCCTGTGGGTCAAACTTCCTGAGGACTCGGAGGATGGGCAGCATCCTGGCTGGGAGTTAGGATTAAGGGGACCCTTGGGGATAAACGGTTTAGGGTTTAGGGTTTAGGGATTAAAGGCCCATATACTAAACCCTTATGATAGCCCTTTTAATAGTAATCCTTATAGACGCCCTGTTAAAGGGTCCCTTAATCAAAGGAACCTAGCTATTTAGGCCCCTTTGGTAAGTGAACCGCCTCGTTGGGGGGTACCCTTGAAAAATAAAGACCCTCTCAATAAGGCCCCTTTTAAGAGAGCCAGAAGAAGGGCTCAGAAGGGGTACCCTTTGAGGGGTCTCTCAAATAATACTACATCCTGGCGAGTGTCAGGAAAGGCCAGAATAGAACTATAGATCCCTTGTAGTAACCCTTAAAGACCCCTTGAAAGGAACCCTATTGCCTATGTTATGATAAGATAGTAATCCTCAAGGCCCATACCTTAACCTACCAGAACCTACTTTTTTGTAGGGTCCGTGTAAATCCCATATTAGGGTTTATAATCAGAACCTACACAAAAATAGAGCTTAGTAGGTCTAGGTAGAGAAAGAGCCCCCTTCGAGGGGCTTCGGAGCTCTTGGCATTCACTAGAACCGCTATGCCCTAAAAACCTAAACCCTAATTACACCCTAAACCCTAAACCCTTCACCTTAAATCCTAAACCCTGCACCCTGAACCCTGCACGCTAAACCCTAAACACAACCCTAAACCCTGAACCCTGCACCGTAAACTCTGAAACCCTAAACCCTGAACCCTTCACCCTAGCCCAGAAGCCCCAAACCCCTAAAACCCCAGCCGTCGGGGGCCTCAAAAGGTAGGATGAAGGTAGGTGGGACATTCCCAAATAAGAATCCTTTTTTAAGGGATCCTTAATCCCACCTTAATCACCTAAACCCTAAACCCCTAAACCCTAAACCCTAAACCTTAAACCCTAAACCCTAAACCCTAAACCTCCTACCTACCTTCATCCCACCTTGTGACCCCTCCGAAGCCGAGCCTGCCAGCCTATGAGCTGAAGCGCCCTTTAAAAAGGCCGATAGGGCTTAGGGTTCCTTCAGGGGTTCCTTTCAAGGGTTCCTTTAAGGGCTCCTGCAAGGGTTTAGGGGTTTAGGGTTTAGGGGTTTAGGGGTGTAGGGTTTAGGGTTTAGGGGTTTAGGGTTCAGGGGTTTAGCTGACCACGCTTCTGACTTTAACAGAATATTCCTCATAATAGCGTCCCTACTTAATTATTTCATGCGTTAATAAGTTAGTTAACTCAAAGATAGTCATGGTATAATGTGCCCCAAATTCATGAACCCTTTATTCATTTACTTGATTGATTGATTGATTGATTGATTGATTGATTGGCTGATTGATTGGATAATGAATAGTTATGGTATAACATACCACAGAACCTGGTCGCAATTAACATCCTACCCTACCCATTCCACTGCGTGAAACCTCTAGGGTTCTATAACATACACGGTTCAAAGAGCGTCCTATGAAATACGGGCGCTGCAAGGGTTCGGCAAAGGGTTGTAGTCAGGTCCTACAAGGGGGCTAGAAGGGTTCCATACGGAATTCAGAAAGCCTGAACCCCATGCATAGCAACCATTAAACCTTGCGTTTAGAGGGCATAGGCTCGGGGCATACAAAACCCTGAGCTAACGTGGCAATATAATGGAGTTAAGTAAGACGTAGCTGTTTGGTTGAGGTACATATAAGACTGGACATGGCTACAAGCGGAACGTTTGGAGACATATTCCGGGCCCCACCTCTGGTGGGACCGCGGGCCCGCACCCCCGATCTTGTCGACATCATAGTAAGCGCTCATGGGCCCCGCAACGATGACACTTGTCAGCGTCTTTCTGTGCGTTTGCAGGGAGGGGGTTTTGTGTTTAGAACTGTGAGGCCGAAATAGTTAGAACAGGGTCCCTTTAAAGGGGCCTATAAGGGCTACTACAAAGGATCTATAAGGGTACTATCAAAGAACCTGGTTGTGTTTGGAACTGTGGGGTTGAGGGTTGTGGGTTCTGGCGTTTAGAGGTTATGGGGCCTCAAACCTTCTAGGGTTTAGGGTTTAGGGTTTAGGGGTTCCGATGATTCGATGAACCCTAAAATCTGTGGGCTCATATACTAGATGGTATAGGGCGGAGGGATGAATCACTATTCCTTTATAGTGCCTGTTAATACAAGCATGAATTAAGGGCCCTATATTATTCTGGCTATGGCTGCTCGTGAGAGCTTTGAGCCTGAGCAGCAGCCGCAGCCCCCATGCCGCACCCAAGACATGCGCTGCAATCAAGACGCCGGTGAATCATAGGTCACAGGGATTAGCGGGCTGGGGTTTAAGATGTACTTGGAGGTTCATGGGTAGTTATAAGTCGGGTTATAAGTAGGGTAACCATAGTTATGGCTATTAGGAAGGGCTCAGGTCGAAGTATGCAATCGGTCGGTTCAGGGTTTAGGGTTTAGGGTTTAGGGGTTTAGGGTTTAGGGTTTAGGGTTTAGGGGTTTAGGGTTTAGGGGTTTAGGGTTTAGGGGTTTAGGGTTTAGGGTTTAGGGTCTCCAGGAGGGCAAATGCAAAGTCGATCGGGTCCGCAGTTCCGATTGCTTCAATCAAACTTCTTCAACCACTTCATCCCAAGTTAGGGTTTATGGGTGTGGTGGGCGGGGGGGGGGGGGTTGGGGGGGGGGAGTCGTTAAAGTTGTGGGGCTTTCGGGTTTCCGTTCAAAGGCTTCTAAAGGGTCCTAAACCTCTGTACCCTCCCCTCCCGTTGCAGGCGCACACCCTTGGAAAGAGGCCTCTCCTGGGCGCGGTCTTTCGGTGTTTAAGGTCCACGATGTAGGGTTTAAGGTTTAGGGTTTGGGGTTTCAGGATTAGGGTTCTGGGTTTAAGATTTAAGGTTTAGGGTTTAAGGCTGAGGGTTCTGGGTTTAAGGTTTAGGGTTTAGGGCCCAGGGTTTTGGGTCTCGGGTCGCCTTCGTGCTCATGTATTTGGCTTGCTAGGCTGCCGTGACGGGCTCAGAACCCACCCAAAGCGCCAAGGCCACAAAACTCCAAACCCTCTGACTGGCCTGGCTAAACTCACAAGCATTCGAAACTTCGGTGTTCGACAAAACCTTTGCCGGACGAAAAACGACATCTTGAAAACTTCTCGAGGTGAGGTTCTAGGTTTAGTGTTGAGGCTGTGTGTTACTAGGGCCTTTTTTTCGGACATTAGTATTGGAGATCCTATGTCAAAGGATCACCGAGTTTCTCCAAACTCTACATCCCTACACTCGAAAAATCTGAAGCCGAAACCCTAAAATTCAAACGAAAAAAACTCCAAACCCTAAAGTCTAAACCCTCTTATAGATCCCTTTATGCCCTTTATAGAGCCCTTACCAATCCCTTCCAAAGGAACCCCCATAGGAACCCTTATAGATACCTTAAACCCTAAACCCCTAAACCCTAAAAACCCGAAGCCCCAAACCCTTAGCCCTAAACGCCCTAAACCCAAAGCCCTAAAAGCCCTAAACCCTGAACCACCCCGCATAAAACCCCAAACTCTAGAACTCATGAGCCGAAGCCCTGAACCCTGAGCGAAGCTCTACTATAAGGGCCTTAATAATTAGAATAGGGTTCCCTTTAAAGGGATCCTTAAAGGGGTCTATAAGGGATCTATAGTAGGGTTCCATAATATGAGAGCCTTAATAGTTAGAATGGGCTTTGGGGCCCATTATACAATACTTATAATAAGGAACCCCCAAAATAGTATAGGCAATTATGAAGGCCCCTATATTAACCCCCCCCCAGTTGTCAGAAGCCCTTGGTTCTTGGCAGGTCGTGGGTAGTGATAGGGGTTTCGCTTAAGGGTCGCTTTAAAGGGATCTAGAGGGAAAAAGGTTTAGGGTCTACATGGGGTTCATGGGTAGTTATAAGAGAAGTGATAAGTCTCCATATTTCGGCTCTTATTGTTGTTACCCTACTTATAACCCCACCTATAACTACCCATGAACCTCCAAGTTGACCTCTGCGAACTAGAACTTCGCCGAAACCCTAAACCCGAAACCTTAAACCCTGAACCCGAAACCTTAAACCCTGAACCCTAAACCTTAAACCCTGAACCCGAAACCTTAAACCCTGAACCCTAAACCTTGAACCCTGAACCCGAAACCTTAAACCCTGAACCCTAAACCCTAAACCCTAAACCGGCTGTGATGGATCTTGGCTTCCATCGGTCTTAGGGCTGAGGGCGAAGGGTTTAGGATCTCGCGTTTGGGGTACCTACTTGGAGGGGCAGGGGACTTAGTAAGTAGGGTTATAAGTACGGTTATAATTGGGGTAACTCCATTTAGGGTACTTATAACTCTACTTATAACCTACTTACTAAGTCCCCTGCCACTCCAAGTAGGTTCCTACCCTTTCATTCCTACTATCCTACTCTACGAAGCCACATAGGCACTGCCTTGGTGCGCAGGCCTACTATTCGGTTTTTGTAAGGGAACCCGAAAAGAAAAAAAGGGTATAACTCAGGAACCTAGTTATGGGTTCGGGATAAGACTGTTGGGCTTGACAGGTGCAGGGTTCCAGGCAAACTCTAAACCCTAAACCGTGAATCGTTTTTGGTGTGTTGCGGGCTTAGGGCTCCAGACTCTTACGTAGCCTATGTACCAGCTTTTTGGCGTGGCTCTCCTTGATCTTTTCGCGGCTCTCCTTCATCCTTTTGTGGAAGCCGTTCGCCCGGTCACGCGCTTCTTGTTCAAGAGCTTCTTGCTCCCGTTGAGTGACGAACGGGCTCAAACTTGGAACATTTCCATCGGCTGAGGTGCGCTCCATGACTTGTCCGGTAAACGGCCCAAAACCCCTATTCTAATTGCTAAGGCCCCTATATTAGACCTGTGCGCTGGTCTTCTGTGATCTGCACACTAGCTGTAAACCCAAAGGACAGCTGCGAATTCGACGGTGGGTGGGGGTTGTTGAGTCTCGAAGCCTCCAAGCCCTTAAGATTAAAAGGTTTAGCACAGATGCTTACACGCCACAATTGCATCCGTTCGTTCAGAAGGACTCTGAAACCACTCAGAGTGCAATACATCGCTCGTTGAGGCCACTGCCCTGCACGTTGAACGTAATAACACTAATCGGAATCATAACCACGATCATATTCATAGTCATTATCATAATCATAACCGTCATCATAGTCCTAGGTAATGATAAGCAGAAGAAGAACCATTTACGATGAACCCCAAACCTCAAGTCAAATCCGGCCGGGAAACAGCAGATCCATCTGGCTCTCATGCGTGGACACCACCCTGAGGCACGAGAAAGGACACCTACTTAGAGGCTGAGAGGCATCGTAAGTAGGTCATAAAGGAGTGTAATTGCCACGATAGCCCGACTGTGTCGGGTCTTTTTTCTCGTTTGCCTGGCCAAGAATGACTGACCATGCACAGTACTAGACAGTGCAGACAGCAAGAAAAAAACAAACGAGACTTTAGGAATCAAAGACTACCCCACTTAGGTCAGTGGCAAGTGGTATAATCCGCCGGATTAACTTAGACTAAGATACCCTAAGGAAGCTTCTATGTCAAGTTCATCATAAGGCCAAAGCATCGAGACTAGCGACCACAGCGCACCACGGGCCTCATGCTGTCCGAGAGCTTGCGAAAGGCCTCGCAAGGAGTTGGGTCGCATGGCTAAGAGTTCAACAAACTGACAAATGGAGGCCTTCGAGGTTTAGGGTATCTTTATGAATGAGGGCAGGGCGTTTGCATCTTAGGATCAAGGGGCCAGGTCAACCCCGGGTGTGCACCGCAGACTGAGAAGCTGCTGTCTAGTGCAACCAACATTGCCACCGGCATTGCAGCTGCAATGGAGGAGATGTATTGGACGGCCCATCCACCTAAGATGCCCTAAACCCTAAACCCTAAACCCTAAACCCTATGCATCTTTGGGCTGGTCTCCTCCATCCTTGGCAGCACCCTTGTCCCCCTTTGTCTCCTGTGGGGTGTCCTGTGTCGATGCAGAGCCCGACGCCGGAGGGAGCTGAAAGCTCATCGTCGCCATCAAGAGAAGTTTCCGTTGACCCGCGGCGGGCCCACCAGGAATGCAAGACGCAACCTGATGCACGTCGCTGTTGTACAAGAAGGACAATGCATCGCGGATCTCCTGGGAAGAACGAATGTTGTCCATGGCAGGCAAAGCAGCTAAGAGCAAAATCAGAAGGCTCTTACAAAGCAAGTTAAGTGCGCCATCCTCTGAAATGAGTGCAAAATGAGAGGGTCTGTGAAAAGCAAACGCAAGCTCATGAAAGGCAAATGCAGCCTCCTGGCAGGACTTCTGAGCACTCAGCTGCAAGAGTGGGATGGAAACCACGATCATCAGCACGGCAGCATCGCCATCATCATCGCCATCGTGGCCCTGAATGTAAAAACCCTCGCTAATTGCCGCCATTCTCACCCTCACCCTCGCCTTCACCATCAACATCGTCATCATCGTCGCAGCATCACGACATTTCTGCACCACGAGCAACAGTCATAGGTGCAATTGGTGGTTCTGAGCGTCGGGCTTGCGAACAAAGTCTAGGTGGCATCGGAGAGGGGTTGGTGTCTGGAGGCTATGTCTCGGGAAAGCTCCTAAGGAACGACAAATCCAGGACCTCCAAAAGCCCTGAAACACCGTTTAGGGTCTAAGGGTTTAACCCCCCTACTCAACCCTGAAGCCCTATACTAGCCTTGCCAAACGCTGTCAAAAGGCAAAAGCTGCTGAGATATGCTGAAACCTGCAAACTTGATGCTATTGTTGTGATGAGTCGCGATCTTATTGTCGGGTTTGGGGCTGCAGGGCATTAAGGCCTTGACCCTTTAGGGCATGAGGGTTTTGCCTGGAAGATTTGAGGATGTGGAGTTGTCCGTTTCAGTGCACGGTTGTGTTTACAGTTTAGGGTTCAGGGTTTAGGGTTTAGGGTTCAGGGGTTAGGGTTTAGAGTTCAGGGTTTAGGGTTCAGGGTTGTGAGAACTTGGAAGGTGGAAAACGAAAGTGCGCTCTTTATATGGATGTTCGGAGTTGAGAAAGCCTTTTACCTAAACGGCTATATACTGATGACTCAGAATGCCGGAACACAGATGTGGCAGGTGGAGGATGTTGCGTTGGGAATGTCAGTCTCTGTCTTGGCTTCGCTTTCGGGTGTGCACCTCTGGTGCATCCGGCTCGTTGTTCTTGTCCGGATGCGTCAGCAGCGAGAGCCTGATAGGTGACAGATTCGACGTCACGGTGATACCCACACCAAATTCGGAAGAGAACATAACTTAATATGGGGGGCCCCATTTGAACGGTGATTTATGGCAACATAAGATACAGTAATAACAGTAAGCATGATACACAATAATAACAAAAGGAATAGCCACAAAAAGTCACAACAGTAAGAATAATAACGATAGCAATAATAGTAAAAAAAAAACATCATTCAAGAAAGCATGGAGAGCCGAAGTCCAGATGCTGGGGTTTCGGCTTCAAACTTTCGGGTTTGGGGTTTTGGCTTCAGGCTAAGGGTATAAGTGTTTAGTCCTCAAGGCTTTTGAGGGTTTAGTTTAGGGTCTAAGGTGCTGATATTGTTTTCGGACTTTTCCTCTTGCTGCATTGCTGTTCCATGCCAGCTCAGCGATGCCTTCACGAACCCAGTTTTCTTCGGTCTGCGCGGCCCTGTAGCTCCTGACTACCGAAGCCAGTGAGCTCAAGGTTGCAGTTTCAGGCTGAACGGCCTCGTGGGTTTTACGGTTGTGGTTTGCGGGTTTAGGGAGTTTAGGGCTGCTAGTTCATGGTTGGGATAAGATTGAAAACTTAAATTTGTATTCCTTGTTGGGTTTAAGTACCCATAAAAATGTAAAATGTGACCCAACTATGACAAAGGCTGTACAAAATCAGACGCTCCAGGCCTCAAGCTCCTGATGTGAGGAAGCCTCATGCCTGAAAGCCTCGGTATACAGGTCAGACTACAAGCTTACCTAGAGACTCCAATATCCCTTAATTAAGGAATATTCCGTAAATCATATTAGGGATCCTACTATAATTTAAGGTATATTCTTTAAGTAAGGATATTGGAGTCTCTGGGTATAATATTGGCCTGAATAGCCACTAGACTAATACTGCTTTCAGACACCTCGTTTTGTTCAGAGTGTGAAATAGGCCCCTAAAGCCCTATTCTAGCGACTCAGGCCCTACATTATGATCTCCTCACTTGGGCCGCAGACCCCAAGGGTTGTGGAGCTCGTTTATTGGGGATTTGGGTTTGGAGCTTGGGGTTCAAGCACTGAACCTGAAGCTCCAAACTCTAAACCAAACATGCCGAACATCCCAAGTCCGGAAACCGCAAAGCCCGACCCCCGACCCTGAAAGCTCCGAAGCCCCAACGCAGCAATCACTAGGGCCCTAAACCCCATACCCTGAACCCACGAACCCCAAGGGGCACCTGAGGAAGCGCCGACGCAGGCGCGCCGATGGCGTCGGCTTCGGGCGGAGGCCCAGGGCCTTCGTCTTAAAGGTTTCCTGGACCCTAAGGAACCTACCTTTTAGGGTTCCCAAATATGATTTCTTTATATAAGTCCTGAAAAAGGTACTGTAGGTTATTTGGGGTTAAGGTTGAGGCTATCTATGAAAAGGGCTCCCTGACCCCTAAGCTCCAAGCATAAGCCCGGACAGCCAAAGCACCTCGAAGGCGTTGCCGGCCTCCAAGAGCCAGAGCACGGCCTACGCGTAAAGGCAGCTGCTTTGGGGTTAGCAGCCTGGGGTCGAGGGCTTAGGGTTTAGGAGGGCTCTTTTAAAGGGTTCCTCAAAAGGGTTCGTTAAGGGGTACTATAATACTATAAGGGTTACTACAAGACTATAATGCGTTTCCTTTAAAGGGTTCCTTAAGGGTACTATAATACTATAAGGGCTACTATGAGACTATAAGGGTTACTTTAAGGGCTCCTGTCAGGGCTACTATTAGGGTTGGTTGTTACTGTAAGGGTTCCTATGAAGGCTACCGCAGAGTTAGGGGATGAGCTGTTTAGGGTTTAGGGGTTCTTGGGGTTTCGGGATTTAGGGTTTAGGGTTTAGGGTTTAGGGTTTAGGGTTTAGGGTTTAGGGTTTAGGGTTTAGGGTTTAGGGTTTAGGGTTTAGGGTTTGGGGGCTTAGGGGTTTAGCAGCTTAGGATTCACAATAACTTGCACAACGATTTTGAGGGGCAACTCCTACCTATTCTTCAGACCTCTTTTGTCGGGTAGTAGGGCGTGCCGGGAAGTCGGGCTATAGGGCTGACCTGGTGCCACCAAAGCCCATGAAAGCCCTAAGTGCCTGAAGCCCTAAACCACTCAACCCCAAAATCCTGAAAAAACACCAACTGCGGCTTTACAGTCGGGAGGGATGCTCCCTAAACCCTGAAACCTAAACCCAAAGCGGTCTCGGACATGGGGTGATGGGCTCAGCCTTTACGACAGCCTCAACCCTACGACCCTGAAGCCCCAAAACAACCCGAAAACGCGACAGCTTCTAACCTGGTTTGGCTTGATGGCTCATTGACACTTACAACTGTGCTTCAACATAGCCTCAGCAAGAACCCCTCAGGTAAGATTACAGAAGGGACTGCCATGGGGCCTGGGTTTTTGCATACCCAGTGTTTTGCACTTTTTGCGCTACTTGTTGTTCGGTGCTTGTCGTTCGGGGTTGCTTTGCATGCTTCGGAAGGCCCTCTGGACCCCTGGAAGTCCTGCAAGCCGTAGTTATAAGCACAAGCCTTACACCTTACACCCTAAACCTTCAGCAAAACCAAAAAAACCAAAAAAAACAAACAAACCAAAAAAAACAAAAAAACCAAAGATTTCCGCACTAGTCGGAATCCTTCAGACTAGTGCGGAAATCTTTGTTTTTTTTGTTTTTTTTTGTTTTTTTGGTTTGTTTGTTTTTTTTGGTTTTTTTGGTTTCCGCCACCGCTGACGTGCCCGGACAACCTTCCGCTGTGGCTGTTCTTTTGGGTGTAGGGTCTACGTAAACAAGACTACTCTCTAATCTATCTTAAGTGATGCTTATAAGCAGTCCGGCTGCTTATGATTCCACGCAGGCTTTCTGCTTATAAGCAATCCGGCTGCTTAGAAGCAGGCTGTCTGCTTATAAGCAATCCGGCTGCTTATAAGCAGGCTGTCTGCTTACAAGCAGGCCGGTTGCGGCCTTCTGCTTATTGACCCTGCTTCTGCTTATAAGCAATATCCTGTTGTTTACAGGCACTCGGGGGCCTTCTAACCCCACCCACGCGTGCGCCAGACACCAACCAAGACGGAGAACACGAGAACCCACACCAATTGCACAAACATTACCGTAAATTTGATATCCTGACCTGTTGCATGTTTGATATGGAAGAACATGCCAAGCTTATCTAGCATACCACACGACCTGAATTTGTTATTATTTCCGGTTTCATGGTGTGTGCTAAGAATTCAATGGGCCAAGCACCATGTAAACCATAGGGATATATCAAGGGGAATCGCGAGGATGGAAGGCATCCAGATGGGCCTCGACCATAAGGAATCGTGGAGACTTATCTCTTGAACACGTGGTCATATACTGCCACACCATGTCATAGAATAGATACCAGGTGCTAGAAAGTCCCTTCTACACGTGGACTTTGCCTTTTTATACACACAAATATTGCAGACGCACATGTAGATAAGTTATCTGACCATATTCCATCTATCTATCTGCCTATCCATGTATCTATCCACCTATCTATTTGTCTACCCATCCATCTGTACATTCATATACATACTGGTCTCAGCATGGATGATGTCACCGACCTCTTAACCTGGCAACTTAGAGATATTGTAGAACCCTGATACAATCTATGACAGGATATGTTATGGCACCGCACAAGAGACAAAGCACACGTGTACAGTGTATATGTTTTCGCCGATTTGCAGAAATACCGTCTTGACACGGTCACATTAGCTGTGCGTTGTTGTGGGGCCCATTATAGCAAGTCATTGCGGCTGTTTTGAGATATTGCAATAAACATTGAACTGAGTACTCACACGCCACAGCCTTCAACGAGTCAAGACATAGGGGAATCAGAACACGGAAAGTCGGTTCTGCCCCCGAGAGTACCGGGTGTTAAAGTTGTAGAATACGCTGGAACGATGTATGAAGTAATTACTCATGTTTAATACTTCATGTCATTTCGCTTACAAGCGCTGGCGTATCTGCCGTGCACTTCGTATTGAGGCAGTAGAGCGTACCATGGTAGTGCAAACACAGAAGCAGTGCATGCATAGGCTTGTGAGTGTATGTATCCCTGTATGACTTAACGAAGGCATGCCCGGGTTTCTGTGTGCATCGTTAGTTACAGCGCCATAAAACCAGATGTGTATAATATGTGTTCCCCTACTGGCAGCAATATATACAGTTTTGCGATAGTCATTGGGGTTGCGGATAGGTCTGAGACGACACAGAAGCAAGTCGTACTGACATGCTGAAATACTACAGTGCAGACTCAACTGCGTAGTACTCTCGCAAACAGACAGACCTTCTCTGCACCTTAGATTACCGGGTGTTAACGTGGTAGGTTAACGTGTTAAAACAAGCTGGAATGATACATGAGACAACTACTTAAATGATTCTTTCATTTCGCTTGGAAGCAGCTGAAGCAGCTTAGTGGATTGTGGTGGTAGAGCATTCCACGGTAGTGCAAATATACAAGAACACATGTACGGGCTTTTGAGTTTATGCTTGAGTGCATGTGTATCTGTAAGAACAAACATGCCTGCGCATTCACGTATATATACATGCACATACGTACTGCATAATGTTACTTTTGTGAACATTAGCATGCGTAAATGCATGCGTGCATAGTACAATTCTATATGAGACCAAGAAACACAGTACTCAAAAAACCCAGGCCCCATGGCAGGCCGCTCTCTAAGATTATCTTTCAGCACATGCAACCCTAAATACATCACCTCTGACACCACTTTTTGGATAGACGCAGTGTGACGAAGGTGTAGGCAGGGCAGCATTCGGAGTTGCTCGTACTCCAAGATCGATACCAAAAGGCCACTGCCACAGAGATGCCAGAACCCGCGAACCCTGGACCCGAAACTGTCCATGTGACGCTCCTGCACTCCATCTCTCAGCAGAGTCACCAATTCGTCATGGCCGGAGCACTCCATAGCTCAAATCCCACCTCCATATACTGTAGGGGCCTAAATAATTACCAATACTATTTTAGGGGTTCCTTATTATAAACATAGTATAATGGGCCTCAAAGCCCTATTCTAATTATTAAGGCCCCTATATTAGGGATCTGCAGAATCTGCCAAGCTCTCGCGCTTGGCAGCAAGGTATTTTCCGAGCTCCGGCCTGCCCGGCTGCTTTGCACACCGCAGGGGAAGAGAACCCTAAACCCTAAACCGTTGGGGGTGGCCCCGGTGGCTTCAAATTCGGCGGCCACTGCCTTTACCGGGAGCTTCGCCACTGGCGGCCCCTATTATGGGAGTTAGGGGTACCTTCTTTTGGGGTCCTTATAATAAGGATCCTAGTATTTAGGGTACTATATTAGGGTCCCCTATTTCAGAAACTCCCATATAGGGGTCTGCTGACACTGCCAAGCTGCTGAAAAGAGCCGCTTGCTACTCGGTGTCTCTAGCTCTGGCTCCGTGTCTGCTCGGCCGAGGCCACACAGACGTCCATCTCTGCTTTTTCATCAGATTGCCGCAGCATGGTATGGTTGAATCCTACGCCCATCCGCCCAGATTTTAAAATCGCACACCAAGCATCTCTGAAAACACTGAACCACAGACCCTAAACCCTGAACTAATGATCGCAAAAACTCGACATCGCCCTGGACACCTGGCATGACGTACACCGGCTGAAACACCTGGTTCTCTGCACCTTTGGCCCGGCGCCGGCCAACCTAAACGCTACATCCCCAAACCTCGAACCTGCACCGCCAAACTCTCAAACCCTAAACCCCGAAGCCCTTGAACCCCAGATCCCTCTTAGCAACCGAAGAAACCTAGACCAGTCTCTTCAAGCCTGAACAATCTAGAAAGCCAAAACACAATCTATAAAGCACCTGAGAACTGAACAACACTTAAACTGGAGCCTGCTTTCCCGTCCAGCTGGCAATCTCCTCTTCCGTGAAGTAAACATCGCCAGCCTCGAACAAGCTTGCGGCTTCGAGTCTTGAGGCTCTACTTGGAGGGTCAGGGGACTTAGTAAGTAGGTTATAAGTAGGGTTATAATTGGGGTAACTCCATTTGGGGTACTTATATACTTATAACCTACTTCCTAAGTCCCCTGCCCCTCCAAGTAGGTCCAGGTTTCAGCGTTTAGCGTTTGGGGTTCAGGGCTTGAGTGTGTTAGGATTTAGCATGTTTAGGGAATCTATTGAAGTCTACCGGAGGCGGCTTTCGAGTGAACGCCCGGAGACTAAAGAGATCATATGCCAAGCCCAAAAATGACCCACCCCAAATCCAGGGTGACGGAACTCCTTCCTTCCTTCTAAAGCACACCCGTATGCCTAAAACCCCGATACCCGGACGCCTAAAACCCCGAACCCCAAAACCTCAACCCGGGAGCGCTAAGCCCGCTTCCCCACAGCTCCACAGCCCTAAACCCGAACCCTAAATCCGTAAACCCCAAACCCCCAAACCCTTTATAGAACCCTTCTAGATCCCTTTTAACAGGAACCCTCAACATAATTCAAGGTATATTCCTTAATTAAGGGACATTGGAGTCCCCAAAACCCTAAACCCTGTACTCAGATCCCTTTTCAAGGATCCCTTAAAGGAGCTCTAATCCAATGTATTCCTTAATGAAGTCCCCTAAACACTCAGAGGCCCTGACAGCGGCTTCGGCGTCTGCAGCCTCCGCTTCGCTAGGCTCCGCGCCCTGGAGCAAAATCATGACTAGTCTCAGAAGTAGTAGTAGTCGTCGTCGTAGTAGTAGGAGTAGTAGTAGTAGTCGTCGTAGTAGTAGTAGTAGTAGGAGTAGTAGGAGCAGTAGGAGTAGTAGTAGTAGTAGTAGTAGTAGTAGTAGTAGTAGGAGTAGTAGGAGTAGTAGGAGTAGTAGGAGTAGTAGTAGTGGTAGTAGTAGTAGTAGTAGTAGTAGTAGTAGTAGTAGTAGTAGTAGTAGCTGTTATAGTTGTAGTTGCTGTGGCTGTGGCTGCCAGTCGCTGTCGCGGTGGCTGTGGCCGTGGCTGTGGCTGTGGCCGTGGCTGTGGCTGTCGCTGTTGCTGTTGCGCAACTGCAAGTCCAAGTCCAAGTCCAGGTACAAGTGCTGCCGATGCTGCTGCTGCTTCCTGCCGGCCTCCTCCTCCTCCTCCTCCTCATCCACCCCCTCCTCCTCGTCTTAAGGCCTCTCAGTCTAGACCTTTGTATGTCTCTGTGTGTGTGCGTGTGTGTATGTCTCTCTCTCTCTCTCTCTGTTTCGGCTGGCTTGGGGCCTCCCAGGCATCAGATGGAGGGCAGCCGGGCGTCGAGGGTGGCCAGCCGAGCGGAACCTGGACGGACTGCTCAGCAAACGGAACCTCAACTCCCCAGCATGTGGGTGTTTCCCTGATTTCGGGTCCCTTTAAAGGGTGGTTGTCAGAATTATGGTCCCTTTTGGGGTAGTACGGCACCTAATATGTAGGGTACCCCAAAAGGGGCCACAATTTTGACAACCACCCGCTTAGGGTCCTTTTTCATAGGGGTGCCATACCTAGAAAGGGGACCATGTTGGGCCTTGCAAGGATCCCTAAACTCTAAAACCCTAAACCCTAAAACCCGAAACCCCCAAACCCTGTCCCCTAAGACCCTAAAACCCGAAAACCCTAAACCCTAAACCCTAAAACCCTAAACCCTGTCCCCAAAAACCCCAAAACCCTAAAACCCTAAACCCTAAAGCCCTAGAACCCTAAACCCTAAAATCAAACCTGGGTCAAAGCCCGGGCTCCGACTGCACTCATGAAGCTACCAGACGACGAGGAGAATTGCGTTTTGGGGCCCATTGTACTATACTGGTAACAAAAATAATCATAATCACAATAATAATAATAATAATAGTAATAATAATCATAATTATAATAATAACAATAATAACAATAACAATAACAATAACAATAACAATAACAATAACAATAACAATAACAATAACAATAACAATAACAATAACAATAACAATAACAATAACAATAACAATAACAATAACAATAACAATAACAATAACAATAACAATAGTAATAATGTAATAAGTAGAGGAATAGGTCTGCTTAGGCAGCTCTGCGATGTGTAGAAAACGACAGACTGAGAGTGCCATGCTGAGTAGCACCTAATATAGAGGCCTCAATAATTGGAATTGGATTTTGGGGCCCATTATGCTATACTGATAACAATATATAATAAGGAACCCCCCCATAGTAGCACCTAGCTAGCAGGCTCGGCGGACCTCTTTCACAGGCGAGCGCGTGCGCACGAACACAACAACACCCACGAGCGAATGCAAATTGTAAGCTGCACCCATGCATGCACAGAGAACGAAACCCTAAACCCTAACAGGGGAAATGGCACCAAGATCTCATTGTCGTAGTCGTAGTGACCGCAACAGTACTCGTGTCATCAGAAGTAGCAATGACGACAACCCGGAGACATGACCACAGCAACGCTCAGCGCTGAAAACACCCCTGCATTGCCATCATACGGTTGATGGTATAAACTGTATAAACCCTGCACTACCTTAAGGACCCTTAACGATGGGAATAATGGCACTATGGGAATATTGGTAGATTCTTTATATTAAATGGTAATGCAGGATTTGTTATCATACGTAGTGCTGACCAGGGGAGCTCCCATGCAATGATACAAACCAACAGTCCCGAGCCCAAACACTTCAAGACCTCAAGCAGCCAAGCTCCCTAAACCCTACTTGGAGGATCATGCGACTTAGTAAGTATGGTTATAAGTACCTTAATTGGGGTTATAAGTAATTATAAGTATAGTTACCTTAATTATAACCCTAGTTACTAAGTCCCATGCTCCTCTAAGTAAACCCTAAACCCTAATCACACAACTGACGCTTCCGGCTACAGAAAGGAGGCTTTTGTGTGTCCGAGTCCAAAACCTGAAGCCAGGGTTCAGGGAATCCTAACCCCTAAACCCCCCAAACCCCCGCCAAACCCCCCTAACCCCCCTAAACCCCCCTAAACCCGCCTAAACCCCCCTAAACCCGCCTAAACCCCCCCATAACCCCTAAACCCCCTAAACCCCCCGAAGCCCTAAACCCTCCTGAAAGGCCGAACCCTGGGCCTTCCAAGCCATGCCCCAGCCATGTCGATGCGGCGAGGGCCGGAGCAAGGGATGCAGAAACAAGAGGCTTTGGGTTTAAGGTTCAGGGTTGAGGGTTTAGGGTTCAGGGTTCAGGGTTTCGGGTTTAGTTTGGGGTTTAGGGTTTAGGGACCTCTTAAAACTGAGGCTTGGGATGGCTGAGCATACAGATGTTTTGGATGTCTCACCCATCAGCACTACACTGTCTCCGTGCGAACGACCATGTCCTCCATAACTATGGCTATCACTACCACTACTACTGCCTCCACTACTCTACCACTACCACTGCGACTACGACGGCATACCACTACATGACAGTACTAGTCGTCGTCGAAGTAGTAGTAGTAGTAGTAGTAGTAGTAGTAGTAGTAGCAGCAGAAGTAGCAGCAGAAGAAGTAGTAGTAGTAGTAGTAGTAGTAGTAGTAGTAGGAGTAGGAGTAGGAGTAGGAGTAGGAGTAGGAGTAGGAGTAGGAGTAGGAGCAGGAGCAGGAGCAGGAGCAAGAGTAGGAGTAGGAGTAGGAGTAGGAGTAGGAGTAGGAGTAGGAGGAGGAGGAGGAGGAGGAGCAGGAGCAGGAGCAGGAGCAGGAGCAGGAGCAGGAGCAGGAGCAGGAGTAGGAGTAGGAGTAGGAGTAGGAGTAGGAGTAGTAGTAGCAGTAGTAGTAGTAGTAGTAGTAGTAGTAGTAGTAGTAGAAGAAGAAGGAGGAGGAGCGGCAGTGGAATAGTAGCAGCAGTCGTCGTCGTCGTAGAGGACGTAGGTCGTCGTCGTCGTAGTTGTCGTAGTGGTAGTGGTCTTGGTCGTGGTCGTGGCAGTGGCAGTGGCAGCCGCGGTGGTGGCGGTGGTGGCGGTGGTGGCGGTGCTGGCGGTGCTGGCGGTGGTGGCGGTGGCGGTGGCGGTGGTGGCGGTGCTGGCGTTGCTGGCGGTGGTGGCGGTGCTGGCGGTGGTGGCGATGGTGGCGGTGGTGGCGGTGCTGGCGGTGGTGGCGGTGGTGCCGGTGCTGGCGTTGCTGGCGTTGCTGGCGCGGTGCCGGCGGTGGTGGCGGTGCTGGCGGTGCTGGCGGTGGTGGTGGCGGTGGTGGCGGTGCTGGCGGTGGTGGCGGTGGTGGTGGCGGTGCTGGCGGTGCTGGCGGTGCTGGCGGTGCTGGCGGTGCTGGCGGTGCTGGCGGTGCTGGCTGGCCATGGTGGCGGTGCTGGCGGTGCTGGCGGTGCTGGCTGGCGGTGGTGGCGGTGGTGGTGGCGGTGCTGGTGGTGCTGGCGGTGGTGGCGGTGCTGGCGGTGGTGGCGGTGCTGGCGGTGGTGGCGGTGGTGGCCGTGCTGGCGGTGGTGGCGGGGGTGCTGGCGGTGCTGGCGGTGGTGCTGGCGGTGGTGGTGGCGGCGGTGGTGGTGGTGGCGGTGGTGGTGGCTGTGGTGGGGCGGTGCTGGCAGTGGTGGCGGTGCTGGCGGTGCTGGCGGTGGTGGCGGTGGTGGTGGCGGTGGTGGCGATGCTGGCGGTGCTGGCGGTGCTGGCTGGCGGTGGTGGCGGTGGTGGTGGTGGCGGTGGTGGTGGTAGTGATAGTGGTAGGAGTAAGGGTACGCGTGGTGGTAGTCGCATTCGTAGTCATAGTGATGGCCGTAGTCGCAGTGTCAGTCATAGCTCCTGTTACTAGCACTAGCGCTAGCACTACCGCTGCGAATCTGTAGTTCTCATCATGTACACTAGTGCTATAGTTGCGATCAGGGTTGCAACGCAATGCCGGCGTCCCTGTGATTCCTCGCGTATGTGCGCTTTTCACGGGCATGCGAGCATGGAGCTTTAACATGCGGAAATAAGATACCTGGGATCCACAAGGATCTGAGTCTGGCTCTTGGAATGTGCAAGCTGCGGGCTTGATGTCTAGGCTTACGGCTTAGAGCTTCAGAGTCCAAAGCATCGAAGGCCTCCGAGAGCACGTAAATGGCAGCGGGGAAGACTGGAAAGCCCAACCTGCTCTTTAAATCTCAGCTTTCTCCTAGACCTCCTCCTTAGTTGATGTTTCCTCCAGTAGTCTACCGCATGGCAACTGAAGCAGTACGCCTGAATACGTACTGGTACTGGGTGCAGAAAGAACCCATCTCAGTTGTCGGCATATTAGCATGAAGAACATCGTAGATACGTGTCAGTCGGGCAGAACTAGCAGTAATGCATTGATGACAGGAAACAATACAACTCGTAGTCCCGGTACAACTATAACTTATAACAACAGCAAGAGCAGTGATACCACTCGATGTCATTACAACAGCAACAGCTAGAAGCCTAAACCCTGAATCCCAAGCCAACTGCCACAACCTGTCAGGTTCCCTGTGTTGACTTGATGAGGCGGCTATGTCCCCGAAATGACTGAACTAAACCCTAAACCCTAAACCCTAAACCCTAAGCCCTGAACTTCAAGTGACCGAAGCCCGGGTTGAGGGCGCGACTCAAACATGCTACGCACGTCAACACAACAAGAATAGCTCAGAGCCTTAGGGCTTTGGCCTTGGGGCTTTCGGGTTGTAAGACCTGGGGTCCTTGGAGACAGCTAGGCCCTAAGGCCTAAAGCCTAAGCCTTAAAGCCTACAGCCTGAACCCCGACAGCTTCACTCTTTTGCCCCGCTGACTGCCATTGCCGGCACCGTTTAACCGTTTTCGGTGTCAGCAGCTACCGTTGGGGCATGACGCTATAGTACTGGTACAGGGCTTTATGGTTCTATAAAGGCTCCGATTTAAGGCAAGGTTATCAGGGCTTTATTGAGTTCTACAGATGGTCCTATGTGGGTATCAACAATTGCTAAACAAGGGATTCGGATTTTGGATACCTGCTAGTTCAAGTATATGGAGAATGGAAGGTGGTACTTTCCGAAGTTTAGGGTTTAGGGTTTTTTCTTTTATGGGCTCTTTTCCGCCTGCATGTAGTTTAGGGTTTAGGGTTTAGGGTAGGCATCTGGGAAAAGCCACGCGCAATCATTGACCTGTGTACGTCTCCGGAATTTAAGCCTCTGCTACTACGGTCCCTCTCCCGAAACAACCGAAGTAGCACCCCCACTCCCTTCCCCCCCCCCCCCGACCCAATGAAACCTATGCAAACCTGGCACTTCATCCCTCTTGCAAAACCGGTTCCCTATTCACCCATATCAAACCTGTTCTTCCTGAGACGTAGCCGGCTGAATTCTGAGGGCCGACGCTTGCAGCCAGCTGTGCAAGCTGAGTCTAGGATCCAATATAGGGTTCTGGATTTGGGGCCAATGCAAGCCTTGACAAGTAGAAAAAGGTCTGGGGTCTAAACCCGAACCCCTACACCAGACACCGCAAACCCTAACCCCTAAACCCTAAACCCTATATGAACCCTAGACCCTAAATAAACCCTATATGAACCCTAGACCGCTGGATCGAAAGGTCGTTTGCCACCGGCCTCATGGGCTGCTTGGCTGCTTTGGCCATGCCAGGACCCATCGACGGAAGGAGCGTTGCCGGGGGGCCCTTAAACAGTAGAATAGGGCCCCTTTACAGGGATCCTTAAAGGGGATCTATACTAGGGTTCTATGGGTTCTATGGTACGTATAGGGTTTAGGGCTTCTTTAAAGGGATCCCTGAAAGGGATCTATAGTAGGGTTCTATGGTACGTATAGGGTTTAGGGTTCCTTTACAGGGATCCTTAAAGGGGATCTATAGTAGGGTTCTACGGTATGGGGTTTAGGGCTTAGGTTTTCTTGGATGCGGCGGGAGTTTCCCTAAACCCTAAACCCTAATCCCTAAAGCCTAAACTCTAAATATGCGTAGGATTTAGGGTCTCGGTTGCAGGGTCGTAGAGCTTTCAGCTTACGTCTACAGCTTTTCCTGTTAACTCTTGATGGGTCTTGTGATAAGCCCTGCGGTCTTCCAGAAGCCTCCCTAAACCCTAAACCCTGGACCCGAAACCCAAACCCTGCACCCCAAACCCTTCTTCCAGAAGCCATCTGCCTTCAACACTATCAGCCTGAAGTCCACATAATCTAGACCCAAGAATAGTCTAGGAATAAAAAGGGTGCCCTTTTTGGTTTAAAGGGCCTTATCAGGGAACTTGAACCCTTAAAAAAGGAATAAGGGTCTACTCTAGGTCCTAGTAATGATGGAGAGACCGGAATATCAATCTGGGACTTCATAAGAGTTCTATATCCGTGTGTGTGTGTGTGTGTGTGTTTAAATATACATCTACATCTACATGCTTGCATACAGACGATTTCTTCAAGTGATGCTGAGGCATGATACTGCTAGATATACTGGCCCCTAGATTAGATCACTACTGTAGGAACCTGATTAAGACACCCTGGCCCTATAATCCCAAAACAGTAGGATTATCTAAGGAACCCTATTCAGGGCCCAAGGTTTCTTAATCATGTTCCTACATCAAACCCCCCAAACCCTTATAGTACCCTTATAGTACCCTTTAAAGGAACCCCTATAGATCCCTTTAGGGGAACCCCTATAACCCTACATTAAACTCCAAAGTCTCAAATAGCAGGAGCGAGTGGGAACGGAGGGGATCCAGGTTGTGGGGTAACCTACTATAGGGCGGGTTTAGGGTTTAGGGTTTAGGGGCCTTAATAATTCGAATGGGGTTCCTTTAAAGGTTTCCTATTAAAGGGGGTTGACAAGGGATGTATAATAGGGTTCTGTATTGTTGTATTGTAGGGGCCTGAATAATTAGAAGAGGGTTTCGCGGCCCATTATACTATACTTACAATAAGGAACCCCCAAAAAAGGTAATTATTTAGGCCCCTGTAGTAACAGAAAGCTGAGTTTTCCGACGTCCCGTCCCTTCTGTCAACACTTATTGCGTGCAGGAGCTTGCCTCGTTTCGAGCTCATTGCAGCTGTGGTAGTCTGCCAGGCTGGGGGCACGGAAGTTGGATAGTCGGCGAACGGCTAGTTCTTAAAACTCTGGCTGTGCTGACATAAGCTTTGGCACTTCCCTACCCCAACCTGGATCTAGAAACCATGAAGCCCAACCGAAAGTGCCCGAAAACGCAAAAAACCTTGCGCGCTAAGCCACCATGTCCACAGTCATCCCAATGACGCTGACAGCAGTCGTCAGTTTCGTCCTGATGGTCATCATCACTAGCATAGTCACCTTCAGGCAGCAGCTAGCCTAGCTTTTTCAATGCCACTGCTACTGCGACAGCTACAGCTGCTACCAGCAGCAGTTGTTCTTGGTGCATGTGCCGCCGCTGCAGGAGGTCGCGAAGCATCAGCCGGAATTCTACGAAAGAATAGACCTCTCGCAAGGGCACCCTAAACCCAAACCCTAAACGGCACAGTCTGCAGAACCGACAATCCCCAGCCGGCAACCCGAGCTGCAGCGCCCGAGTGTCTCAGAGGTTGACCTCAGCTTGGCATCCATGCATACGTGGAGGTGCATGGGTGGTTATAAGGGCTCCTACAAGGGTCCCTTTAAAGGGCTCCATGAAAATTCTGTGAGGGTATAGGATTTAGGGCCTATTTGGAGGCTCATGGGTAGTTATAAGTGGGGCTATACGTTGGGTAGCTGCATTTATAACCATATCAGGGGACTTACAACTCCACCTATCACTACCCATGAACCTCCAGGTAGACTCTCACTACTGTACCCAACACCCTAGACTTGTACTTGTCATGGGAAAGACGCTGCGACACATTACCGGCAAATTATACACACCTTGTAGCAGGATGCAACGCCGATAAACTGTAACGTCTCGGGAACACCGTGCGAAATGCACATAAATCTCACGCAACATTACTATGAAACCCTTCAGCGCATGGCAAAGAAGTCTGGCGGAATCTCGTCACCCTAAACCCTAAATAATACACCCGGAACAGCACCCCTACAAAGTTCGGCAAAACAACTACTTAAACACTTGGGGCTGCCCAAACTTATTTTGGGGTCCTTCTAATAAGGATCCTGCTGTTTGGGGTACTATATTAGGGTCCCCTATTTTCGGAAACTCCCATCTAAACCCCAAAACCCCAAAACTCAAATCCCTACACCTCCAAAATCTCAGAACCTTGGGCCTTTATTGGGGTTCCTACATTAAACTCCAAACTCCCGGGACCCTAAACCCCCCAAACCTCAAACTCTCCGAAAGCCCTGGCAACTTGGCATCCGCTCCAAGAGAAGCTGGTGGCCGTAGCGGGGGGAGAGCAAAGGTGGCCCCAGCCTTTTGAGGAAAGGTCTCGGGCTCCTTTAAGATCTTGCTTGAAGGCTCATGGGACTTAGGAAGTAAGGTTATAAGTAGGTTATAATTCTGGTAACCCCACTTAGGGGACTTATAACCCCAATTATAACCTACTTACTAAGTCCCATGATCCTTTAAGTGTTAAGGGATTTGATTTAGGATACCACAATCATTTGGGTTTTAGGGATTTAATTTAAGTTGCCATAGTAAGGAAACCATATCATTTACTATAGATCCCTATTATGGCAACTTGAATTACATCCCTTCACAAGAACCCAGTCCTTTAGGGGCTCCTTTAAGGGTTGCCTTCGGGGCTTTTGCACGGGCTCCTGTACAGGGTGTCCTCTATGGTATGGGGTTTTAAGGTTTAGGGTATGGGGTTTGCGGTGCTGAGGGAGGTTGGGATGCTTTTTGTCTGTTTTTTGAAGAATTTGCTTTAGATATGGGTGGTTGTCAAAATTAGGGCCCCTTTTTGGGTACCCTAAATAGTAGGTGCCGCACTATAATACGGACCCAAAAAGGGACCATAATTTTGACAACCACCCATATGCCTTTCTGTGGTGACGGGGAGGTGAAGGGTTTGGGGGTTTAGCTTGAAGGGCGTCTCGAGCTTTCGTTTAGCGGGCTTCGAACAAGGGTCAGTGCAGGGGTTACAGCCAGGTACAAGGATAAGAACCCTAAACCCTAAACCCTAAACCCTAAACCCTGAACTCTAAACCCTAAACCCTAAACCCTAAACTCGCAAAGTTGAGGGCTAAGGGGTCATGGGAGCTAAGGCGGGTCTTCAAAGAGGGAGTTCCGGGCTTGTAGAGGGTGTTTTAGAAGGGTTGCATAAGGGATTTTTGCGACTTTCTGCAAGCTATGAGAAGCGTTTAGGCTTTCCCAAACTGGGTTGAATGAGGCTGTGGTGTGGGATGCGTTGGAGTCAGCGTTCAGGGAAGGGTCATAGGGTGCTTATGCTTGTTTCCTTTTTGGGTCCCTTGAGGAGGTTGGGGCTAAGTGGAGGGCCTACGGTTTAAGGGTTGCGGGCTTAGGTCGTTACGTTTAGTGTTTACGGTTTAACGGCACGCTATAGGGGCCTTAATACTTAGACTAGGGTGTTGGGCCGCATTGTACTATAATGATAAGAAGTGATAAGAAGGAACCCCCCAAAAATAGTACAGGTAATTATTAAGGCCCCTATATTAGGGACTTGGGATCTTTTCCGTTAGACCGGCCAGGGTGTGTCCGTTCGGGGGTGTGCCTTGTAGCCTCCAGTCGTACTACTGGGGTTTAGAGTTTAGGATTTAGGATGGTTTAGGGTTTGTGGTCGTACTACCCATGACTTGATACTCAGGTTTATTGTGCGTTCTTGACAACTTATGAGAAGATGGTTTAGGACGTTCTACTGCTACCCAAGTCCGCCCTGTTGGCACAGCATACTGCAACAGCGGCAATCGTGTAAGAACCGTCAACCCTCAACCCGAAAACCCTAAACCCTGAGCAACCCCCGCCCCCCATAAAGCCCTAGTCACCTAAACCCTCAACCCCTAAACCGTACCCTGAACGAAGCCTAAAAGCATTTCTTGCTGGTCTAGCTGCTGCCAGTCATCGAGCTCCGGTCGGTAGAACTCCGTTGAAGCGAGGACCTCCAACCATGTATCACTATCTCTGCATATAACTTTATATATGTATATATATATATATATATACATATATATGTACATTGATATACATAAATATTCATAGATACACATAGATAACCTACATATATGGTTGTATATATATATATATATATATATATCAAACTATGTAGCGACTCTGAGAGTGCAATTCCAACGCTAAGGATAGTTGGGGTTTTGGGATTCCGGTCGGGGACTGTCCAGCTTTTAGCTAGAAAGCACAACATGGGAGTTTCCGAAAATTAGGGGTACCTTATTTTGGGGTCCTTTTATAAGGATCCCACTATTTAGGGTACCATATTAGGGTCCCCTATTTTCGGAAACCCCCACATGGACCATGCTAATATCGTGAGCTATCACATGCCAGGTCCAGTTTGGAGTTCGGGGCTTAGAGAGGCACTTCTTGTTCGATTCGACTCCAGATGTCGTTCACGATGCAAGGGACAGGGCCATGTCATCCCCCTAAACCCTAAACCCAAACTTGCATGGTTCGCAGCCTACCTACTGTTGGCCTCCCAGAGAGCAAATGCTCCCGTTTTGACCCACAGCGACCACGACGAGGAAAAGGATGGTGAGATCATTAGTATTGGTGCCTTGATAATTAGATTTGGGTTTTTGGGCTGAATATACTATAAGAATAACAAGGAACTTCCGAACTAGTATAGGCAATTCTTAAGACCCCTATACTATGGTGAACTAATAGCGAGGATGATGTCGACGAAGCTGGTAACACTGATGATGACAACGATGATGATGATGATGATAGTGATGTTGGTGATACTGATGACGATGGTGACGGTGATGATGTCTCATGATGCAGATGCTGTGATGATGCTCATCAACATGATAGCCGAAAAGCTGAGAACTGTCAATGTTAACACTGACAGGTGCAACATGATGGTCAAGAATCCCGTTTCGGTCACACACACACACACCGCGACGACGACAACTGAGAGTGCGGCAAAGGCTTCGGCTACAACTGCTACACAGTGCAATGATTACTCAAGCCCCTTCACCGTCAACCACATGGGAGTTTCCGAAAATAGGGGACCCTAATATACTACCCTAAATAGTAGGATCCTTATTATAAGGACCCCCAATATAAAGGAAACTCCCACATACTCAACTCTCTGATCTTGAACCTCAAAGGCAGCCGAGACTACATATGGCGTGGGGCATCTAATAAAGAAGCATTAATGATTAGAATAGGATTTCGTGTAATATCATACTATACTTATAATAAGGAACCAGCTACACCACCTCACACTGGTCATGCTTGTTCCCGAAACAGGTGTACGCGTCTTAGGATGTAGCTGGTGCTTACGGAAAGGTTGGGACTCCAATGCGGTTGGGAGCGAGACTGGACCACTGAGCGGGGTCTAAGCCCTAAACTGGGGGAAACCGCACCTCGCCATGCTGGCCGCCGCCGACCATGATCGAGTCACTTAGCACGCAGCTGCCGAAGTCCATCCTGCGCAGCGCGGATACATTATAGTATCCTATAGTAGATGTTAGTGCGTTGTGGTATATTTGTTGCAGCCGCATTAGTCTTAGTCGTTCTTGGAAAGGACTCCAGGGCTGTGATATAGGTAAGGGGGCTCCCCGCATAAGAGGCTCTATACAAAGGATCCTTGAATGAGAGGCTCTATACAGCCCAAGCTACCTTCATGAGGCCTGATTCGAGCATTCCCAGCCCGTATTGTCATCAGCTGCACTTCGGAACAGCGTCGCGTTGCTCTGTGTTGGCATCTTTCACGGTGCAGTTGACATCAAAGTGCGCTGTCTCATGGGAACTCTGACGGAAGCTTGATTCAAAAAAAAACCAAGCAACCCTGTTACCAAACCGTATGCAAACCCTGAGAAATCGCGCTCTGCTCCTACTGCGGTAGCCACGAAAGACTGCATCTGGCGGCCTAAACCCTAAACCCTACCGCGCATTCGCTTCAGAGCTTTAGGTTGCCAGGTCAGCGCTAAACCTTAAACCCCAAACCATCCCAGAAACTCGACTCCAAGATTTAGAGAGGGCCGTAGAACGCCCTATCGAAGCTCATGTAAGGGGGCCTGACTAACTAGCATAGGGTGTCGGGGGTTCCTTATCATACTTATAATATAAAACAAACCCCAAACCCTCTTCTAATTATTAAGGCCCCTATAGTATACCTTTACCTACCAAAAACTACTTTTTCGTCGGGTCCCTCTAACTTCCCTTCCAGGTCTCTGATAAGAACCTACCAGAAAGCAGGCTACGGTAGTTGAAGGTAAGCTCTTAGAAGGTCTTATTGCAGTTCATATGATATTTATAGTGATAGCAATAGTAATATTATCATACTTATTGTTATATATATATATATACAGTACACACATCAGATAATATCTCTGATGTACTTAGGCCTTCCTGCTTCCCATTGGCTCCGCAAGTCTCCAAGGCCCTGGAGGTTGGCCCTTGAAAGCCATTGAAAACATCTTCGCAAATGGCCCTAAACCCTAAACCCTAAACCCAAAACCCAAAACCTCCCCATAATATGGGAGTTTCCGAAAATTAGGGGCACCTCTAAAGGATCCTTTATAGGGTTACTATAAGGGTGTTTAAGGATTCCGTTAAGGGTTCCTTTATTAAGGGTTTCCGAAAACTAGGGGTACCTTATTTGGGGGTCCTTATGATAAGGATCCTACTATTAGGGTGCTATATTAGGGTTCCCTATTTTCGGAAACCCCCATATTATGGGGAATTTGTAGTATGTCCCAAAGGCTAACCTAGCTCGGGGCATTCTGTCTTCGGATTTTTGGGGTGGTCGAGGGCTCCTAGCGTCCCCTGATCCCTAAACCTTAAAGTTAAAGCCTCACCCCGACAAATGCACTCTCAAGTTGAACACAAAACCCGACAGCCCGAAGACTTGAAGCAGGGGATTGTGGTGGGGTTTTAGGATCTGGGACGTAGTGAACCAGTTATCTTTGATTAACTGCGGAAGAAGGGTCCAATGGTTTTACTGCACGGTTTTAGTTTGGGGTTTAGGATGTAGGATTTCAGGAGGCTTCGGGTGAGTGATGTTGGATTTCGTTCGTTTCTCTGCAAGGTGTCTGGGAGGTTTCAGAAGGCTTCGGGCTCCGTAAGTTCGGAGGCTTCGGGCTCCTGCCCTTGCCAAGGTTTCCCGCCCTCCTGGCATTGCGCACAGGGCCTGTTGCATCTTTCCCTGCATGTGCGCTTCAAAACCCTAAACCCTAAACCCTAAAACCCTAAACCCTAAACCCTAAAACCCTAAACCCTAAACCCTAAAACCCTAAACCCTAAACCCTAAAACCCTAAACCCTAAACCCTAAAACCCTAAACCCTAAACCCTAAAACCCTATGCTACGCTAAGCTTGAACCTGAACCCTGAAGCCTCCAGCCCTTATGGCCACCCCGATACCCCTAAACTCTGAACCCTTATAGGATGATGCTGCGTAGTACTCCGTATAATGCCTCTTACTTCCCTTATCACCCTTGCATAGCTAACCCTTATGGGCCCCCGTATGACTGCGGGAAACCCTTGAAGCTATCCCAATATTACTGCAGTAGCCCCTCCTAGAAGCCTTACGCAACTCCGACACCTCTAGAACCCCAGAGACTCCAATATCCCTTAATTAAGGAATATTCCTGAAATCATATTAAGGATCCTACTATAATTTAAGGAATATTCCTTAATTAAGGGATATTGGAGTCTCTGTGACCCTGAACCCTTGTAACCCAAACCCCCAAACCTCACACCCACTCAACCCTAAACCCCTAACTTGCACACTTCATGGGCTCCTTGGGACAGTACCGATCATGATCGCTGCTATGGTCCCGCTATAGAAGCCCTTGTATAACCAGCCCCTTATTGCGACAATCGCGATCGTACCAGTATAGTAACCCTTATGGCCTTATGGTCTTCTAGTTACACCTAAACCCTAAACCCTAAACCGTCCCGTTCGACCATCATAACACCACACAGGTGCCTGTACCCCTTATAGTCACATGGCCACCCCAAAGAGAACGAGATGAGTATCCCTTTTAGTAGCCTTGTGGTAACCCTCGCTACTGTACTGCACACCTAGTAAAACCTAGGAGCCCCTTAGTGTAAACCTGGGCCTAGGGTTGACGGTTTAGGTGGGCTACCCTCCGAAACCAACCTAACAATAAACCTTACAGTCCCTCTTTATAGTAATAACTCTACCAAAAGTCCCTAAAACTGAGCCTAGGACCCCATATAGCCCCCCTCATAGTTATACTAACCCCAAACCCCAAGTTCAGCAGTAGCCTTTTTTGGTTTGAGAAACACTTCCCCCCCCCATGTGCTCCTGGGGACCTGCATCGACTTCCGGAAGATCCAGGATCCACCGGCCTCGAAAGCGACCCACTAAAGGGGTTTAGGGTTTAGGGTTTAGGGTTTAGGGGTTTAGGGTTTAGGGGTTTAGGGTTTAGGGTTTAGGGTTGCGGGGGTTAGAGTTTAGGGTTTAGGGTTGCGGAGGTCTGGGGTTTAGGGGGTTTAGGGTTTAAAGTTTAGGGTCAGAGTTTGGGGCTTCGGGTGTATGCCTTAAGGGCTTGAGCTTTTAGTGGCTGCAAGAATCATAAGACTATTTTGACAAGGGTTGGTTTGCGATAGTTATCGGTGTTACTGCTACTATTAGGGGGACATAAGGGGACTATAGGAGTATAGTTAGGGCGGGGGGCTATAATACTATGGCAAGCCGTCATAGGCGTGCTGATAGGTGGCTCTCGGGCTTAGAGTTGTAGGGTTTCGGATTTTGAGTTTAGGTTGCGGGGTTCAGGGTTTGGCGTGTAGGGGCTTAGCTTTCTGGGATTTCGGGTGCAGTGCTTAAGGGTTTAAGGTTTAGGGGTTCCGTGTTTAGGGTTTCGGGCTCCGGGTTTAAACTTTGGCGGGTTCAGGTTTCAGGAAAATCTGGGGTCTGGGAAAGTGTCGTGGGACTTTGAGGGGCTGCTTGAAGGACGTCAGGGCATTCTTCAAGGGCTCTGATTCTTGCCGTTCCTGCTCTTGCTTTAAGCGATTTTGTGGGCTTCAGTTGTTTGTGCGTTTCTTCGCTGAATGGTGGGGCTGTTCGAAGTTTACGGTTTAAGGTTTGAGTCTTCGGGAGGTCTAGGGGCATGAATATTAGAAGGGCCCCATTTTACTATATTTATAATAAGGAGCCCCCCAAAATTTTATAGGTAATTGTTAAGGCCCCTCTAGTACGCATGTTCAGGGGCGAGAGATGGGGGCCTTGGGGGCGTATGAAGCTCCATCTGGTGTTGACAATAGCGGATTTAGGGATTTGTTTAGGGTTTAGTTAGTGGGGTATCGATTAATGTGTAGGGCTTGGGACTCCCCCTCCTCCTCCTCCTCCTCCTCTTGTTCCTGGTCTTGCTCCTGCTCCTCCCCCCTACTCTTGTACGACGACTACTACTACTACTACTACTACTACTACTACTACTACTACTACTACTACTACTACTACTACTACTACTACTACTACTTCTACTACTACTACTACTACTACTACTACTACTACTACTACTACTACTACTACTACTACTACTACTACTACTACTACTAGTTACGACTACTGCTGCTAAACAATGGGACTCGAAAAATATAGATGGTGATGAACATAATAATACCAATAACCATAAGAAAATAGCAAACTAGCACGTCCCCAGACACCTGTAGAGCACGACGACCATGACCACCACGACGACCAGGACGAAAACGAGACCACGAACAGACCACCGGGAGACCACCAGGACACCATCACGAGATGTCGTTCAAAGGGGAAAAGGAGGGACGCTTAATGGGGACCCCTACCCTATAATGGGCTATATAATGGGTATATAATGGCTATATTATGGGTATATACCTAGGGGTCCTTATTAGGGGTCCCTCCTTTTACCCTTTGAGCCGTTGCTTTAGATTGTCCCCCGTCAGAGCTCTGTATATGTGCCGGCGTTGGCTAGTGACATGTTGACCAACCACAACAGCGTCTCTGTCTTTGTTGAGTCCGATACCAAGTGCCACTTACACTCGACTTTCGTACGGAGAGTTGCCGACCGCGATCCACACCATTCACAGACGGCAGACCCACTGGGACACCACGACCGAAATCCTTCCCCCCATGAACTAGCATGACCTCCAATGCTTCCCCAATGTGCGTAAGCGGCAAAGAATTGAAGCCCCCCAACAGCCCGACACCGCAGATCACATTAGAGATCCTACTATAACTTAAGATATAATCCTTAATTAAAGCATATATATATATATGTATATGGAGCCCCCTAAACCCCAAACCCTCTAGATCCCTTATGGGAACCACCAATTATTATGGCCCCTATATATCATCGAGCGCCCTACTACTATAGAACCCTACAAAAGATCCCTTATGAGCCCTTTAAAGGAGCCCGACACTGCCAAGTAGTAAGGCCCCTGTATATCATATAGTAGAAGCCCAAAAGTTGGAAACCCAATAGCCTCCACCCTTAAGAGTAAAGTATAGGGAATCCCAGCACTGTTTGGCCTTAATCCGGTTTCCAACTTTAAGGGGTGTACTGTAACCCCTGAACCCCTAAACCCCTAAACTCCTAAACCCTAAACCCCTAAGCCCTAGAACCCTATAAACCCCTAAACCCCTAAACCCTAAACCCTAAACCCTAAACCCTAAACCCTAAACCCTAAACCCTAGAGCCCTTTAAAGGAGCCCCTAGCTCCTGAGAGGCCTCGGGGTTGTAGCCCTCGAGGCTGCTATGCACTCGTTGGTTCTGATCCGTTCCGCCGAAGGCCTTGTTATGGCTTTCAGGGAATTCGGGGTTTAGGGTTTAGGGGTTTAGGGTTTAGGGTTTAGGGTTTAGGGGTTTAGGGGTTTAGGGTTTAGGGGTTTAGGGGTTTAGGGGTTTAGGGGTTTAGGGTTTAGGGGTTTAGGGGTTTAGGGGTTTAGGGTTTAGGGGTTTAGGGGTTTAGGGGTTTAGGGGTTTAGGGTTTAGGGTTTAGGGAGGGGATTCGGGATGTAGCGGTTAGGGTTTAGGCGGTTAGGGCTCCGGGGACCTGGAACTTTGCATTCAGCGGTTTCGAAGTTTAGGGTTTGGGGCTTCGGACGTTGCGGCTTACGCGTGCAATGGTTAGGACAAGTTCCGGGTTCAGGATTTAGGGCTTGCCAGTGGGCTGTCGGCTTGGGTTTCAAGCATTCGTATTTTAGGGTTCGAGGTTTACCAGCTTCGGGAATCAAGAAGTGAAGACCCGAAACAATCCTAAACCCGCAGCGCTTGTAAACCCTACTCCCTAAACCAAGGGCTACAGGCTATGGCTTGCCTTGTTTCGCGCTGCGGAGTTCAGGGTGTTCCTGCGTTTTGTCTGGAGCTATTTGGGGCTTTCCGAAAACAGAGGACCCTAATATAGTACCCTGAATACTAGGATCCTTATTATAAGGATTATAAGGACCCCAAAATAAGGCACCCCTGAGTTTCGGAAACTCTCAAACCCTAAACCCTTTATAGAACCCTTATAGATCTCTTTAAGGAACCCTCTTGGATCCCTTTGAGGTACCCCCATTCCCGTTTAGGCTTTAGGGTATTTTTTTCAGGGTTTAGGGTCTAGGGAGTCAGGCTTTAGGGTATTTGTTTCAGGGTTTAGGGTTTAGGGTATAATAAAGTCTCTATATATTCCCCAAGGTTAATCTTTAGGGACTGTAGGACTTCGGCTTTACCGGTTTAGGGCTATGCTGGGCTTTTAAGTAACCAGGGAGAAAGAGAATAAAACGTCTATTTCATGATGCTTCCTTTAAGAGAAAGTGTTAAAGTATGGTACTCCAAAGCTCCGTATGGGTTTACCAGCTTACGGGTCTCCGATTTTGGGTTTCGGGGGCTTGGGTTTTGGGTGCTTACAGTAGTGCAGGCATCTGAGGAGTTCTGAACCCGGAAATCGAAAGCACAATTAAGGGCCTTAATGATTGGACTAGGTTGAGTTATTGTAGACGGCAAAAGCACTGCTGCTTCCTGGCAGGGGTCCTTGTGAACTAGGGATTGAGATTGAAGACTTGGATTCAGGTTCAGGCGTTACGGTTCCAAGGTGTGTTCTTCGAACTACAGGCTATGCCTCACTCAGACGCAACACTTGCAAGAACACACCACGTGTCTTGAACCCCAAACCCCACCTAAAGCCTAAAGCCCTGAACCGTAAAGCCAACCTATACCCAGAGACTCCAATACCCCTTAATTAAGGAATACTCCTTGAATCATAATAGGGATCCCATTATAATTTAAGGTATATTCCTTAATTACGGGGTTTTGGAGTCTCTGGGTAATGAGCAGCGTCTTGGCCGATTCTGATGGTCTCCTCAGACCTTCAACTGCTAAGGCCCGAGTTTCGAATTTAGGGTTTAGGGTTTAGGGTTTAGGGTTGAGGAGTCGTCGGTGTAAAGGTTTTCTGTGCACCCGGCATAAAGACGATCCAGGCAGCAACCTTGGTGCATCTCGAAGAGTTTGTATCTACTTGGAGGTTCATAGGTAGTTATCAGTGGAGTTATAAGTCCCCTAATATGGGTTATTACTATAGTTACCCTACTTATAACCCTACTTATAACTACCCATGGACCGCCAAGTACAGTTTGAGCAGCAACACAGTAGCCTGACATGACATGACAGAGCCCTGAGTTCAAGCCCCGATGCGACGAGTGAACTGAAACTACTACAGGGGCCTTGATAATTATAGTATTCTGGGCCCCAAACCCTATTCTAATTACTAGGGCCCGTATAGCCCATCCCACAGCTCTGAACCCTCAACTTTCGCCCACCACCTTGTGCGGGCAGACGGTTTAGTTTAGGGTTTTGGGTTTTGGGTTTAGGGTTTAGGGAGTATGATGTTGCGCTTGAAACCTGAAGTCGCAGGGAAATCGCTGAATCCGGTATCCAATCCGCAGTCTCAAAGACTACTAGCCCAAACAACAACAAGACCAACACCGTATGCAGGAGAACCACTGTCGACTCTTGGACGTAGAAGAGCAAAACACGATGTAAAGCATGAGGGCAGAGACTTTCGCATCCCCAGAATCCAGCACCTAAACCCTAAACACCCTAGACCCTAAACCCCGAACCCCTAAACACTACTAAACCCCCAGACCCTAAACCCTGAACCCCTAAACCTCTAGACCCTAAACCCTGAACCCCTAAACCCTAAACCCTTATTTCAGTTTTGACCCTAGAGCAGAAGCTGTTGGCAACGTCACTGTGCTTTCAGGAGTTCCGGCGAACCAAATCCTCTACGATTGGGGCCTTAATAATTACCTATACTACTTTGCGGGGTTCCTTATTATATTTGTAGTATAATGGGCCCCAACACCCTATTCTGACTATCAAGGCCCCCACAAGTATAGAATCTTACTTACTATAGACCCCTTTAGAAGGAATCCTTTATAGGAGCCCTATTATAATTATCGAGGCGCCGATATAACCCCAAGCTCCGAACCCGCTTCTCAATCCCTGCCGGAAGCTGCTCTGCAAAAACTAGGATACCCAGTAACCTAAGAATAAAAAGGCCTCTCTTTTTGGTATTGGGTAACTTCATAAGGAACCTAGGACTACAAAAAGGGAATAAGGGTACTACTGGGCATCCTAGAAAAGGCCGGTTGCCGGCTCAGGGTCTGGTGCTTAGGGCCTAGGGTCTACATAGGGTTAAACCCTAAACCCCTAGACCCCCTAAACCCGAACCCTTAAACCCTAAACTCTAACCCTCAAACCCTGACCCCTAAAGCCTAAACTCTAACCCTTAAGCCCTAACCCCTAAACCCTAAGCCATAAACCTTATCCTTAAACCTTAGGGTTTAGGGTCCAAGGGTTAAGGAAAACAGCTCACCCTCGGCTTACCAAGCCGGGGTTTCCGCTGGGCATTTTGGGAGGGCCTGTGGGGTTACAGGTGTAGCCACCCTTGTCCTTTTAGAAATCATAGACAGAGCCCTATACCTATATCCCTTAGTAGGAAGTATTTAAGAAGATCTACTAGCCGGTCTGTGTATTCTTTGGGGGGAACCATGAAAAAGGACAAGGCTGGGTGTAGCAGTGTAGCTATCACAGGGGCCCTTTTAAAAGGATCGGTTTAGGGTTTCGGGTATCGCGGCCTTAATAATTAGAATAGGGCTCCTTTAGAGGGGTCTATAAGGGCTACTATAAGGGCTATTACAAGGGGTTTAGTATGGGGGCCTTAAGAATTACGATAAGTTTTGGGGTATAGTATACTATAAATATAGTGAGGAACCCTAAAACAGTATGGGGAATTATTAAGGCCCCCAAAGTAGCTAACCCGTAGCCTGTATCTGTAAACAGTAGCCAGTAGCCCTATACAAACCCCACAGTAACTGGTTTGGTATCCATTTAAAACATCCTCAAACCCCGAAGCCCCCAACTCTTGAATCACAAAGCCCCAAACCCTAAAATACTAGGCCGTGGTAGAGTCCCCTTGAAGTAATCCTTATGGGTTCCTTCTAGTAACCCGTATAGTACGCTACTTTTTGTAAGCCGCTAGATCCCGTAACCCTTACAGGTCCCGTATAGTAACCTTTATAGTACCCTTATAGTAACCCTGTAGGTCCCTTATAGTAGCCGTTATAGTATCCTCACCCTTACAGGTGCCTTATAGTAGCCTTTATAGTGGCCCTTTGAAGGAGTTCGCGATCTTCCCAACCGGGGCAAGCTGCAGGCTTGACCCGCCGAGCGCACCTGCCACAAGCAAGCGGCCTTATTGGGGTTTAATTGTCTAGGTTCCCCAGTCAGGGTATGGGGTTTAGGGTTTACGGTTTAGGGGTTTGGGGTTTAGGGTATAGGGTATAGGGTGTATAAGGTTTAGGGTTTAGTGTTTTTAGTCCCCCTTAACAACAAGGGTACCCTGTTTCCTATTATTTGGTTTAAATAAGTGAGCGAACAAAAAGCCTAAAGGGTACTACCGGGGAACCTAGTGATGGAAGACTTTAGGGTTTAGAGTTTAAGGTTCTGAGGAAAGATCCCAATGCACTTGCTGAATTACGTGTGGGACATGGTTTAGGGAGTCTTGGATTCTCCATACGTGAATAATTAGAGCAGGGTTTTGGGGCGTATGAAGAAACTGGTGGAAATTATTCGGCTTCTATGCTAAACCTAATGACTCTTATGGCAACCCTTATCGATCCCTGAAAGGAACCGTTTTATGCTAAGGTTTCCCTATAATATATGCAGGGCTTGAGGGTGGCAGTTTATGCAGAGCCTGATGTTCATGGAGGAGGGTTTAAGGTTTAAGGTTCTAGAGCTTGAGAGTTTAGGGTCTTAAGCCCCAGACCCTAAGCCTAAACGCCAAAACCAAAACCCTCCTAAACCCCTAAAGACCCCAAAGCGTTAACCCCAACCTAATCCCTAGCCCTACTGAATTAAGCCCTAAGCCCCTAAGACCTGAGCACGCCTTACACCCCTAAACCCCAACTACGGCCTTAACCCCTAAACCGCGGTCTCTAAACTTCGGCATTCCGGCCCGTTTAGAAGTTTGGCTCCAGAGTTCTACCAGGGTTTCTTTCGGGGCTCTATAAGGACTCCCAAAAGAGCCCTGTTATTTTGAGAAACTTTTTCTTCGGTTCCTTAAAGGCTTTCCAAGGTTAGGACTCAAGGCTTTGGCTGCAAGGACGAACAACAACTATCGGGTTTAGGGTTTAGGGTTTAGGGGTTTAGGGTTTAGGGGTTTAGGGTTTAGGAGTTTAGGTTTAGGGTTTAAGGGACAACTACAGTAGAAGCCAGAAAACTGGAATATCATTATCGTAACCACTTCCCTTTATCGGGTTTAGGATTTGAGCTTGACTCTTGGTCCGCGAAATCATTCAAAAAAGACATGTGGGTGGTTGTCAAAATTAGGGTCCCTTGTGGGGTCCCTATTATAGTACGGCACTTATTATTTAGGGTACCCAAAAGGGACCCTAATTTTGACAACCACCCATGTGGTGGATTTAATTGTTTGGTCTAGGGCTTCCCACTTGAAAAGACCAGAAACTGGAGCAGAAAGACTCTCCAGGCCAATTCTGGGTCTGAAGGTTTACAACTACGGTTTCTAGTTCATGGCAGGGATAAGGTTAAAAATGTACATGTTTGTTGGGTTTAAGTACCCCTAAAAATGTAAAATGTTACCCAACTAGGATAAAGGTTTTAGGGACTAGGGTTAGGGCTTTGGGGCCGGAACGTAAGCCACCGGTCGGATTTTCGTTGCTCTGCAAGCAGTACTGTAGTACAGCTGTCTTCGTTTCGTCGTGCCAGTGACCACATGACTACGATATTTCACTGATATTCACGTGGTCGGAAAAGGCACTTGGAGCCAATTGACTCTCAGCAGCATGCATGGGAGTCGTGATACCGCTTACCCCTAACCCTGAGAGTCTACACCCCTTCACACAAAAAGGGCCTTAATAATTAGAATAGGGCCCAAAATAGTATTGGTAATCATTTGGGTGCGGGTGCATAGGGCGCCGTGTTGCGTTCGTACTTAGAATGTGCGCGAAACTGGGGTTTTAGCATGATTTCTACAAAAACCAGTTTTGTAGGACCTCACCGAAACTAATTGCATTTTACGGTCAGCAATATCATCAGCTAGCAACATCATTTCCACCGTCTTTAAGATGTTTATCATCATTTTCATCATATTCGTAATCATCATAATGACCATGATCACAATCACAATCGTTACCGTCACCAACATGTTTATCATCTTCAGCATCTCATAATCATGACGACCCTCATCATTGTCGGTAACAACATCATGTTCACCGTCATTGGGATTTTTGTCATCATGTTTCAGCATATTAGTGATCATCATATAGGTCATGATCATAATCACCGTCATTACCGTTATCAACATTTTCAACATCTTAAGCATGATCATCATCAAGACGACTGTCAACATTGTCACTCTCATCATCATTCCCATCATGTTTTCCAGAGCTGCAGGTCTTGTCACTCAAAAAGCTTAAGAGGATATGCGACGGCCGGACGCTATTAAGCCCTTAGTCCTGAACAGTCCTGAACAGCAGCAAAAACTCTTGACCTTAGTTCTGAACAGGAGCAAAAACCCTTGATTTGTGGGTTAAAAACACTAAAAACGCATGAAATCACATGGCGCCCGATGCCCACTATAGGGGCCTACTATAGATCCCTTATAGGCCCTTTCAGGAACCATTTAAAGGGAGCCCTATAGGTAATTATGAAGGCCCCTTATTAAGCTTTCGGAGCTGGCACCGCTTCGGCTAAGAAGAAAAGTTAGCAACGAGCCCCACGCAATGCAACCCGAGCTATCCCGAGTCTTCTGCGGGTCGAAATGCTAAGCCGCAAAGACCAGATTGGGCCAATTGCTGGCGTTTCACTGGGACGCGCGGTCGCCGTATGATCCAACGATAGTTCTGAAAGGCTTAACACAAAACCTGTGTTAAGGAAGCAGATGTACAAAAAATGAACCGACCTCCACCAGCAATGAATACATGCAAAACCGGAGCTGAGTAGAGACATGTGAAGTAGCACAGATGTCGCGGTTGTTGCTTCTCTGTCCGGCCTGCTTTCAGTTTGATAGTGCGTCGTGCATGCTTGAGGGTTAGGTTGGAAGGGTTTAGGTTTGAGGCTCAGGACGGTTGGGATCAAAACGTTACATCATTGCTGGCGAAAATATTCACAACACATGCCTGCCTCTAACTCGCAAAGTTCCGCCAAAGTCCTGTCGAAACGAAGCCGGTGACCACAAGTATCATGGCTTGCAGATTTGTCCTATGAAAGAAGCTCTGGGAGGTAAAGAGTTTAGGCAACAGAGCCGACGGCTCCAGATTTAGGATGTTGGATGCTGTGCAATGTCAGATTCCAGAGACACGGCGTGCCCAATGCGAAGGATCGCCCAGTCCGGGGTAACAGGGCACTCGCATCAAGCTGCTACCAAGACACAGCCCCCAAAAGCAAGCTCGTGCTAAGGGTGCGGTGAATCTTGGAAATCGCACCAAGCCAGGTAGGAACTCAGCGAAACACAAGCACATCCTGTAAGAGCAACAACATGCAACACCCTGCGCCCTGAATGGCCCTTACAAATTAGAATAGGCTTTTTGCGGCCAATTATACTATAATTATGATAAGGAACCCCCAAAATAGTATAGGTAATTATTTAGGCCCCTGGAAAAAACTACTACAGAACCCTTATAGACCCTTTAAGGAACCCTCTAAAGGGAACCCTATAGGTAAGTATTTAGACTCTTATACTACGCCCCCATAATACCCCTTATAGTAAACCTTATAGACCCCTTCAACGGAACCCTAAACCCTCATTATTTAGGCTCCTATAGTATAGAACCGTACTATAAATCCCTTATAGACCCCTTTCAGCAACCCTTTCAAGGGAACCCTATAGGTACTTGTTTAGGCCATTATAGAAGGCTCCACCGATGCTTTCTTGCCTAGGAACCTATACTATGATATACTCTAATATACCATAATATACTATAATATACTGTAATAGACTATAATAAACGGACTATACTGGACTATAATAGACTATTTGAATGGTGGGTGCCACTGACGCGTCCCTACCCAGACTGCAAGCTGTGTCGGGACCATCTCGACGACTCGTGAGCAGGGCCCAGAGACTCCAATCTCCCTTACCTTAAAACCCCAATACCCCTTACTTAAGGAATATACCTTAAATCATAATATTAAGCCCCCTATAGTTTAAGGCATATTCCTTAATTAAGGGGTGTTGGGATCTCTGGGTTAATTAAGGAATACCTAGGGTAAGGGAGCTATGGGGTTTAGCGTTTCGGTGACTCCAATCTCCCTGAATTAACAATATACCCAGGGCTAGGGTTCCTTTAAGGGATCTATAGGGTTTCGGTGACTCCAATATCCCTGACTTAAGGAACATACCTATAGGGTTAGGATTCCTTTAAGGGCTCCTACAAGGGATCTATAGGGTTTAGTGGACTTAATTAAGGAAGACCTTGGGTAAGGGTTCCTGTAAGGTATCCTAAAAGGGATCTAATTATAAGGTTTAGGGTTTGCAAACTCCAGTATCTCTTAATTAAGGAATATACCTTAAATTATGGTTAGGGTTCCTTTTAAAGGGATCTATAAGGGTTCTATAAAGGGATCCATAAGGGAGGGTTAGGGTTCCTTTAAGGGACCGGGTTTTGGGGCTCTAAAAACCCTTACTTAAGGAATATACCTCAAATTATGGTGGGATCCCTTATATGAGGTCAGGAATATTCCTTGATGAAGGGATATTGGAGTCTGTGGGTGGAACTGCTCGGCTAAAAATGCACGATTCTCCTGGAGACGTTACGTCTGTCCCGACTTGGACTGTTGGCTTGCAGGGTTTGGAGTAACTGCTGAACGCTAGGACCGCCAGGATGTTGGGTTGAGACCGTTACTATAACATACTAAAACGTACTATAATACTAGAACATGTTGTAACATACTATATTATATTACTATAACATACTAGAGCATACTAGAACACAGTATAACATACTATAACATACATACGATGATATACTATGGTGTGCTATACTGCACTATGATATAGCATAATATGCCACAACATACTATAAAATATATTAGTATACAACACACCGCACTACCTAGTTCATGGTTGGGATAGGATTAAAAACCTACATGTTTATTCCTTGTTGGGTTTAGGTACCGCAAAAAATGTAAAATGTTACCCAACTATGACAAAGTTACAATATACCATTATGTTCCCAAGCGTGCGATCTCAGCTCGGTCGACCTCATGCTTGAGCGGATGAAGCTGGAGCTCAGGTTAGGGGTTCTTTAAAGGGTTCCCTTAAGGGGATCTAGAGGGGTTCCTTTAAAGGGATCCATAAGGGTTCTATAAGGGATCTATAGGGTTTATACAGGGGTTTCTTAGGGGTTTAGTGTTGAGGAGTTTAGGGTTCAGGGTTTAGGGTTTAGGAGTTCAGGGTTTAGGAACTAGGATTTAGGTTTAGGGGTATTACGGTTCCTGTAAAGGGATCCAGAAGGGCAACGAAGGGTTCTGTAGAGGGGTTTGGGGGTTTCTGGGACTTCCCGCGAGGTTCCTATTATAAGGAACTTACTAAGGGTTCTGAAAACGGTGTTTAGGGTTCAAGCCTTAGGTAAAGTTTAGTGTCTAGGGTTGAGGGATCTGAGTTTAGGGTTCAGGGTCTAAGGTCTGGGGTTTAAGGTTTCGGGAGGCTTTGCTGAACTAGGTGCCATCTGAGGCGAGCATAGAACCACTTCTCCGAGCAAGGCTCAAATGCTTCAACAAGGGCTCAATTTCCCAACTTAGAACCCTAAAGGGAACTCCAGAAAGTTGGAATATGGATTTAGGGTAGGATACCTTATAATCTACCATAAAGGGCTTAGGATAATCATATTCCAACTTTCTGGCTTTTACCTTAATTCAATTGCAAAATGCTAAACCCTGAATTGTGCGAATATGGCCTGGTGAGTCTACCATATTACAAGTACAGTGACGACCATGAGGAAGACGATGACCAAACATCCCCACCCCTACGCCCATGTACGTATATGTACATATGCGTGTGTGTATATGTATGATGGTATTCCAACATTGGAGTTCCGGAAGGACAGGACCCTAATATAAAGCCAGAGGGCACGATGGATAACAAGAAGTAGGGATCCCGAAAGAAAGCATGCCAAATAATCAAAATCCGAAAAACAGAACCACTCGAAAAGAGACAAACACCCTGAACCCTAAGCCTAAACCCAAACTCTCTATCCTCCAAGTTTGCTACCACCCTTCACGCCTCAGTCCTCAGATTCACAAGAGGTCACGGGCACTTGCCGGGTGCGCCACGTGAAACTGGCACTCGGGGGTTCCCTGAACTACACGGCCTCGGATTTAGGGCTGGCTGTTGAGAGTTTTTTGGGCTTAGCGTAGGGTTTCAGGTTAAAGGGTTGCTAAAGAGGTTAAAGGGAACTCCAGAAAGTTGGAATATGGTTTCGGGGTAGGATACCCTATAATTTACCATAAAGGGTTTAGGATAATCATATTCCAACTTTCTGGCTTTTACCTTAAAGGGTTGCTAAGAAGATGGCTAGTAGGCTCTAAGCTCTGCAGTGCAGGGATGAACAAGGTTCGGGGTCTCCATTCCAGCAGTTGTGGCCCCTTCCCAGACCACCCAGATACCCTGTGACTAGGCCCGGCCCTACACCCAAAACCCCAAACCTTAAAGCCTACACCCCTCAACCCCAAACCTTGGAGCCTACACCTCTAAACCCCGAACCATCAAGCCTACACCCCCCAAACCCTAAACCCTAAACCCTAAACCCTAAACCCTAACCCTTAAACCCTAACAAACCCTCAAGCTGAACCTTGGGCTCTGCTTCCCGGATGTGTGGAGAGCTTGGTGGGAGCAGAGGCTGCCGCATCGGTGTCCGACCAGCGTAGTAATGAGTAGGGAATCCATGGTGTAGAGTTCGAGAAGGGGCTGGGGCATTAGAATTCACGATTCAAGTTTTAGGGTTCGGGAGTAGAGTTCTTTGTTGTTTTTTTCGGGGGGGGGGGGGGGGGGGGGGGGGGGGAGAAGGGTTCAGGACTTGAGGCTTAGGTATGGCGGGATTGGCTCAGCCTGCTGGCGGAAGGGAAATTGAAGCTTCCTCCAGCGTTTGAAGGAACCCCCTGTTAACTTTGCTACCGGCAGACATGTTGGAGGATGCCAAGGTCCTACAGCTGATGTCGAGTGTTGCGGGCCATTGTGTCTCACAAAGGAAGCACTGAGTAGCTCGGCTTATTGCAATCTTTCAACGAACGCCGAAGCCCTAAAAGACTAAGCCACCTCGCAAACCCCAATCCTGAAAAAGGACTCCAACATAAACCCTAAACCCTACCTAAACCCTAAACCCTAAACCCTAAACCCTAAACCCTAAACCCTAAACCCTAAACCCTAGCTTCCATGAAATCCACCACTTCAACATGTGGGTAGTCGCCGCAATGGCCATAATCTTGAACCCACCATTTGGACATGTACGTCCGCGTGCTACTGCAAGTGCTACTGTAAGTTTCTTATGAGGTTAGAGGTTCTATTACGGCTCCGTAGCTTTCTGTAGGGATTGCTTTTCCGGTTCTATCGAGCTTCTGAGGGACCGTAACAGATAGAATAAGCTTGTTCCGGTGGGGGCAAGAGTGTTAGTACAATAATTTAAGGGGCAGTGCTAAACACCCTGAACCCTGCACCCTGTGACCCTACGAGATGACCCCTTCCAGAACCTGTCTAGAGCTTAAGGAACCCCATTCTAAATCTTAGCAACTAGTGGTATATATTTCTAGTTTAGATTGTACGATACATGGTTGAGGGTTGAGGCCTGTTTGCGGTTTAGTGTTCAGGGTTTGGGTTTTAGGGTTTAGTTGAGCGCAGGGCCCTCATCACTCGAACTACCCCGACGGTGCTTAGGGGGCATTCCCCCGATACATCCTCACCATGGGCAGCAAGCTGCAGAAGTGAAGCGACCTTCAAAAAAAGCTCTCCGGCCCTGACTTCACATCCTAATCCGCAAACGCAAAACTAAAACCCTCGACCCTAAACCCTAAACACATCCCAAACCCAAACCCCAAACGTTAAACCCTATGAGAGGGAGGTCCAAGACCTTCCTGAGGATTGGTGGGCTAGGGTTTAGGGTTTAGGATATTAAACCGAAACTAGAACCTCTGAGTCAAACAAAACAATCAACCCTAAGCCCTTTACCTTAACTAAACCCCTATAGTGCACGTATAGTAACTCTTATAGTCACCCTTACGCAGTAACAGTGACCCGTGAAGTGCGCCTTGTAGTAGAGCTAGTAACCCTAAGAGTAACCCTTATCAAACAGCTTCACAAGAGCCTTCAAGATTCGTGGCGCTTTGTCTAGGACTTCAGGTTCCGAGTCTATCAGAATCAGAACCGAACCCCGTTGACAAATACTTAATCCCCTAAAATCTACACACATCTATATGTACAAATCCGAACATGTGTTAAAGGCTGATCGGCGCAGGGTTTGGGGTATGGGTTTGAGGGCTTAAGGATTAGGGCTGCGCCTATGGGTCATGTTCTACGGCGCAGCGCCTACTACATGGGGATGTCAGAAGTTAAAGCGACCCCATTCTAGAACCCTAATATACGGTGCCCTATAGCCACCACAGCATGCAGATGCCACGAATCGTCCGTCACACTCTAGGACGGCCGTCTGCCAATTGGTGAAACAGCTTGGCCTCGGATCAGGGAAGGACCAACTCGAAAAATGGGTTTAGGGATTAGGATACATGCGTACGTGTATGTGTATGTGTGCACGTGTAAGTATGCATGTTTCTACATATATGGCATATACATGTATGCGAATCTGATATACGACTTCGACTAAAGGCTGCAAGAGCAGACTCGGGTATATACTTGATCATGACAGGAACGGTAGAATAACAATAGTAGTAGTAGCAGTTGTGGTAGTAGTCGTCGTCGTCGTAGTAAAGTCGTCGTCGTAGTAGTAGTAGTAGTAGTAGTCGTGGTAGTAGTCGTGGTAGTAGTAGTGGTAGTAGTAGTAGTAGTAGTAGTAGTAGTAGTAGTAGCACTAGTAGTGGTAGTGGTAGTGGTCGTGGTCGTGGTCGTGGTCGTGGTTGTGGTCGTGGTCGTGGTCGTGGTCGTGGTCGTGGTCGTGGTAGTGGTAGTGGTAGTGGTAGTGGTAGTGGTAGTGGTAGTGGTAGTGGTAGTGGTAGCGGTAGGGGTAGTGGTAGTGGTAGTGGTAGTGGTAGTGGTAGTAGTAGTGGTAGTAGTAGTAGCAGTAGCAGTAGCAGTAGCAGTAGTAGTAGTAGTAGTAGTAGTAGTAGTAGTCGTAGTAGTAGTAGTAGTAGTAGTAGTAGTAGTAGTAGTAGTAGTAGTAGTAGTAGTAGTAGTAGTAGTAGTAGTAGTAGTAGTAGTAGTAGTAGTAGTAGTAGTAGTAGTAGTAGTAGTAGTAGTAGTAGTTAGTAGTAGTAGCAGTAGTAGTAGTAGTAGTAGTAGTAGTAGTAGTAGTAGTAGTAGTAGTAGTAGTAGTAGTAGTAGTAGTAGTAGTAGTAGTAGTAGTAGTAGTAGTAGTAGTAGTAGTAGTAGTAGTAGTAGTAGTAGTAGTAGTAGTAGTAGTAGTAGTAGTAGTAGTAGTAGTAGTAGTAGTAGTAGTAGTAGTAGTAGTAGTAGTAGTAGTAGTAGTAGTAGTAGTAGTAGTAGTAGTAGTAGTAGTAGTAGTAGTAGTAGTAGTAGTAGTAGTAGTAGTAGTAGTAGTAGTAGTAGTAGTAGTAGTATTAGTAGTAGTAGTCGTAGTAGTAGTAGTAGTCGTAGTAGTAGTAGTAGTAATAATAGTAGCAGCAGCAGCAGCAGCGAAAGAGTACGTATGACAATGAAAACCCAGTAACACTGGCAACTCCGCTGTCTGAAAGTCATCAAAGCAGCGACTGTCTATACCGTGCAGGATTTTTTTGTTTCGGAGGGTGAGCCGAGGGTGTAGGGTTTAGGGTTTAGGGTTTTGAGACAGTTCAAGGAATACGGTTGAGGGTCTAGGGTATTACCCAAGCACTACCAGTCCTTTCGCCAAGGGTCTTTCAGAAGTGCCACCTCCTGGACCAACCTGTCAATGATTTCTCGGTCGACGTCCTGGACTGAAGAATATTACTATAGGTGCCGAAATAATTGGAATAGGGTTTTGGGGTGTAGTATGCTATAATTATAAAAAGGAACCCCCAGAGTCGTATAGGCAATTTTTCAGTTCCCTATATTATCTCACTAGGCGGCGGCCTGTAACAGGATGCCTTGTTTTATAAAACTTCCATGATCATAAGGTTGGTACTATTGCTACTATCACCACCACCACGACTACGACCATGACCACGACCGCACCACCACCCACCACCACCACGACGACTACTGCTACTGCTGCTACTACTACTGCTGCTGCGACTGCGAATGCTACTGCGACTGCGACTGCGACAGCGTCTACGACTACGACTACGACGAGGACTACAACTCCTCCTCCTCCTCCTACTCCTACTACTCCTACTGCTCCTACTACTCCTACTACTCCTACTCCTCCTACCACTTCCACTTCTGCCACTGCTAGTGCTAGTGCTACTGCTACCTCTACCGACTGCTGCTGCTGCTGTTGCCACTGCCACTGCCACTAGGGCCGTAGGCGGCAGCTTTACCGGTGGTGCCCTCATGCAGCTACCTGCCACCCCATAAGCCTAACTCAAGTAGTATAAAAATTGTAAAGTATACTTTTTACTAGATAGTACAGAAAGGTATACAAGCGTATGCTGAAGGGGCCTGGATAGCTGAACTAGGATTTCGGTAGATGTATCTTAATAAAGTCCCACTATACCGGCAATCAGGGGAAGACGGCTGCCAGTTACCCAGGCCACTACAGTACTCAGCCGTGATTGGAGACCTTAAAAGGTTAGATGAAGGTAGGAGTAGGGTTTAGGGTTTAGGGTTTACGGTAAAGACTCTTATTTTGGGATTATCCCACCTCTCTTCATCCCACCTTTGGAGCCCTTTGATGATGTCACTCCACAGACCTCGAGACGCTAGAAGGCCTTTGCTCATAACTTGACACTAGGCTCATAGGAACCCTTTAAGGGGGTGGGGGGAGGGAGGTAGGGGACCTGCCTGATAAATCTCTAATGAGGCCTGATAGACCTAATCCAGATGCCCTAATTACACGGTTCCCCGTGGTCCAGCGGAATTCCGTGACAAAGCTCGAAGCCCTTATCCCAAAGCCGAAGCAAAACTACCCCAAACCTTATACCCCTATCAGCTAGAGCGTAATAGCCTACCTGTCGTCACCGCTAATATAATGCACATAATGACGCCTATAGCACCCGTCGCAGTAAGAGTCCTGACGTCGTATGATGAAGCCCAACAAGCCTGGCGAGCCACACTTGCTGAGGGCTGCGGCTGTAAGTTTTGCGTTTCGAGACTTAAGGATCGGTTTAGGGTTTAGGGTTCAAGGTTTAGGGGCTCAGGGTTTAGCGCTTACGGTGGGCTGGTGGGGCTCGAGGTTTAGGAGTTTTGCAGGGCTCGCACTTTCTGGGCTGGTGTCTTCACATTCCTAAACTGAATTTAGAACCCTAGCAAAAATTATGATTCTAGATGTTTCTTAGGGATTATAATCACCAAAAATTAAAAATCATTTCTAAGTACCCCTAATTAAGATTCATAGGGTTTGGGGTCAACGTACTGAAGGGGACATTAACGCAAATCGCTCCGACTCCTACATTCTGTTGTGACAGTTGGAATTCCGGAGGTGTTGCATTCTGGCAGTTGTCGTCACGTGGTTTGGGAGTTTAGCTAGGATACCCAGTAACCTAAGAATAAAAAGGCCTCTCTTTTTGGTATTGGGTAACTTTATAAGGAACCTAGGACTACAAAAAGGGAATAAGGGTAATACTGGGCATCCTAGTTAGGGGATCTGGGGTTTAAAGGTTTGTGTTCAAGACGTTCGGGCAGTTGGGTTTGGGGTTTCCTAGGTTGGCCCTTTAAAGCCTCTGAAAAATGTTCATAAATAGGGTCCTACTAAGCCCAATAAGGGAAAATATAAAATGTCCCAGAGGCCCTAAACCCCTAAACCCTAAACCCCTAAACCCCTAAAACCCTAAACCCCTAAGCTCTAAACCCTGAACCCTAAAACCCGTGCACACTAGAAGAAGTTCAGGCCCACTCTGCGACCACCCGGACAGACACGACCGGACCCATCTCCCAAAGGATTTTCTCGCACTTAAGGTAAAAAGCCAGAAAGTTGGAATATGATTATCCTAACCCTTCTATGGTAAGTTATAGGGTATCCTGCCCTGCAACCCATATTCCAACTTTCCGGAGTTCCCTGTAAAGTTTTATCTGCTGTGAAAAATTCGCACACCGTTCACGCTAATTACCGCAACTTCCAAGTCTGTTGCTGACGATCTGCCTGGAGTAAGCAAAGCCACCTCTCCGGCGTCCGCACCTTTCCTGGTGCAAGGCGCGTGTACACGCGTGTTGACGAATCGCGCGTGCCCCATTGGAAGCAATGATGTCTGCGAGATCGACTTTTGCAAAGCTGCGTGCTCCAAGACGACCAATCACCCGGCCAATAGCTCTTCGCGAACACCTACACATAAGGTAAAAGCCAGAAAGTTGGGATATGATTATCCTAAACCCTTTATGGTAAATTATAAGGTATCCTACCCTGAAACCATATTCCAACTTTTTGGAGTTCCCTGTACTGGAGTCGGCATGCTCCAACACAACTTTGACAACCGCTCACGGGTGTCAGCAGAAGTTGCCAGTCCCTTCAGAGCTCTTTCGGCTCTACGCCGGGGGTTCGGGGTTTCTGGCAAGTGCTTAAAGGATCATGGGACTTAATAACTAGGGTTATAATTAGGGTAGCTATACTTATAACCACTTATATCCCCAATTAAGGTACTTATAAGCTTACTTACTAAGTCCCATGATCCTCCAAGTGGGGGGCATGCTGGGGGAAAATGACTTCCGGCACTCCTCGCCGCATTGAGAAGGGAAGACTATCAGCGACGAAGGCTTCTGGAGTCTTGGTCACGGCTTTCGGGTGTACCGGTGGCTTGAGGCGGATCAGTCATGCGTAAAACCTACACCATACCTTTCGAAATCCCTAAATCCCCGGCCCCAAAACCCAAAACCCCAAACAACCCCAAAACCAACAGAAAACCCTTAATAGTAGTAACTCTGTGGGGTTGGAGGTTTAAGTTGCATAGGGGTTTAAGGTTTAGGGATTGGTAGTCACCCTGGCAGAAGCCGTCATAAAGATCCCGAAATGTGGTTTCCCCAGGACTCCCCGAAATGTTGGACCTGCCATTGACATCCTGCCGAGCACGCGGGAAAGGTTCCTGAAAAAGGCCGGTTTGGGGTTTTAGAGCTTAGGGTGCAGGTTTTTGGGTTTAGGGCTTAGGTTATTGGTTTGGTTTAGGGTTTGGGTCTAGGGTCTTGGGCTTGGGTTCCGGATTTAGGGTGAGCTTCGGAGTTTGTGATTTCAGGAATCCGCAAGGGCTCTATGAGGGGTCTCCATAAGTTGTCTCTTGGGCTTGGAGTTCGAAGCTGTGGGATTTCCGATTCCCATAAAGGAACGGTTTAGGGTCTAGGGTGCAGGGTTTAGGGCTCCCTTAAAGGAACGGCTTGGGGTTTAGGGTTGGAGTGAAGCCCAGAAACTTGGAACATGGCTTTAGGATGATTAGCGCTGGGATTCTCTACGTTTTTCCTTAAGGGCATGAGGATAGTGATGCTCCAACTGTCTGGCTTCTACTTTAGACGTACATGTAGAAATGCAGGGTTCCATGGGGCTCTGTCCACGCTACAATCTTAGCTATACTGAACTTAGAACCCTAGCAAAAATCATAGTTTTAGTTGTTTTTTAGGGATTATATTAACCAAAAATTAAAAATTATTTTTATGTATCCCTAAGAGTTAGGCTCTAGACTTTACAGTAGAAGCCCAAAAGTTGGAAACCCGCCAATAGCCTCAACCCCTAAGAGTAATATATAGGTAATCCTAGCACTATTTGGGGTTTCCAACTTTATAGGGCCTACTGTAGTTAGTTACATTCCGGACGAAACCCTGAACGCGAAATGCAAACAATGCCTGCCAGGTCATAGGTCATGAATGTCGGATGTTTGCCTTGGAAACCTGGAAACCCTGAAACCCTTGTTTATTCCATGCTTTCGGATACTTTCGGATAAGCTCCCAACATCACACACTGTACAATACAAAAATCCAAAGTTCTAGAAACTCACCTCAGTCCGAACCTCTACAAGTCCAACTGCTCTGCTGAAGGCTAGCAATGGGCTCTCGGGGAAGGCAGCTCGTGCTGTCTTGTGGGTTTAGGGAAAGTCGGGGAAGGGGCTTCGATTCGCGGGACTCTCTGGACCCGTCTTGCGGCTTCTTATTTTACCGCTGCTCAGGGATTACACAAGAACCAAACATACTGTTTTACTGGTTGAGGCTGATGTAATAGATGTAACAGTCCGCTGGCGCCGACAGTCTGTAGCCTCTGATCCTGACCGTAGAACTAGCTTCATTCCGGAAAAACAACCTGCGAATGAATCGTACGCAGGTGTCCCGTGCGATTCGTCAGACAATGACGGCACTGCCTCGTCTGGGAGGCAGTCAGGTTGTTGCGCTTTGCAGCTAAAGTCGAAAATGCAGCTTGCAGAAGGTGGTTAGAAACCGCTTCTTCGTTCACGGTTTCGGCTTCAGGGTTTCTTCAGCCTGAGTCGTCGATTAAGCTTCTGTCGGTTTGTCCCTGGGGAGTCTCCTCTACATCCTTCACCTGGTCTCGTGCCGAAGCACTGAAAGCCCCCAAACTTCTCAGGCCTTCACATCATTTACCAAAGACGCCCTTAACCCTAAACCTCAAACCTGAATATAGGGGCCTTAATAATTAAAATATGGGGCTCGTGAGGATGTGGGCCTGCATCATATGAGATCATGTAGAAGCTGCCCCCACCCTGTAATAGTGACTATAAGGATTATATTAGGGCCCTAATTATATTCCTATTATACCACTATTACAGGGTGGGGGTCCCTTCTAAGAGATCATGGTAAGGTAAAAGCCAGAAAGTTGGAATATGATTATCCTAACCCTTCTATGGAAAATTAAATAGGGTATCCTACCATGAAACCATATTCCAACTTTCTGGAGTTCCCTATAAACCCTAAACCCCTAAACCCTAAACCCCTAAACCCTAAACCCTAAACCCCAAAAGCCAACTCTCCAACTTTCTGGAGTTCCCTTTAGGAGGAACGGTATCCCACTCGTCGACTCTCGCACCCCTTCAAGGCGAGACAAGGGCCCGAGACCCCTTCAGCTCTGCTGCCCTCCAAGCTTTAGGGTTTAGGGGTTTAGGGCTCTTTATAGGAGCCCCCATTAAGAGATCTACTTTTTGGATCCTCCCGGGATTCTGGATTGAAGGGCTCAATGTAGGAACCTGATTAAGAAACCCTGGGCCTATATCCCCAAAATAGTAGGATTCCTGTAAGGAACTCTAATAAAGGACCAAGGTTTGTTAATCAGGTTCCTACGCATACTTCTGCCGCCGGTCGTCTCTCCCGTCTTTCGGCTTAGGCTGGCTCAGGCTTTACGCGTCAGGGGTTTAGCTTCGGGGACCCATCGGCAGAAGTCGGAAAGTTGGTCGTTCGCCCTGCGCACGCGCCAGGTGCCAAAACATTCATACCAAGCTGCCGTGGTGTCGCTCTGTTGCGCGTGATGAAGGAGCTCTTCCTTGTCTGTCATTGGGGAGCCTTAATAATTAAAACAAGGTTTTGGGGTAGATCACAGCATAGTTACAAGAGGGAACCCTAAAACCTAGTAGTGGGAACGATTCAGGCTTCTATATTCTTGCATCGTGAGCCTGCGAAGTGGCTTGAATGGCTTCAAGACAAGGGCATGGGGTCAACGCGGGAAGACTAAACCCTTCACCTTCAAAGGCAGACACTGTGCCTCAGCCCGGGCGTCTGAAATACTGCGAAATCAAAGGTATGTGATGGTAAGAATACTCGTGGCCCCCGGCACGAGCACTGACAGTCGGCAGCATGGTTGTCTGTGTTGCCGCCTTTGGTTGCAGCTGTAAATCCAGTTCCAGTTAGAGTTGTGGTATACTGCAGCTGTCGTTGTAATTGTGGATATGGCTGATATGCAGGTGCAGCTGCTAGTTTGTCGTTGGTGATTGTTGTTGTTGCTGTTGCTGTTGCTGTTGTTGTTGCTGTTGCTGTTGCTGTTGCTGTTGCTGTTGCTGTTGCTGTTGCTGTTGCTGTTGCTGTTGCGTTGCTGTTGCTGTTGCTGTTGCTGTTGCTGTTGCTGTTGCTGTTGCTGTTGCTGGTGCTGGTGCTGGTGCTGGTGCTGGTGCTGGTGCTGGTGCTGGTGCTGGTGCTGGTGCTGGTGCTTGGTGCTGGTGCTGGTGCTGGTGCTGGTGCTGGTGCTGGTGCTGGTGCTGGTGCTGGTGCTGGTGCTGGTGCTGGTGCTGGTGCTGGTGCTGGTGCTGGTGCTGGTGCCGGTGCCGGTGCTGTTGCTGTTGCTGTTGCTGTTGCTGTTGCTGTTGCTGTTGCTGTTCCTGCTGCTGCTGCTGCTGCTGCTGCGGCGGCGGCGGCTGCTGCTGCTGCTGGTGCTGCCGTGGCTGCCAATGCGCCGCGCTGCTGTGGTCTGTGCCTGCTGCTGTTGCAGGAACTGTTGCTGTTGCCGCCGTTGTCATTGTCGTTGCCATTGCCATTGCCGTTGTCGTTGCTTTGGCTGTTGCTGTTGATGCTGGTGCTGTTGGTGGTGGTGGTGCGGCCTTGGCCGTGGCAGTGACACAGGCGGTGGCGTCGGAAGTGGCGGCAGCAGTGGCAGCAGCTGTGGCTAGTTTTTACTGTTGTTGTCGTGCTGCCAAGCTTCATCGGGGCTTTGTATTTAAGGCCCTAAACCCTAAACCCTAAACCCTTTAAGGACTGAGCGGGCGCATGAGAATGCGAGCCCCCGATAACAGCACGGAAAGAGAAACCCTGAACTCCAGCCGTAAAACCCAAACTGCACACACCCCAATTCGGGCCATCCTCCTTGGAAGTAAAAGCGTTGTGGTGCACGAACCTTCCGTGGCAAACAGGCAAATACCAGAACATGCAGCGCAATGCTGAGTTCAAAACTCAGGCTTCTCACCCTCATCCTTGAAACTTCCAAAACTCAGACCCTTCGATTCCAACCTTAAACCCCCTAAACCCTCAACCACGAACTCCTGGGCCATAAGAGCGAAGGTGCCACCTGCTGCAACATGTCGCCTGCCTCGAACAGGAACCCCTGATCGCGAGCGCCTCTAGCAAGCTCGGAATGCTTGAGCTTCTTAAGGGTTTGGGGTTTACGGGTTAAGGTATTTTAAGGGTTTGTGGTTGAGGGTTAAGGCTTTAGGGCCTGAGGAAGGAGTAACGTGTTGTTGATTATGTCACGTGTTCTTGCATGTCTTGCCGTTTTGCAATGTTCCCCGCCTAGTAGCCTAGGTCCCTTCTGTGTGAATCTGTCGTTTCAGATCGGTTGCTGCTGCCTGAGGTCTTGTTTGGCTTTCTACGTCTGGCGGAGGTCACAGCCGTCCCATCCCTTTGAGGGTTTAGGTTTCCGGGAGGCAGCCCCGACAAGACCCCGGACACACGCAGAACGCCTTTCTCGAAGCCCGCCAACCGACGGCAAATGGAAACATGCTACCCAAACATTGGCATTACGAGCAAAAGCCCAAATGCCTGAACTAAAAGTCCAGCATTTGGGGTTTAGTTGGGTTTACGGGCTTAGGGTTTTCTGAATCTAATGATACGGCCCACAAACGCAAAATGATGGCCATCGGCATTGGAGAGCCGGGTAAAGCCTGAACGCTATAACAAACCCCGCTAGCAGACCCCCACCCCGCCCCGTGAAGGTGTAAAGGTCAATTATGGGAAAACCTGCCCCTCACCCTAAACCCTAAGCCTGACAAAAACCAAGCCCAAGTGGATGTAGACAATGTAGACACAGAAGATCACTAAACCCTGAGCAAATTCATGCTTGGCTTCAGAGGCTTAGGGTCAGTGTTTAGGGCTTGCAGCCAGGGTTTGGGGCTTCAGTTTGTATATAGCTAGCTATAGCTTAGAAACCCAAATCTGAAACCTTGTACTGGACTCTAGTTTAGGGTTTAGGGACCCCTGAGCCCTAATCTCTAAATCTTGACTTCGAGCACAGCCCAAGAACACACAATCCACGTGAACTGATCCTTTGAAAGGCCAATTTCAAACAAGCCCGCAAGTCCGCTGAAGCCCATACAAAAGCCTCCGAACCCTAAACCCTGAACCGACAAGGGTAGAAAACCCCTAACCCCTAAACCCGTATAAAAAAAGAACTCGAAGCCTAAACCCTAAACCGCCACGGGTCGAAAAAACCCTGAACCCTGAACCACAAACCACAAAAAACCCTTCGAAGCCTAAACCCTAAACCCATAAAAAAGCCTCCGAACCCAAAACCCCTAAACTGCCAAGGGTCGAATGCGCAGCTTGTCGTGTATGATCGCTAGCAATTCAGAGGCACGGAGCCTTTGCAGTAGAAGTCGCTGCCTTGCATCCAGGGATTTTTTAATGTGTGATGACCTACGTCCGGGCTTAGGGCTTAGGGTTTACGGTATAGGGTCGAGGGTTTAGGGTTTAGAGTTTAGGCTTTGGGGTTCAGGGTTGAATTCAGAAATCCGAAGTTCATTGGTAGTTATACGTGGAGTCATAAGTCTCCTAATATGGGATATAAATGTTGTTACCCTACTGATGACCCCACTTATAACTACCCATGGACCTCCAAGAGAGAGGTCCCAAAATCAGGGGTAGGAGGTTAAGGTTTGGGGGTTAGGAGCGTAGAGTTCAGCGTTCAGGGTGTAGGAGTTTAGAGTTTAGGGATTAGGGGTTTAGGGTTCAGGGTTTACGATGTAGAAGTTCAGGCTCTAGGATGTAGGAGTTCTGGATTCGGGGTTTAGGACGTAGGAGTTTAGGGTTTAGGTGCTTGCGTTGAAGATGCTACAGTTTGGAGGCTCAATATGGTCTTAACAACTTAGACTTGGGCTTGGGGGCTTCATATTCTGTCGTTACAGTATATTCAGGAGTCCTAAGACATGTCCATTCTAACTGTTGAAGCTTCGTTAATGAGCCCGTGATGCAGCGGTACCCCAACCCTACAGCACTACCTACCTACCCCAGAATTTGTGGTCACGAGCATTCCAGCTTGCTCCCTGAAGCTCAAGTACCAAGCCCTGTACCAAGAACCCTGAACCGTCAAGCCTGAAATGGCGTGCACAGAGCGTCCAACGCTCAAAACAAACCGATAGAAGTAATCGCAATAGTAATAGTAATAGTAATGGTTATAGTAACGCAGGTCCTGTTCTGGCGTGTCTTTGAAAGCTGAGCGCGTGGTGCTTCGCTGGCAACCCTTACCGTAAACCCCAGAAGGTTGGAAACCGGCAAAAGGACAAATCGTGCTGGGATTCCCTATACATTAATCTTAAAGGTTGAGGCAAGTGGGTTTCCAACTTCTGGGCGGCAACCATATATGAAAGGACCAGTGCGATGAGAGCTTATCCTTCGCATCCTTATTGTTCCTGCCCCTGCTATTGTTATTGTATTTCAAGCCTTATTATTTGGGTATTGGGCCCGACCCAGAACCTAACTGCTACAGAGTGGGGCAGTACAAAAGTTATCTCTATTATTATGATTGCTAGTGCTGTTGCAATTGAAAGTGCTATAGTTTCTGCTGCTATGATAACTAATGTAGGGGCCTTAATAATTAGAATAGGGTTCCCGGTGTGCCTTACTATACTTATAGTATTATATATATATATATATATATATGTATGTATATATATATATGTATATACGTGTGTGTATATATATTTAGTATATATATATATATATATATATATATGCACATACATATATATATATATATATACACCCCCAAGCCCTATTCTAATTAAGGTCCGACCTAACCACTTAACCCCAAACCCCTAAACCCTAAACCACCACCAACACTCCTTCGAGATCCGAGCCCCAGAAGCAGGGTGCGATGTAGCGGTTCTACAGGGCTGTCCCTGAAAAATCCCACTTCCCATACATTGCACTTTGAGGGTTGTGTCTCCAAACCTGTTTCCACGCCTCTTGTTCAGCTTCACCGGCTGCGTTGTGTGTGGCAGGTGACAGTATCCGCAAAAGGCACCGTTCCTGAGTGAGCAGTCTACCTCCCAAGCCCTTCAACTAGATACCTTACCCCCTAAACCCTGAAATCCCGAATCAAAGCCCTGTTGGCAGGGCTTCGGATTGACTACGGAATGTTGGTTTGGGTCCAGGATGACTTGTACAGCCACGGTATCACAGCATGAGTTCAAATTATTACAGTGGTCATTCTTTGTTTGCTGCTTTTTATGATCCTGACTACGATTGCGACAACGAAGATGGACTCGAACATAACTCCAATCGCTCTGCTTACATGTCAACACATGTCTGCCGTGGGCAGCATTCCCCTGCTTACCGGGGTTATTATGTATGGTAGCTTGCTGTTGTAGAAAGTGTGGCACTGATAGCTACTAGCTCCCACCCTCCATAGCTGGTCTCCGGAGATCACTAGTGCAGGACAGCATAACTTTGTCGACATGTGTGTATATATATACATATACATATACATGAATGTATGCGTGTATATGTATATATATATATATATATGTACAGGAAAAGCATAGAAATGATGCATGTACGCATGCACACATGTACATAAGTATGTAGGTATGTGTGTATGTATGCATGTATGTAAGTATGGATGTACGTATGTATGCATGTGTGCATGTCTGTGTGCTTTCTTTCTTGTACGTACGTACGTATGTAGACATGCATGTATGTATGTATATGAATGTATGTCTGTATGTGTGTGTGTGAGTATGTAGGTAGGTATGTATGCGTGTGCGTATGTACGTACACATGTGTGTACCTGTGGATGTGGGTGTGTGTGTGTGTGTGTTGCGGATGTACATACGTGCGCGTGCGAATACGTATGTGTGTCAATATGTATATAAGCCGACATTGGTATTGAAGTTGGTTCCGATTATTTATACCTATATGTGGTAAATATTCCCTTTTAATAGAGGCAGTCTCACAGACGAATATATCACATGTTGTTCGCGCGTCTACGCATGTATACACATGTGCACATACCTGCATGTATGTGTATCATACATATTTATATATGAACGCATCTGTTTTTACGTGCACAAAGACATGCCGACATCAACAGATATACACACGCAAACACATACATGATTGCATGCCTGCATGCATACATACATACGCACGTACATACACACATACATACGTACATACATACACACATACATACATAATATACATAACTACCAAATCTTATGATCCTGCACAGTGGATCATGAACCTTGATCTCTGCTCGTTCCAGAAGCCCATAACCCCGGAAACCCCGAAACCTAAACTCTAAACCTGAAATTGTCACCAGTATAATGTACTACAACATGACAGATTAGAACAGAATGAAGTGCAATGTACCTGCATAGCCCTTCATGCAAAGACACTGGCAGGGCCCAGACCCGAAGTAGATGCAGGCACGCTGGCAGAGTTCCTGTCTTCACTGTCAGAAGCAGCTCAATCTATTCTTAGGGTTCTTACTCCTTCGATCCCTAAACTCTAAATAAACCCTAAAGCCTGAATCGTACAAAAGCTCGGGGCGAAGGCTTCGGGCTCAGTATTTAGGGTTGTGGGAGCTCAGGGTTCTTTGGGGTTTTGTAGCTTTGCGGCGTAAAGTTAGGGTTTAGGGTTTAGGTAAAGTTAGGGTTTAGGGCTTAGGCACTAAACGTCAAGTTTATGTAAGTGGTTTGCATTTGAGCTCTTTCGGTACGTCGATATCCGGCTTCTTGTTTCGGGCGCTGTAGCTGGAGAGTGCGGGGGCTTTGGAGACATTCAATTCAAGGTCTAGGTCTGGGGTTTTTGGAGTTTATATAAGGTCTGGGATTGAGGGCTCTAGCATTGGGAGGTCTCTTTCGGGTATGTCTTTCGGGATTCCAAACCCTCGAGCCTGGGCGGTGCCCTGTCAAGAAAAGGCGCCTTCAAAAACAGGGACCTGGTTTCAAGAAGCTCCCACACGGCCACACCCGGTTTAGGGTTTAGGGTTCCTCAGACCACTTTGAAAGCTCCCAGTCCTAACCCCTACGGAGGCGGCAGACATTCAAAAGGCTAAGGAACCCTAATACTACTTATTCCAACCCCCGGAATACTTGGTTCAGCAATAGTCCCTGCACAATAAGCATGCTCTTATGCCTGCCATTCGGTGTTCACAGGGAGATCCCAAGGTAAAAAGGGCAAAAGGGTATCACCTGAACCAAAGCAGCCTTTAATCTTCACACCCAAACTCCTAAACCTAAATGCTACGCCCGGACGTTACGCCGCAGCTCAAGAGTAAGCGTGTAACCGTAACACACGAATCTATTGATATTTGAAGTACGAACATGCCTTGGTCGTGGCTGAGGAGGCAGCTTTTCCAGGATGTTGTTTTACAAAAAAGTACATCCTCGAGGAAAGCCTTGGAAAAAAGAGTTTTGGGGCCACTACGGCTGTGAATATTTGGGGTTTGGGGCCGGAGGTGGAGAAGGGTTCAGCCGGTTCAGGGTTCAGGGTTGGGTGCGAGCATCGCAGAAGAACCTTGCCAAACAACCAGCCAGATGCGTGGGCCACTGGTCTCCTGGGGGTGTGGCAGCGTGGACATCGGCCCCACTTGGTCATTTTATAAGAAACTGCGGAAGCGAGGGCGTGGAAGTTGTAGCCGCCGCCTTGCCGCGGAGCCGGCGCCGGCACCTCCGTGTCCCAGGCGGAGTCCAAACAAAGCACTTCTTCCTGCATTTCTTCGCGTACGAAATCCGGCATGGGACAAACGGAAGCAGAGAACCACGCACTTTGCAAGCAAGCAAGTTCTTCGTCCAGCTGTTGTCGAGTTTCCAGAAGCATCCCGGGGGAAGCAGAAGCACAGCACGTGGAAGAAGAAGCTGCCGTCCAAGGGGAGCGTTACAAAGGCCCTGCGGGGAAAGCAGAAACAGAACATTTGGAAGCTGCAGGGAATCGGCGAGCATGCAGGAGCCGAAATGCTGAGAGCGCGCGCCAATTCCAGTGTGGACAGGCCGAATCTGCTGGAAAACGCAGGACATCAAGCAACTGTGCAAGTGCGGCAAGACGCTTGGGCGGAAGGCTAAACCCTAAACCCTAGACCCTGAACCCTGAAACTCTGAAACTCTGAAACTCTGAAACCAAAAACCTAGTGTTCAGCCCCGAGGATAGATTGCAGCCGAGAGGACCGGGTGGCCGAGACTGCCTCGCCACGCTTGAAGGTAGCTTGGGTTGAAGGCTTTCAAAAATTCCTTTAAAGGGCTCCTTTAACGGGTAGAGGGGTTGATTTGAAGGGTTGAGGGTTTACAGGTTTTAGGATTTACGGGCTTAGTGTTCAGGGTTTAGAGGTTCTGTGCAAAGGGTTACTTCAAGGTAAGGGTTACAATCAGGTGACTAACTATCACTGTAGGGGTTGGGGTTTTGGCGTGGGGCTGAAGATCTAGGGTTCAAGGTTTAAGGTCTAGGCTTTCGGGTTTAGGGTGTAAGGTTTAGGGCTTCGGGCTCAGGGTTTAAGGTTTAGGGATCAAGGCCTTAAGGTGTAGGGCTTGGAGTGTGGAGCTTAAGGTTTAGGGGTCGGGGGTGTTGAATTTAGTTTTGAGAGCTAAGGAAACCTATAGTGAAATTGTAGGGTTCGGCAGGTCCTCACGGCATTTCTGGCGTTTCAGGATTAAGGGACGTAACTCAGGCCATCATTTACCGGACTTGCGGCAAATCATACGGGTTCTCTAAATTAAGGTCCCATGTTAGGTCATCAGAATAGTACGGCACCCGGTTTGGAAGGACCCTAAACCCTAAACCCGAAAGACCCCAATTTAGAGAACTAGCCATAAAGGCGCCTGGCGAAGAACTGGGGCCGTTCGGGATTTCGAGTTCTTGGGTTTCGGCTCGCAGGGCTGACGGGTTTAGGGTGTCAGGCTCTAGCGGCTTGAGGGCTTAAGGCTTTAGGATTTAGGGTTTAGGGTTTGAGGCGTGAGAGGGTAGGGTTTAAGGGTTTAGGGTTTAAGGTTTAGGGCTTAGAGGTTAGAGGTTACTGTGTCGGGTTTAAGGTTTTGGGGGTCAGGCATTCAGAGATTTGACCTCTGGGTGTGGGGCTTACGGTTGTAGGGTTCAGGGCCTCAGGGTTTTCACAATTTAAGCTTTCAAGCTTTAGGGTTCAGGGCTTAGGAAATTGGCCCTTGGTTGAGGGTCTGGGACTATGGATGTAGAGCAGTTCAGGGCATCGTGCTCGGGTGCAGAGTTCCCGATCCGCCTTGGGAAAAAAGGCCTACAAGATCAGACACACTGTTGCGAACCCACAACCCCACCCCTAAACCCTAAACCCAAACCCTCGAGGATCACGAAATCAGAAAGGTGGTGGATTGGGGCTTCTTCGGGTGTAGCGACCAGAGAAAGCTCGCAGGACACCTGGGGTCTTGGGGTCTTCCTATCGGACTTCGGGTTCAGGGTCTGGGGTTTAGAGGTTAGGGCTTTGGGTTTAGGGTTTGGGATCTGGGGCTCAGTGCAGGTTTGCAAGTATACCGGCTTGCGAGGCAACAAAAACAACCCACCACAAGCCTTAAGTATTATAAGCTTTTCACCGAAAGTCTACTCAACCCCACAACCCTAAACTCTAAACCCTAAACCTTAAACTCTACTCAAGCCCACAAGCCCACGTTCCAAGCCCTGAAAACGCGCCCGGTGCCTCATCTGTCTGGTTCTTAGTGGGGAATGGGGGAATGGATTATGGGGGCTATTATTGTCCAAGGGAAAAAGGAGGGACCCTTAATACGGACCTAGGTATATACCCTTAATATAGCTATTATGTACCCATTATATAGCACATTTTAGGGTAGGGGTCCCCATCCCTCCTTTTCCCTTTGATATTGGGGAGTATATAGGACTGCTGGTGTGCAGATCCATTCCCCCCGTGCAAAGAACCGGGGAGTCAGCGAGCTCCTAGCCGGCCCTATTAGAGCTTAGGGTTTAGGGTTTGCCGTAGAGTGGCGCATAAGCGGAAGTATCTCGCGACAGTGTAATTTCGAGTGCGTCGTCTTCTGACGATTGGCTGTTGGAGCCTGATTGTGGATGGCTCCTTCTTTTAACTCTCCCACCCCACGCCGTCTAAGGCGGCCAACCACCCAAACCTATTCCTTTTGGGGTTTAGCCCCTAAACTCATTCTATGGTTTTCTTTATTTCTTCAACCGCAGGGTTTAAAGCAGCCACACGAAAAGAAAGGAGGGGACCTCGACTTTGGCACCTGGCCCCACTCAAATGCACATTTTATGAACGGAATTTAATAGGCAAAACCAGCACCAGTTTTGCCGAAGAGGGGCAGGCAGGGCAGGGAAGGGCAGGGCAGGGCAATACAGAACATAACAGGGCAGGGCAGGGGGTGTGCCTTTCTGGAGGGGGCCCGAATGCGCCAGCACCTCCAGGGCGGAGGGTTTGAGGTTTGGGGTATTTAGTTACTTTATTGGGACCAGTACTGGTCCGGAGGAGAACCTGCTCAGGTACCGGGCGTATCGTGGGTGCTACCGTCTCCATGGCTGTGGAAAGGCGGGCAGGCGTATTGGGTCGCTCTGCGCCATCGAGGTCGAGGGGCTTAAGTAAATGCCAATACCATTTTAAGGGGTCCTTATTATAATTATATAGTACTGCGGGGCCCAAAACCCTATTCTAATCAGTAAGGCCCCGATATTAAAGCCTAAACGTTAAACTGCTAAACCCTGACCGGACAAGAACATCCGTCCTGGCGTGGGCAGGACAGTGTCGTCCGCCGCTGGCATCTCCTGAGAGAACCCGCTTATGCCGTTGCCCACGTTACTGTTGCTACAGAACTCGTGCTTTCCCCAGCCGCTCTCATCGAAATCAATTGGGCCTGGGGTTTGTGGGGTTGGGGTTTAGGGTTAAGAACTCAGGTTCCAAATTCGGCCAGTGTTGAGGCTGAATAACGTGTTAGTGTGGCCAGGCGGATGGCTTGCGTGAATCACGTGCCATACGGGAATCCTCGACATGCATCGGGTTGTCCATACCCTATCTCCTCTTGACAGATGACACGTGATACCACGCAGAGGTTGGGCACGTCTATGTAGCCACAGTCACAAGTCTGCGAATGGCCGCTCTTACCATACACATGAATATCCTAAACCCTAAACCCCTAAACCCCTAAACCTTCAAAACCTTAAACCCTTAAACCCTTAAACCCTTAAACCCTAAACCTTAAACCCTTAAACCCTTAAACCCTTAAACCCTAAACCTTAAACCCTTAAACCCTTAAACCCTTAAACCCTTAAACCCTTAAACCCTTAAACCCTTAAACCCTAAACCTTAAACCCTTAAACCCTTAAACCCTTAAACCCTAAACCTTAAACCCTTAAACCCTAAACCCTTAAACCCTAAAACCTACATGAATAGACTGCTGCCCAGTCGCAGGCGGCAGCAATCTCAGCTCCTGCCGGGAATGAGCAGCGAACTTGCTGGACAAGGCTGGTGGGTTCTTGCTAAGGGATTTAATTCAAGTTATTACCATAAAAAGGATACCATAGTACCCATTATGGTAACTTAAATTAAGACCTTTAACAAGAACCCTGAAGGCCATTGACTGTTGCCGAAAGGGGGTTCACAGGATTGTAATATGCCAAAAACCGTATTCTAATTATTAAGGCCCCTATATTGTAGAACCCCACCATAGATCCCTTATAGACCCCTTAAGGGTCCCTTCAAAGGAGCCATATTCTAATTCTTAAGACCCATATGTTACCCGACGAGTTCGGCTTCAGAGCTCCGAATCCTGAATCCTCGATGGTGCGAATGTATTCCGACAGACTGCGATTTAGGGTGTAGGCTTTAGGTTTAGGGTTTAGGGTTTGGGGTTTTGCAGCTTGGAGCTACCAACCGGAAATCCTCCTGGACCTTTAAAGGTTTAAGGTTCAGGGTTGAGGGTTTAGGGTTACTTCAGGGTGTTGGGCCAACGTGGGAAATTCGGGCATGCTGAAGTGAATAAGCCCTCTAAACCCGAAACCCTAATCCCTCCACCCTAAACCCTAATTAAACCCCTAAACCCGCAAACCCTCAACCTAAAGCTCTGCGATCCGGCGGTCGTAGGTATAGCCTCCTTACACTCTGGACTGTAAAACTTAAAACCCGCGACCCACAGCCCCGAAAGAAGCCTAAAGCGCTTATACCTGAAAGACTCCTTGCAGCCCCTGCAGGGTTCTTGTTAAGGAAGTGTAATAGGGATCTATAGTAAGTAATATGGTTTCATTACTATGGCAACCTAAAGTAAACCCCTTCACAGGAGCCCAGCCTGGGCCTCAATCTCGTAGACTACTACTCAGTACTCCCACGGAGCACAGTTTCCAAGATTGCAGCTCCAAACCCTGGAAGGCCATAATTTCAGGGGAAATCATGCTGCTACACTGCTTGGAGGGTCATGGGACTTAGTAAGTAAGCTTCTAAGTACCTTAATTGGGGTTATAAGTAGCTATAAATATAGTTACCCTAGCTACAACCCTAGCTGTTAAGTCCCATGATCCTTTAAGTAGCATTGCCACTTTGGCGCATGAGGCTTCCTACAGTAGAAGGCATCGGCTACGACCAGTGCCACGACTACCGCTGCCGCTACAAAGCCGACAATCACAACGGGGACATCGACGACTGTCGGCCACTACTACTAACACCCCCACCACAACCACAACCACGACAACGACTACTAAGACGACGGCTACTACAACCAGTGCTGCTGCCACGGCTACTGCGACTGCGGCTGCGACTCCCACTCCTACTCCTACTACTGCTGCTGCTACCACTACTCCTAAAACCCTCAAATCCTAAAACCCTAAAATCCTGCGCCCGAGAATCCAGAGTCCTACAACCACAAGCTCAAGCCCGAAAACTGGGCTCAAGCCCGAAAACCAAATCAATACTAGACTAGCCCTGACTCCCTAACCCTAATACCTAAACCCTAGATCCTAAACCCTGGACCCTAAACCCTAAACCGTGGACCCTAAACCCTAAACCGTGGACCCTAAACCCTACCCTAAACCCTCTAAACCCTCAACCCTAAACCCTAGACACCCTAAGTCTTAAGACCTTCAGCCCTAAGCTGCAGCCCACGTCTCAACTAAACCGCAACACCCCCAAAAACCTGAAACCCTAAACCCTGTACCATCCTGAACCCTCTAAACCCTGAAACCCTCGGCCCCTAAACCCGAAGTTTAGACCCCTAAACCCGAGGCCTCTAAACCCTAAAACCCCCTAACCCCTAAATCCCTCAAACCCTAGACCCCTAAACCCTAAATATGCCCCCAAAAACCCAAAACCCGGTGAAACCCTAGACCCCTAAACCCTAAACCCCTGAATCCTAGGCCCCCAAAACCCCAAACCCAGTCTCCGGCAACGACGACGCCACGGAGCAATCTACCGACTGGGCCGAAGCCGACGGCGCCGCCGAGGCCACTGACTGGAAGGTCGTCGCCTTGGGGGCTTTTAAGGTTTAGGGCTTAGGGTTTAGTAAGGGTTCCTTAGGGTTTAGGCCTTAGGGTTTAGGGTCTAGGGTTTAGGGTTTCAGGTTCAGTGTTTAAGGTTTAGGGTTTAGGGTTTAGGGTTTATTTCGGGTTCCTTAAAGGATACTATAAGGGCTAGTATAGTATGGGCATAGGGGTGTAAGTTTTAGGGCTTTAGGTAGGGCTTAGGGTGTCGGGTTTAGGATTTTAGAGTCTAGGGGTTAGGGTTTAGGTGTTTAGGGTTTTGGGGTTTAGGGTTTGGGAAAGTAGGAGCCAGAATGTCAGAACAAGATTATCCTCATTCCCTGCCGGTAGAGCATCAAGAATCCTAGCACTAGTCATCTTTCACTTTCAACTTTCTGGGGTTGACTTTCGGGGGTCTAGGATTTAGTTTCGTGGCTCCCGGTGCTTTAGTCTAGGATTTTTTTTTGTCCAGGGCTTTTTGGTGTTCAGGCCTTAGGGCTTTTGGCGTTGGAGCTTTTGCGGCTTGTGCTACGGCTGATGGACAAAATCCTGCATTACCCACTATAAGGAATATACCATAATTCCCATAGTTTAGAGTCCTTAGGGTCATGCAGGATTCTGTCCATCAACAGTAGGACCACCCTGAAAACTGAGCGAAACTTGGCAGATCATCCCTCAACCCTGGGTCCGGGAAAGGTACTCGTATTCTAGGTTTCGGACTCGGGTGCCTTTAAAGGGATCTATAAGGGTACTATAATGGGTACTATAAGGGCTTAAGGTTTAGAGGCTACTATACTAGGTCTCTGAGCAGCACTAGGTTTCTGAGCAGCCCCTTTCACAAAAAAATGGTACCCTTTTTCCTACTATTCGGTGTTAATAGGGGGCCCTCTAAAAAAAGGGCTACTCAGGACTCAGGAACCTAGTGTTTGGAAAACCCAAGGTGCTGTAGCAGCCGATTGCGCCGAAAATGCGGAGATCACTGAGCTGCCTGGCATCATATTATATCGACATGGTCATGACACGATCATAACCACATTCGGGATTCAGAACTCGTATGGTGTTGCCAATAGAAACAGTAGTTTCTGAGCATGGCTCCTTATAGTAGGCCTATTGAGAATCCTTGAACAATGCGTGCAATCAGTACTTCAACGTGCAGCTCGTATGGCAAAACGGCAAGACCCGAGTTAGCAACATGCAAAGGGGCACTGATAGTATGCTTTACAGCTTGCAGTCGAAGTAGTGACAGCCATCACCAAAGTATGCTTACAAGCATACAAAACATGCGCACAACACTTAGTCGAACACACAACAGCGAAAGAACGCAACAGTGTTAAGGGTGAGCTGAACCACTACTGCTACTTTTTGCAGGTCAGGACTTGCAGGTTACACGAACGCTAAACCTATCCAGGCACACCAAGCCGGCATCTGACCTGAGCAAATCATGTCCGGCAACGTACGCTGGCTGCCCTGCCAAGTTTGCTGCTGATGATGGTGATGCCCTTGATGGTTTCGGACGTAACGATGAAGGTGACAGTGACTATTTCGATTGGAAGGAGGATGGTGATGGCGCTTTCGAGCGGACGGAAAGTCGCTGCTGGTCCTCTCCTACTGCTGCTCCTACTGCAACCTCTGCTTCTTACCTTTGGCTACCACGAAGACAACCATACTTAAACCCTGCTGCTCCTATTGCACACGCTGCTACTGCTACCGCTTCCACTGCTACCACCGCCGAGACGACCAAGACGACGACAACGACGGGAACGACGACTACGAGTGTATCTGTGTGCGCTTGCTAGCCTTGTTGTACTTTTGTTGGTAACATCGACAGTAGCCGTAGCAGTAGCAGTGGCAGTGGCAGTGGCAGTAGCAGTAGCAGCAGCAGGAGCAGGAGCAGGAGCTGTCGCTGTCGCTGTTGCAGTCGTTGTCGCTGTTGCACTTGTTGCTCTTGCTCCTGCCCCTTCTCTTGCTCGGGCGCTCCTGCTGTCGCTGCCGCGGCTTTCTTGCTGTTGTAGGCTCTTGTTCTTTTGCAGTGGCAGCTGCTGATGATGTTGCTGTTGTAGGCTCTTGTTGCTGAAGCAGTCGCAATACCAGCATTCTTGTTCGCAGTATTATTGGTGCTATGTCCTGCCTTCCTCACACGATACGCCAAAATTCCCCGCAGCTGCCTCTGCCCTTGTCGGAGTTGACAGATTCGGCGTCACTTTCGACTTCACTTTCGCTGACTGCACATGGATGGGGGTTCCGCTTCAGTGAACAGGACTGGGAGGTATCAAGGGTTTAGGGTTGAGAGTTTAGGGGTTTAGGGTTTAGGCTATCGGAGTATACAGTGTAACAACCTGCGGGAGCAATTAAGATCATGAGGAAGAGAAAGGAGAGCAAGAGTAGCGATCGAAATACTGGTTCTTCTACCTCTGCAGACCTGTGTACCGCATCTGTTGTGAAACTCGCACACCTGTCTGGTGCAGTGGAAGACGAAAAGGCATCGAGCACTCGTCACGAAGCAGTCACGAACAAGTGCAGATGCCCAATAAAGTATCATTGCCCGCAACGAACCTTCTTGTTTACTATGGAATTTTTGCCCAGTTGACGTCCAACATCCCCCTGGGCTTTCCTGGATTTGTATCAAAACCTAAAATGCACAAATCCGAATCCCTGGGGTTTGCTTTCTTGCAGGCCCGGAAGGATATGAGAGTTTCCGAAAATAGGGGACCCTAAGATAGTACCCCAAATAAAATAGTAGGATCCTTCTTATAAGGACCCCCAAAATAAGGTACCCCTAATTTTCGGAAACTCCTAAACCGAAAACCCTTCATAGAACCCCTATAGATCCCTTTAAAGAACCCTTAAAGGATCCCTTTAAAGGTACCTAATTTTCGGAAACTCCGATATGAGAGGTTGAGGATATCGGGTGTAACTTATCGACATGATACCATCAACGATATGGGAGTTTCCAAAGTTAAGGGTACCTCATTTGGGGGTCCTTACAATAAGGATCCTACTATTTAGGGTACTATATTAGGGTCTCCAATTTCGGAAACTCCCATATGAATAATCATGCTGAGTAGTAGCATGAACAAGATGGGGCTTCTCTGTGTTGCAGCTCTTTCGCGGGTCCTTACGCACACCAAACTAAACCCTGAACCCTTTCAGGAGTTTTACTTTCTTCAACAATTGACCCCCCCCCTCTCACGAGAAAATCCCTGCACCCTGCGACAGAGAAGTTGAGGCCTACTAACGATGTCTTATGTAAGGTTGTAAATGGGTATGACGTTCAATTCAAAACCTATAGATTTTTGTCGTCATTTCAGAGTAAAGCCCAAACCCTCTAGATTTGCATTTCGGGGCTTCGGGAATCAAGGGATGACCGCGCCCTAGAAGTGTTTTTGGGTTTTCGGGCCCGCCGTTTGGGTCCACGAAGAGGTGGCGGCTGACCTGGACGAAGGAGTCCTCGCATGCTGGTGGTTGGTTGGGGTGTTCTGAGAGGGGTTAGGGTTTAGGTTTTAGGGGTTTGGGGGTTTGGGGAGTTTTGTGGTTTAGGGTATAGGGGTGTAGAACTTAGGGTAAAGCTTCCTGGGCTCCTAGAATTCAGGAGCGAGCTCATTCCGGCCAATGTGTCCCTTGTGGTGGTTGGGGAAGTTGTGCATGAGTTGGAATATTTGTGCATGGGGTACTCCTAAAGCGGCTGCACCCCATCCGCAGGACCCTTGAACCTTAAGAAGGTGCATTTATCAACTTCGATGCTTGAGGCCTACGCAGCTGGAGCTACCAAAAAGTCTTTCATTCAACCGCCCACAAGTCCAAATCGTCCGACAGCTTTGTGAAAGGAACTCGCCGACAAAATTGGCGGTCAGAAACAAGTAGCGAAGCTGAATCGCGAACAATGGGTGAGAGTCAAAGGGCCATAGTTTAGGGTTTAGGGTGTGCGCGGAATTCATGGCCTTGCCAACATGCCCATCGGGAACAAGACTAAACCCCTATACCTTTAAACGCACAAGCTCATGAGCCCTAAACGTGTAACAGCGCAAAAGAAGGAAACCATACACCCCATACCCTGAACTCTATTACCCCCGAAACCTCACTCTAAAACCCGAAGCATAAAACCCTCAATCCTGAACCCCATACCCTTAACCCTTAAACCAAACCCCAAAACCCCTAAACCCCAAAGCCTCTGAATCCTGAACTCTGGAAGCCGAAAAACCACGAGCCGCCAACCTGCCCCCAAATCCCAGAAGCACACGGCCAGCAAATCCCATGAAGGGCCCTAGAGCTGTAGGGCTTAGGGGTTTAGGCTTAGGTGTTCGGGGGTTGTGGGTTTAGGGCTTCGGGCTGCTAGGGTTCAAGGTTGAGAGATTGGGGTTGAAGGCTTCCAGGGGTTGTGGGACAAGAAGTTCAACGGTTTTGGATCACGCCCAACCTTTCATCGCTGAGCACTCTACTGTAAGCCCGGATCACTACAGGCGCCTCACAATCATCTTACTAGGTTTTGGTGGACACTCATCTTGACATGTTTCGGTGGCAGATTACTATAGCATAGTTCTACTTTGAGTGCTGTAATGGTACATACTCGCTTAAATCACCCTGAAACCTAAACACCCCAAACCCTAAACACCTAACTCACCCTTGACCTTAAAACCCCTGAACCCTGGTTTATTAAAAACCTTTAAACCCACCCGTAAACCCTAAATCGCCCGTAGGAGGGTATGGGCAGGCCGCCTGAAATGGGCCCTCCTTCTGCGCAAGGATTTCGGCACCTCTTTCAGTTGAGGGTTTAGGGTTTACGGTTTAGGGGTTTGGGGGTTTAGGGTTTAGGGGTTTCGGGTTTAGGGCTCAGGGCTTCGGGTGAAGGGGTAAAGGAAGATGGGGCGGGTCTTGAACAAGGTTTTAGGGTTCGGGAATTTTTGAGGCTGCCATGCGCCCCGACTGTACATTGCAGATAGCGGTGTTCTTCTGGTTGGCACGTCGGCGCAGTTTGAAGTTGGGCTCTGATTTTGATTCTGCTCCTCTGAAGGTTCTGTAGTTTGAAGCAAGCTACATGGGGTTTATTATCATTTTTGCGAGCTTCGATTGCCGTTTCGGTAAGGTTGCTCCAAGTGACCTGTCAACCAAGATATGGGAGTTTCCGAAAATACGGGACCCTAATATAGAACCCTAAATAGCAGGATCCTTATTATAAGGAACCCAAAATGAGGTACCCCGAATTTTCGGAAACTCCCATATTTGGCCTCATCGACGCTAAGTACAGGGTCTCCGCTTGTGTAATGAATGTGCCGGGGCGTACTCCAGATCATATACTGGCCTACCCACCGACCATGTATTCGTAGGTACTCCGTGGATACGAAGGCGTTTGTTTACGTCATACAAATATGGACGGTCATTACCATGACAAAGAGAAACGGCTTCGGGGGCCATCCTTGGCGGATGCCTGTGTGCGGTGTAGCCGCTTCTGGTGAGCCAGGCATACCCAGTGTATTGAAGGACTATACATTCATGGTTATTTCAACGTAGTGGCGGTGTACTTCGAGATGCTCTATGGCGATACACATTGATTGGTGATCAACCTTGGGTTTGGGGTTCAGGGTTTAGGGTTTAGTTAAAGACGGATGGGCGGGCGGGTCTTCATTCCCCGGTCTGGGTCATGGGTTTAGGGCTTACAATATGGCTTACGACTTTACAAAGGTTGTCTGCGCGTTTTTGCTGGTGGGTCTCACAGGGAGTAACCAAGGGTGCAGGGTTTTGGTGGTTTGGCACTGGGCGGTTCAGAGTAAGGGGCATTCGCGTCGGGCTTTTTGATGCAAGGGTTCAGGCTTCAGGGCTTGAGGAGGTTTAGGGTTTAGGGTTTAGGGTTTGAGCCTTTCAATTTCATTCAAAACTCTGGTCTCTAAAGCTGCAAGTGCCTAGGCACAGCCCCTTGACCGAAAAAAACCTCTGAACTACACCCCAAAAGCTAAACCCAGCCCTCGATCGTTTTCTGGTTTTTTCCACTGCCGGCTTCTTCAGTTATTCAATTTTAGGTGCAAAAACTCTGTGATTTTACACAGTCCCATGATAGGGGGCAATGAGCTTGGGGGTGTTGGGGCCTTCTGGCAGCTAGGGCTTGGAGGGTCGGAGATTTGGGTTAAAGGATCTTCGACTGCCGCTCTTTTTCAAGAATATTGGATGCAAACCATAGCAGCCAAAACCCCCAACTCCGTACCCTTCAGGACCCAATGCCCAAAGCCTACACCCCGAGTCCTGGGCCCAAGATCTTGACACATAAACCCTAGACCCTAGAACGCCTAAGCATACGCCTTAGCCTTAAACCAAGCCCCCTCACACACACATGCAGAAAGATTCTGCCTTCCGAGCTCGACGACGATGAGAGCGACGAGGACTCGCGGTGCTTTAGGCTTGTGGGCTGTGGGGTCGGGGGCTTTCGAGTTTAGGTGTATTCGGGCTCTGGGCTTCAGGCTTGAGGAGTTTGGAGCTGATCCCGAAGGTCTACGGAGGGCTTCGAGCCTCGGAGCCCCTTCCAAAATTTCCAGCGCTGGCTGCCGCTGAGTTTCAGCTGCGCCGGGGTCAGGCCCAGGTAACATTGGATCTACTTGGAGGGGCAGGGGACTTAGTAAGTAGGTTATAAGTAGAGTTATAAGTACCCTAAATGGAGTTACCCCAAGTATAACCCTACTTATAACCTACTTGCTAGGTCCCCTGCCCTTCCAAGTAGGGTCTACCAAACTTGCAACTTAGAGCTCGAGCTGCTGCTCCCAACCCGCCGTGCAAGGTTGTACGAGTCTGACCATGTCTTCGAGCGAACCGTTACGATAAACGACTGGTAGTACCTGAACCCTAAACCCTAAACCGCAGAGCCCGAAAGCCGCTTCCTGAGACCCCTAGCACGGTGACTTGGCTACGGCGCAAATCCGAGAACCGACACTCTTACAGAATGTGGTGGCCGCCTTAATAACCAGAATAGGGTTTTGGGAGTATATTATACTCCAACTACAGCAAGGAACCCCCGAAACCCTATTCTGATTACTAAGGCCTCTACATTATTGGCCTCCAGTCCTGCAGCTCAAAATCCAAAATCGAGCCAAGAGAGAGAGAGTAAGCCTACACCACCCTTGCCAAATCCCAAGCCCTCAAACGCTAAATCCGCTGTGAACCGCCACAGACCAGCCCCCCCCCCCCCCCACCACCAAAAAATGTAAACCCACAAGCCTAAGCCCTAAACCTTGGGTACGGCCCCCACTCAGTAACAGTTGGATAATATCCCTAATATAGTTTTCAGTAGGACCTTAATAGTAGCCCTATTCTGGACTCTTACTGTATGGGGGCACCGAACCTAAACCCAAACTCAAAGAGAAGAAATCGAAGAGCAGGCACCTCAGTGTCCGAGTCATCGAGCCTCTCGACTTTTGGGTTTCGAGCATGGTGTTTGGGTTTGGGGATTTTCGTGTTTAGGGTTTTGAGTTTCGGGCTGAGGGGCTTTGGGTCAAGGGTTCAGGGTGCGGGCTTTGGGTTTTTAGGTTTTGAGGGTTTGGGTCTCGGGCCTGGGGTTTGGGGTGAGGGCCTTCTTCAAACTAGGGGTATCTTTCTTCTCAGGATCCCACGGCGGAGCATTCTATGAATCTCCTGTCTAGCATTTCGCCTGGGGCAACAAACTGTTTGTGGGAATGGACCACACAGCCCCAAACCCCAACACCCTGCAGGAAGAGAGCCAGCGCTGCTAGACGAGGCCTCACACACAAACTGTAAAGTCGAACCCCTGAACTTTAAGCCGACATGCGTGTGCCTGAATAAACTTATGTATTTACTTATTTGTTTATGTGTGCTCACAAATGTTCCGCGTTGCTTCTGCATACGTACATATACATATACATAGACATATACATCTACATAGACATCTACATAGACATATACATAGACCTATACCTATACCTATGCCAATCCCTATAACTATACATATACAAGTACATATATACATACATACGTACACACATACATACACATACAGATACATAATACACAAGACACATTACAGAATGCATAATACATAATACAGAGTACATAAACATACAGGTATGCACATACACATACAGATACACATACACATGCACAGACATCCATCTATCCATTCATACATGCATCCAAACATACATACCTACATACATACATACAAACATACGTACATACCCACATACATACATGCATCCATGCATGCATACATTTCTTTACAGATGTAAACTGACATATGTATATATATATATATGCATATATATAAATATGCATATATATATATATATATGCATATATATATATATATATGCATATATATATATATATATGCATATATGTGAGTACTTATACATATGTATATATATATATATATGTGTACATATATGTGTGTGTACAAATAAATGCACACACCTACATCTACAGGTCCACATGTATTTCTAAAATTCTAAACATATGCAAACATATATATATATATATATATGTATGTAGGTCTACATATATATGTATATGTATGTATTTACGCACACACACACACATATGCATCTACATCTAAAACTGTATACATATGTACGCATACATACACAAACACATACAGACATGCATTTATACGTACATACATACATACCTAAATACCTATATGCATAGATGCATACATAGGCACGATCTACTTTCATATATATATATATATATATATATATATATACATGTTAACATGTATACATATACACATATATACATACATATATATATATATATATATATATATGCACATATACATATGCATACATACATACATACATACATACATACATACATACATGCAGGCAGACAGACAGACAGACAGACAGACAGATGTACATACACACCACTTTATATGCATATACCAATTTATGTGTGTCCATGTGTGTGCGCGAATGTGTGTGTGTGTGTGTGTGTGCATGTGTAAGCAAGTAGGTAAGTAAGTGAACCTTCCTCCCTAAATAAAGGGAATTACGAAACCTGGGCTTCCGGTTGGCTGTTTTGCTTCCTGCTTCGGGTTTCGGGTTTGGGCTTTAGTCTCGGGCTTCGGGTTGAAAAGGCCTCATTCCGACCAAGGTCGGAAACTGTCCTTCTCCTCAACTTACCTTTGGTTAGTAGGGAATGGAAACATGGTAGCAATAGTAATTAGTTATAATTGTCCCCACTCCTCCATTCCCTACTAACCAAAGGTAAGTCAACTATCCGGGTTATTACAGACTGATCCGTTTTGCGGTTGATACCCAGGATGTCACTTACCTACACCGCAGGCCAAGACCTTACTTAGGCGCATCTTGCAGTTCAGGGTTTCGGGTGCTTGAAACCCAATCAGAAGTCAAAGCCAAACCTGACCCTCATCTATAGGCCCCTTGTAGGAAACCTTCGTAGCAGCCCTCGCAACAACCCTCCTAAAAACCGATGGGAACCCGTACGAAGCCCCCGCCCCAGCCCAAGAGTAACTCAACACTCGCCGGCAGCGCTGATGGTGGTGCTGTGTGCTGCTGCTGCCGGCACTGCCACCATTGTTGGAGCTGCGAGAGCTGCCTCCTCCAGCTGCCATCGGCTTGGGTTTTTTGTTTACCTGGCAGAACCACCTCATACAGGGGCCTTGATAATTAGAATAGGGTTCCTTTAAAAAGGATCCTTTAAACGGGTCTATAAGGGATCTATAGTAGGGTTCTGTAGTATAGGGGCCTTAATGATTAAAATAGGGTTTTGGGGCCCATTATCCTAAAAACGTAGAAAGGAATCCCCAAAATAGTGTTGGCAATTACTTAGGCCCCTATAGCATGCACCCTCCAAAAAAGGATAGGGCCCCAAAATTCCGGGCGCTTGGAGAGACTTCGATGTGTGTTTAGAGTTCAAGGGCTTGGTGGGGATTGGAGTTTAGGACGTTTGGCTTTAAGTCTTTAAGGTTTAGGGGTTGAGGGGTTGAGGGTTTAGGGTTTAGGGTTGAGGGTTGAGGGTTGAGGGTTGAGGGTTTAGGGTTTAGGGTTTAGAGTTTAGGGTTTAGGGTTTAGGGTTTAGGGGTTGAGGGCTTAGGGCTTGGAGTTTAAGTTTAGGGTTAAGCGTTCGGGATTTACCAGCGAGACGAAGCTGCAGGACTTGGGGGGGGGGGGGGCAACTCCTCCAAATGTTACACCGAAACCCTGAACCCTGAATCTAAGATTTCGGGCTTGGGGTTGCTGAGGGCTTAGGGTTGCTGAGGGCTTAGGGTTTGGGGCTAGCGGCTGATGGTTTCAAGAAACCCTCCACCCTGAACCAACAAAACCTTGAACTCAGCTCTGGGGTTGTCTGTTTTGCGGTACTCTCGTCAATTTTGTGCCATTCTTAGGGGATTTCATCGAAGTTACCATCATAAAGAAACTCGGTTATTTCTCAAGGCTTCTGACGAGGGTACGGGGTTTAAGGGTTCTAGAAGGGCTCAGGATCTCGGGGTTGAGGGGTTTCCTAAACCCTACGGCCCTAACCCTACAAACCCCTAAAACCCATGAACCCTAACCCCCAATCAAAGCAGACAGTCGATCCAATAACCTCAACACTAAACCCTAAACCCTCACCGCTGAGCCCTGGACTCGAAGCCCCAACCCCTGAACTCACACTCTAACTCGAAAGGCCTTCAAACCTGACATGCATCCTAAAAGCCCTAAAGCCCCAATACGGGTTTAGGGTTTGGGATTTAGGGTTTAGGCCCAACCCCTGAACTCGGGGAGCCCGATGATGCCCACAAACCCCAAGCCCTGACATGGGGGAGGGGCCAGGGCCTTTGCCCACACCCCTTCTTGAAATGCTTGCAGAATACGTCTCCAACTCTTCTTGGCGTTGAGGCCCCTATACACAGCCCAGATTTGCCCAAAAAGAGACATGCAAGCTGCCACCCAAAATCCCTAAACCCTAAACCCTACCCTAAACCCCTAAGCCCTAAACGCCTCCTTCTGATGACTGGTGTGAGATCGCCTTCCAGGCGTCCTTCAAAATACTGTTGAGGGTATGGACCCCAGGAGTCCAATATCCCTTAAATTAATTCAGGAAATATACCCATAAAATTGTAGTAGGATCCCTAATATGATTTAAAGTATATTCCTTGATCGAAGGATATCGGAGTCTCTGGGGACTTCAGGTCAGTTTAGGGTTCGGGGTTACAGGTCTGTTTAGAGCGTAATGGGTTTTTGTCATGTGCTTATGTCTGTTTAGGTGCTTCGGACTTTTTTCGACGTATCCGTGGTCGACCTGACGATACTTGGGTCTTTGGTCCAGGTACTTTAGGCGTAGGCTTTTCCAGATATACTTACATCAGGCTCCTTTAGTTGCCTGGGCATCCGTTTGCATGGTATAGCATTGCTCGTATTATGAGCACCATTAGTATGATTAGCATTGTTACTCTTACTATCATCATCGTTGTTATGAATTAGGATTCGGGCTCGGGGCTGTCCAGTGTGAGGTTCAGCATGGAGTTTGGGTGATAGTGATAGGTGTATGGGGGATGGGAATTGAGGGTGCGAGTGAGCCGTTTTTTGCAAAGTTAGCACTCATCTCAGGCATTGTACAATTTGGTGCGAAAGCTTATAACATCCAAATCATAACTGCGTGTACGGCCCTGAACCCTGATCCCAAACCCTAAACCCTGAACCCTAAACCAAACAGCCTGAACTCTAAACCGTAAAGATTTAACGAAGCCGCGAACTCCAGGCCTTAAACTCTAAACCGCCAACCCCAAGCCCGAAACCCCGAGCCCTAAAGCCCTAAACCCGCAAACCCAAACCCCTAAACTTGTGCGGCAAACTTCCCCCGATCTAACCAAGAGCCTCACTCCTGTGGGTTTGGAGGCTCCGGGTTGAGGGTTTAAGGCTTATGGTCAGGCTTGAGGGTCGAGGTACTGAAGGTCTTCAGGCTGCCCGCATACTTCCATTGAGAGGCTAGTGGCATTGTCATGCAGGTCGTTCCTCAAGGCCCTTAACCCCAAACCTCAAAACTCTAAAGCCTAAACCCCAAACCCCAAAACTCTAAACCCTAAATGCCACACCCTACACCCCAAAACTCTACCCTAAGCCACAAACCCTAAAAAAACCTATAGGAACGCTTCGGGACCTCTTTAAAGGAAGCCCTTAAACCCTTAAAAAACAAAAAAACTAAACCCTAAAACCCTTCATAAACCCTACAGAATTCTTGCAGAACCCTTATGGATCCCTTGAAAGGACTCTCTTTCGATCCCTTTCAGTGGGCCTTAAACCCCTAAACCCTAAATGCTGTCCCCGGTCCTGAGGAGGAGCCTCCGGCGGCCCCTGGAATGAGTGACTCAACGAGGCTTTTTAAAGATTTCTACTATAGGGGCCTTAATAATTAACATAGGGCTCCTTTAAGGGGGATCCTTTACTGGAGTCTATAAGGGATCTATAGTAGATTTCTTAGAATAGGGTTTGGGGGCCCGTTGTACTATGATGAAAATAAGGAACCCCCAAAATAGTGTTGGTAATTATTAAGGCCCCTACATTATTGTTTAGTGTTATGAGCTTTGGGTTTCTACTGGCTTTAGAATGGTCTGAAAGTTTAATTACTAAGTTTTTGTTTATAATGTGCTGTGAAGGACCTAGAAATTCTAAACCCATATAGAATCCTTGTAGCCTCCGAAAACCTTATAGACAACTCTTCTAGCACCCCTTCTAGTAACCGCTAAAGTATGTCGACGCACCTTGCTTTCCCTGGCGTCTTCCTTAGTTTTCGGTGTTGGTGGTGGGGGTGGGGGTGGCTGGGGAGGGGAGTGGTAATGACGTCGGTTCTTCTAACGGCGACCACGCTTTGCACTTATCAACATTGACGCACTCTCGCAAGCATTAATGCCTCGTGCGATATGGTGATTGCGAGGATGATGAAGAACCCATACTGCCATCAATCAGTCATAAAAAGCGTAGTTTTTAAAGGTCCTAAACCCTAAACCAATATTCATCAGTCCGTACTTGCAACAGCCCAAATGGCCAATGAAAAAACGGCCCCCTGACCTTATACCCCCAAAGGAACCCCAAGAAAGCTTACAATCCCCTAAAGGCAGCCAAAATCCTTACCTATACAACCATGTAAAACCCTGTCAAACCCTGTGTTTATGAGCCTGTCCGGCCCAAACCGAAAAATCCTCTTTACGAACAGAAACCCTGCAAGAACGCCTCCAAACCCTGAGCCCCAAAACTCCAAAAGCGTAACCCTAAACCCCGAACTAAACCCTAAAGCCTCTCTTTCATCTGTATATATGTATACATACATACATACATATATACATACATATATATATGTATATATGCAAATACATATCTACATATGCATATATACATATACATATACATATATATATATATATATGTATATGTATATATATATATATATATGTCTAAGCCCATGCCGCCCGAGGAGCTCTGAGTGCTCGGAAGTTCGCCTTGAAACGCTCCATGATGAGCTTCGAGGCTCCAGCTACTTCCTGAGCCTCCTGGCCGAAGACGGCGCCGCTAAAACAAACCCTCAAACCTGGAGCCCGGGCTGCGAAGTGGCGGAGAAGTGGGGGAGTGTGGAGGTGCATTTCGGGTGGAAGGTTTGGGGCTTCGGGTTTAGGGTTGTATCTGAAGAATGATGGCGGTTTAGAAGGGTCTGATCAGGGTTGCGTTGCGGGCTTTAAAGGGTTTGAAGGGGAAAGGATTTAGCGTTCGTGGGTTCAGGGAGGGTTTGGGGATTACGTGCGGGCATTGCGAAAGCGGTCGAAAATATCTTTGGGAAAGGGTGCTTGAAGGGTTTGGGCTTAGCACTAGCTCGAGATAGAAGTGTGCGAACAGGGTAGAACATGCACAGCTATAGCTCCCATAAATACGGGGGCACCCAATCTGAATTTGCCTAAACCTTCACGGACTGACGATCATGCTAACTGCTACTAGATTACAAGTTGGTGGCAAGTTAGTGCTTCAGGGCTGTGGGCTTTCGGGTTGAGGGCTTGCGTTTCAGTGCTCACACTTTTGGTTGGGAACTGTGGGCTTGTTCTTCTGCCTCGTTCTTATACTGAATTTAGAACCCTAGCAAAAATTATCATTTAAGCTGTTTCTTAGGGATTGTAATAACCAAAAACTAAAAATTATTTCTAAGTACCCCTAAGTTCTTAGTGCTGCTGGCACTGGTACCACAGTGACCTCCGACTCCCTTTGCCGGATGACTCCAAGGGTAAAAGGTGGGACCCTTAATATAGGGTTTAGGGTTTAGGGTTTAGGGTTTAAGGTTTAGGGTTTAGGGTTTAGGGTTTAGGGTTTAGGGTTTAGGGTTTAGGACCCCATAGGTCTATGCCCTTGATATAGCTATTATGTACCCGTTATATAGCCCATTATAGGGTAGGGGTCCCCATTAAGGGTCCCTGCTTTTCCCTTTTGAATGACTGCACGCAGCACCTTGAAGAACGATAACAACGAACATGACTCTCCGATGCAGGCACACATGATCGCTGAGAAAGCTGACTTCTGCAGGTGCTACTGCTGTTTTGCCCGCATCTTTACGGTTTAGGGTTTACGGTTTGGGGTTTAGGGTTTGGGGTGTTTTCTGATGAGCTGGCAGTGCGCGCTCAGTTACTGCTAGCACAGCTATTGATAAGGCTGTTGGCTCTATGCATGCTTTTGCGTTCATTGGCTGGAACAGTTGTGTGCAAAGCTGAAGCGATCCTGATGGCTGGCTGCTGCTGCTGCAACTTTTCTACTTGCTACTCTTCCGAGCCTCCCGACGACTACGGCGACGACGAGGACATAACATCAGGGACAGTTGATATAATTGCGACACGAAACCAGATCAGCAGCAGCATCAGATAACAACAAGCACAACCACGGCCGCCACCAAAACCAAGACCACTGCTACTACCACCACCACCACCACCACGACTATCACCACTGCTATCCACTGCTGCTACTGAGTTACGTGGGCGACTGCTACCACTAGCGCGCGCTGCTGCTACTACTACTACCACCACCACCAGCACGACTACTACTACTACAACTACTACTACTACTACTTACTACTACTACTACTACTACTACTACTACTACTACTACTACTACTACTACTACTACTACTACTACTACCACTGCCACTGCCACTGCCACTACCACTACCACTACCACTACTAGTACTACCGCTACTGCTACTACTACTACTACTACTACTACTACTACTACTACTACTACTACTACTACTACCAAGACGCCTACGTCCTACGTTTTCGCTGACGATTCCTCTTACACTTGTGCAGGCGACTATGCCAATGCCTACAACTGCCACGAAGGCGACGAGGACGACGACGACTGCAACGACTATGACTACTACTCCTGCTGCTACTGCTGCTGCTACTGCGGCTGCTTCTGCTGCCACTGCCACTGTCACTTCTGCTACTACTGATGAACTACTGCCAGCCAGCTTGCCTGCCTAGTGCCTACCTGCCTACGACGTTCAGGGACTACATAATACAAGGGCCTTAATAATTAGAATAGCGTTTTGGGGCCGATGATACTATATTATACTATATTGAACTATAATACACTATATTACACTATATTATACTATTTTGTACTATATTATACTATATTATGCTATATGATACTATATTATACTATATTATACTATATTATACTATATTATACTATATTATACTGTATTTATGAAACGGAACCCCCAAAATAGCACCTGCCTCGATCATGTCGGCGCCTCAGGCTTCTGGCTGACGAGTGTAGGGCTTGGCAGGTTTGGTTAAGGGTTTAGCGCTTAGGAGGGACTAAGTATATAAATAGGGTTCATCAAAGAGCTCGTTAAAGGGATCTACAGGGGTACTATAAGGGTTTAGGGTTTAGGGTCTACTTAAAGGATCATGGGATAGCTAGCCCCAAAAGATCCGCAGCCTACACCGTCTCGAGATTCCCAGACGAGCGCGGCTGCCTACCTGACGCAGCTCCGACATCTAGAACTCCGTTTCCGCAACCTTTATCACAAGCAAGGCCCAGCAAGGCACTGCACAAAAACATCAGTGACAACGGCAGGAACATAAATCAGTCGTATCAAGACGAGGTAAGAAGTCGTATCAAGACAAGGTGAGAAGTCGTATTAAGACGAGGTCAGAAGTCGTAGTAGTAGTAGTAGTAGTAGTAGTAGTAGTACAAGTAGTCGTCGTCGTCGTCGTCCTCGTTGTCGCTGTCGTCGTATCCGTAGTAGCATAATTACTTTGCCTGCCGCTTGGGATGGGACACCAACACTACAAGTACTGCCACTGCCACGACGATCGCCACAAACAGGTTCTCCCACTACCAAACGGTCGATTGCTGGGGCCCCTGCGCACGGACTCCCACTTGCCCGCTCGAGCATCATACCTGTTGCAGGTAAGATACCTGAATGTCACCTAATATAGGGGCCTTACTTTTTTGCCGGGTTACTTATTATAGCTTTGTCTAATGGTCCCCAAAACCCTATTCTAATCATCAAGGCCCCTATATTACCTGGCCCTCAAATTAAGACAATGACTTAAAGACAAGACCGGATGATCCTACTAAGACTTTGAAAGCCTTCACACCCGCATCCAAAATTCCGCACAAACTCCTCCTTTAAAACAAATCTGACCCACGAAAGCCTGAACCCAAAAGCCTACGTAAGCCACACAACGCCTTACAACAGACCAAAGCATCAGATTCTCTACTGGTTTCGCGGAAACTCACGGCTTTTGCTCGGGCCTCTCCACAGTGCGCTGGCGTGAACCGCTCGTGCCTCCCAGCACCTTGGGAGTTCGCGTTGAGGGCTTGGGGTTTCTAGGTTTAGGGGTTTAGGGGGACCAAGGGTTGAGACAGGGCCCAACTGATTCGCAAGTTTCTAGTCTAAGTGTAAGGATATTAAAGTATTCCCCAAGGCCCGATTCAAACAATCAGACATATGGGGCTTAGAGCATGGAATTTTGGACTTGGGGTGCAAAATTTAGGGCTGAAGGTGTGGCGCTTAGAAGAGTTTCCCTGAATCTTCCTGAAATTAAGTTTCCCTCAACCCCCCTGAAATTAACCCTAAACTCCTAAACCCCCTTAAACCATTGGCCGCCCGCGCCCGGCGGCGGCCGGTACCACTGAACGCTACCGCTTCGAGGTCTGCTTGCTTGGCCCAGCAGATCGAGTCTACCAGACCTGATTTGGCACTGCTAGCCATGGGGCACAATAGTAAAATTGGGTACCCTTATCTCCCAGCGCGAGAACCCTGGCGGGGACGGGACCTGGTAGAAAGAGCTTGACGAGCGACCCTGGCGGGTATGGCGGGCGACTCTGGCGGGGACGGCTGACGACCCTGGCGGGGACTTGGTGGACGGACGACTTTGGCGGGACGGCGCGCGACCCTGGCGGGGACGGCGGGCAACCCTGGCGGGGACGGCGGACGACTCTGCTGTGACAGCAAAAGGGCCAAAAACAGCTTGGCAGACGACTCTGGAGGGGGACGGCGGACGACCCTGGCGGGGACGGCGGGCGACCCTGGCGGGGACGGCGACGACTCTGGCGGGGACTTGGCGACTCTGACAGGGACTGAAAAAGCCAAAAACAGCTTGGCAGACGAGAACCCTGGCGGGGACGGGACCTGCTAGAAAGAGCTTGACGAGCGACCCTGGCGGGGATGGCGGGCGACTCTGGCGGGGACGGCTGACGACCCTGGCGGGGACTTGGTGGACGGACGACTTTGGCGGGGACGGCGCGCGACCCTGGCGCGGACGGCGGGCAACCCTGGCGGGGACGGCGGACGACTCTGCTGTGACAGCAAAAGGGCCAAAAACAGCTTGGCAGACGACTCTGGAGGGGGACGGCGGACGACCCTGGCGGGGACGGCGGGACGGCGGACGACTCTGGCGGGAACTTGGCGACTCAGGGATTGAAAAAACCAAAAACAGCTTGGCAGACGACTTTGGAGGGGATGGCGGACGGGACGGCGGGTGACGCTGCGGGCTCTGGCGGAGACTCGGCGATGACAGGCACGAAAAGGCCAAAAACAGTTTGGCAGACGGATGACCCTGGCGGGGACGGCGGGCAACCCTAACGGGGACGGCGGACACTCTGGCGGGCACTTGGCTTTGACAGCAACTAAAAAGGCCAAAAACAGCTCGGCAGACGATTCTGGAGGACGGCGGACGACCCTGGCGGGGACGGCGGGCGATCGTGGCGGGGACGGCGGACGACCCTGGCAAGGACGGCGTAAGGACCTTGACCCTGACCAAGCGACCCTGGCGGGGACAGCGGGGTGACCCTGCGGGGGCCCAGTTCCTCCAAAAAGAGCTTTGCGGACAACCTGCGGGGCCCGTTCGTCGTCCTTCTCTTTGAAGTAAAGACGCAAAACAAGCTTTTTCTGGTGTGGACGGTTCGTCGTCCAGCCCAACAACAGTTAAACGTATAGCCATTCCGCAAGGGCACACGCATTTTGGGAGTGTTTGCGGCTTGCACTTAAAATTCTGCATGCCCTGCGCACGGTGGGTTGAGAAGCCTCATTCGTGGCAAGAATACACATGATTGGATGCTAAATTTAAAACCCCAGTGGACATCTCGGCAACGAGTCTGCCAGTAGAGGCTGCCGCAAAGAGATAGCTGTGTTGATTCCCGACCAAACAGAGTGACCGAGACTCCTTTTCGATAACAGCAGCTGATAAAAGAGCGCAGATTTAGCAAGCACCCGTTCCAGAAATACATCAGGGGCATCGCAGCCACAGCCCATGAAAACCAGCCGTTCCCCATGTAGACGCTCGCACCCGCTCCGGAAACACATCAGTGGCATCGCAGCAGACAGCACATCAAAACCAGCCATTCCCCATGTAGACACTCGATGTAGCAAGCACGCGTTCCAGAAATATCAGCGACATCGCATCAAACAGCAAATGAAAACCAGCCGTTCCCCATGTAGACGTTCGATTTGGCAAGCACCCAGAAACACATCAGGGGCATCGCAGCAATCAGCCCATGAAAACCAGCCGTTGCCCATGTAGACGCTCGATTTTGCAAGCACCCGCTCCAGAAACACATCAGTGGCATCGCAGCGGACAGCACATCAAAACCAGCCATTCCCCATGTAGACGCTCCCTTTAGCAAGCGCCCGCTCCAGAAATACATCAGCGACATCGAATCAAACAGCAAACAAAAACCAGCCGTTCCCCATGTAGACGCTCGATTTTGCAAGCACGCAGCAAGCACCAAGTAACACAGAGAACGAATCTGCAAGTAAATTGCTGTAAATTCAGCTTCAGCACTCAATTCTCAATATTCCCGAATCAACATAATCACGTATCCCCAAGTAGACGCCCGGTGATGCGACCCCCCCGGGTGCTTCCCCGCAAGGTGGGCTGGGATCCAACAAGCATGATACCACTTAGCTCCGTCACTGTACAGGGTGTGTCACAGCGCCGTGGCCAGGCGGAAATGTCCGCTTCACGTCTCTGGCGGCTGACGACTATAGTTTGACGGGGACGGGACGTCCTAGAAAAAGCTTGGGGACAGTGGCCGACTCTGGCAAGGAGCTTGGAGTGCGAGTCTGGCGGCAAAGCTGGACAATTCTGGCACGGACTGCCGGGCGAAAAAACCCTGGCGGCCGACTGGATGATCAGCACTTTTGGCCGGACTGGCACGGACAGCGGACGGCTGCATACCACTTCTGGAGGCTTGGCACTGGGCCCTGACGGACGACTCTGACGACGGCTGACGGACGACTCTGGCGGCCGGCGAGGACGAGCGAGGGCGTCGCTGCTATTTTGTGACTACATCACTCGGATGTCCCTTTGACGTTCCGCAACATTGCAACGTCTTTTCGGCTAGTGCAGCACTCGAATAAGAAGAAGCAGAACACAAAACCCGTTCTAGTCCTGCTTCGGGTGGTTGTGGGTGGGTTCCACGTTACGAAGACGGCGCGACCCACGACCACTCCATGGGTGGGGCGCGCCGTGGCACTGTGACAAACCCTAAACCCCAAACCCTAAACCCCTAAACCCTAAACCACCCTCAAGCCTGCACCTTAAACCCTAAAGCCCTAAACCCTAAAACCCTCTGAACCCTATAGATCCCTTATAAAACCCTTATGGATTCCTTTAAAGGTACCCCCTGTAGATCCCTTAAAGGAGCCCTCAAAACCCCGCAGCTTTCCTTGGGGCTCGCGCCCAGAGCTGACCTCCCATGGCAGCAGCAGATGCGGAGGACCTCGGAACCTTTCGGGCTTCTTCCGTAGGGTTCAGGTTTTAGGGTTTAGGGTTCAGGGTTTTAGGTTTTTAGGGTTTACTGTAGGGTTTCGGGTTTTAGGGTATAGGGTTTAGGGTTTAGCACTTCTTGTGGTGTTAGTTTGAGGGTTCAGGGTTTGCGGTTTCAAAAGGGATCCACAAGGGTTTCTATCAGGGATGTATAAGGGATCTATAAGAGTGTTTAAATCTTCTTCCGTCTGGTTCTTAGTAGGGAATGGGGGAATGGATCATGGAGACGATTACTGGGAATTATACTGGGACTACAAAAGGAGTCCATCCCCCCATTCCCTACTAAGCACCAGCGGGTCTTGTGGTCTTAGTTTGAGGGTTTAGGGTCTAGGGTGTAGGGTTTAGGGTTTGGGGTCCAGGGCTAAGGGTTTAGGGTTTGGGGTGCAGGGCTGAGAGTTTAGGGTCTGGGGTGTAGGGCTGAGGGTTTCGGGTGTAGGGTTGAGAGTTTTGGATTTAGGGTTTGGGGTTGAGGGTGTTGGGTTTAGGGGGAGAGGCTGTTCGATTACATCTCTTGTGCTTCTCGTCTCTCGTGTCTTGATGTGGCCTTTGATGCTGCAAAGGGCTACACAAACTTCCGGATGAATTTAACTTATCTGCTTGATGATCATTGGCTATGGCTTAGCAGTCGCTCGTCGTCAAGATGTGTATGCCTGCTATCCTGGGGGATTTGCCCTCGAGGTTTCGGGAGTTGCCTGGGCATTCTAATTTGGGCTTACGGCTCCCCAAACCCTAAACCCTGCAACCCAAACCCTATGGGGGAAGCTCGATTATCTTCAGGTAGGGTACTTAGAGGATCATGGGACTTAGTAACTAGGGTTATAATTCAGGTAACTATGCTTAAAATTACTTGTAACCCCTCTTAAGGTACTTATAACCATACTTACTAAGTCCCATGATCCTCCCAAGTATCGACTTGCCCGGCCGGTTGGGTTCTTGCGGATTCAAGCCCACACACCCAAAACCCCAACATCAAGATTACATTGACCCATCGCCCTAAACCCTTCACCCAAAAAACCTGGGTTATAAACAAAACCTGAACACGAAGCCCTGAAACCCGTCAAGCCCTTAAGCCTGAAACCATGAAAACCTACTTGGAGGATCATGGGACTTAGTAAGTAAGCTTATAAGTATCTTAACCCTAGTTATTAAGCCCCATGATCCTTTAAGTACCCCTAAGGCCCTAAACCCCCCAACGCTAAAGCTGAAGCCCTAAACCCCTAAACCCTGAAACCCCACCTAAAACCCTATAGATCCCTTCCAGAACCCTCATGGATCCCAAAAAAGGAACCCCTATAGATCCCTTTTAGGGAACCCTAAAGCCCTAAACCCTAAAACCCTACAACCCTAAACCCTAAACCCTAAACCCTAAAACCGTAAAACCCTACACCCTAAAACCCTAGAACCCTAACACTCTAGACACCCTAACACCCTAAACCCTAAACCCTAAAACCCTAAGAGATATCAGACTGCTGTCTCGGAGCCCCCATCGACTCGAGGGGCATCCAGCTCTTCATCCGCGGGTCAAACGCCTCCAAACGTCGGCTTTTGGATTTCTAGGTTTTAGGGTTTTAGGGTTTAGAGTTTAGGGTTTAGGGGGGTTTAGGGTTTTAGGGTTTAGGGTTTAGGGTTTAGGGTTTTAGGGTTTAGGGTTTAGGGGGGTTTAGGGGTTTAGGGTTTAGGGTTTCCCTTAAAGGGATCTAGTAGGGGTACCTGTAAGGGGATCCAGAAGGGTTCTATCAGGGATCTACAGGGTTTATATAGGGTTTTATGGTTTAAGGGTTTGGGATTTAGGGTGTCGGGTTGAGGGTGTCGGGTTGAGGGTTTATGATTTATGCTTTAGGTTTTAAGCTTTATGGTTTCGGATTTACTTAGGCTTTAGGGTTCAGGGTTCAGGGTTGGGAGCCGGTTCCTTCTTCAGCAGCAGGTTTAGGGCTTGCGGGCTAAAGGCTTCCCGTTGGGTGTATTGTACGAGTTGCTATGAGGGTTTTTATGCAGGGCTTCTTCGAGGGTTTCTAGACATGGTTCCGTAAGGATAAAGAATGTATAAAGTTTATATAAAGGCTTCTGACATGGGCTTGTATCAAGAGTTGTGAATACAAGGTCTCATACGGGTTTCACGCGGCTTTCTAGTATGGTCGTATATTGGCGGTTCTACGAGGGCTTTTGTTGTGCAAGGGTCCTACCCGGGTTTAAGTTCATAAGCGTTCCATACGGCTTTTTATTTTGGGTTCAGGGTTTGGGTTCGGGCTTAATATAGGGTCCTGCGTTGCACAAGGATTCGGCAGGTATAGTTTGAATATCAACGGGGCCTGACTGAGGATCTTTATGGTTCCTTACAACGTTTAGTGTAGACCATACACATCTATCCTACCGTTGAAGGCCCCTACTCTACCTAGAACCATCGAAAACCCTAGAACCCTTATAGAACCCTGTAAAGACACCCCGTTCACTTCGGGGCTTGGGATGGTCGAGTTGACGGTTCTACTCTTCGGGGCTTTGGCTGCTCCAGATCTCGGTTCCAGGTCGGGGGCTCTAGCAATACAAAACGAGGAAAAAGTGGTGATAGTAATAACACTAAAACATAGTGATAGTAATGAGAACAATAACAGCAATAAGCTGCAATACATGTGATAATAGCAACAGAAGGAAGAGCAATAAAGATGATGCTCGATTTTGCTCGAAATTATTCAGCTCTCTATTCGACATGTTGTATTGAGCCTTACTGACAGTAGTACTAGAATGCAAAAATACCAGAATACTAGACCAGAAGGGTGGAATATGGGAGTTTCCGAAAAATAGGGGGATCCTACTGTTTAGGGTACTATACTAGGGTCCCCTAGTTTCGGAAACTCCCATATATCATAAGATACCCCCCAAACCCCATTTTGAGTAGTACGGCGCATTTTGAACATTTAAGGGTCTATGGTGAGGTCTTTGGGTCGGAAACTGCCATATGCTAGTGGAGGAGGCTTTTGAGGTCGAAGGTTTCGTATCCGGCTGAGCGCGAGCCGAGCCGGTTTAGGGTTTAGGGCTAAGGGTTTAGGGTTTAGGGTCTAACTCGAAGACAAGAAGTTGCACATAGTAATGTAGAGGCCTTAATAAAAAGTGTTAGGGGTTCCTTCAATGGGGTCTAAAAGGGCTACTATACATGATCTTTAACATCCTCTGATAAGTCTCATCTATCCCGCAAGGCCTCATCGGTGGTTCACTAATTGCTGCTGAACACATCAGGTGACACATAGACATAGTTCATGCGATTGCACCTTAGCCATGGTATCTCCCCTAAACCCTAAACCCTAAGCCCTAAGCCGTAAACCCTAAACCCTAAACCGTAATCCCTAAACCCCAAACCCTAAAAACATCCGTTGTCAAACAAGCATTGCTGAAGCCGCATATCTTGAACCCAAGGTCCCAAAGTCTCAAACCTGAAACCGCTCACCTCAACGCCACAAACCCCATCTTGAGTCGTAGATACCCCTGAACCATAAACCCCAAACCCTAAATTCCAAACCCCAAACCCTATAAACCCCCTATCTTGAGTGGTAGATGACCATACCGGTTTTTCTTACCCTGCAGCGGTGTCCCTCTTTTGAGGCGCCTGCCAAGTTTTGGCGGGCAACCGATGAAAGGCAGGAAGGGTTCAGGGTTTAGGGGTTTTTTTTTAACCTACAATGGCGGCCTTTTAACCTACGGGTTTAGGGTGTTTGGGGGTTTGGGGGTTTAGGGTTTTGGGGTTTTTGTTGGCGACTCTTTCGGCTGACTCCAGTCTTTTACCTCCTGAACTGTGAAGCCCAAAGCTTCGGGGTTCTAGGGTTCCCTTAAAGGGATCTATAGAGGTTCCTTTAAAGGGTTCCGTAAGGATTCTATACGGGATCTACAGGGTTTATGTAGGGTTTTAGGGTTTAGGGATGGGGGCTCGGTGTTACTTTAGGGAGGGGCCTCAACAATGGAAATAAGCGTTTGGGCTGGGCTCCTTTATAGTATAAGTACGGTTTAGGGTTTAAGGATGTTCAGTGTATGATAAGGAACCCTAACAACAATGTTGGTACTTATCTGCTCCGATAATGTTTCCCAGAAGTTGTGGCATGGTTTAAGGATGATTCGTGCTGGGACTCCCTATACTTTGCCTTCGGGGCATGAGAATACTGATGTTCCAACTTTCCGGATTCTACTATAATTGTTCAGGGTTCAGGGCCACTGTAGGGGCCTTGACAATTGGAATAGGCTGTTGGGTTGGGCTTGTATAGAGTATAAGTATAATGAGGAACCCTGAGAATAATATTGGTAAGTGTCTGCTTCTGCCTGCACTTCACCCCAAAGTTCGCCAAAGGTTCATGCACTTGAGGCAAATACTGGTCCCGTTACTAGTACTGGTACGACGAAGACAACTAATGCCAAGATACATGCTGGTGTACTAGTAGGCATTCATAACATGACAAATACTGGCAAAAAAACTCAGACAAAACCTGGCAGGAATACTAAGAGCCTTACTAATGCTAATACTCATGTTTGGGAGTTGGGCTTGGCGATTCAGGCATGTGCTGGTCGAGCATGTGCCAACTCAGGTTGTGCATCTGCCCTGCTTTGCAAGACTGCTCGGCCAGCTTGACAAGCAAAATCCATTGTTGAACATCCAAACGTAAGCTTGGACAGCAACCGGTAAGACGTAAATTAGGCGCCCCAAGAAGCGTGGCGTGTTCGAGCCACACTTCGAGTCAGGAATGCTGACGTCTTCACTCTTTGCAAGAGTCCTTCCCAAGAAGATCGGGAAAATCCTAAACCCAAAACCCTAAATGTTGAAACCCAAAGTGCAGCGACCTCACTCAGATCTCCCGATCGTAGATCATGATGTACTCTGGATAGACACACTCCTCGTCGAAGACCACAAACCTCACGGTTGAGGGTTCAGGGCTTGGAACTTAAGTCAAAATGGCATTTTAGGGTTTAGGGTTTAGGATTTAGGGTTTAGGGTTTAGGATTTAGGGTTTAGGGTTTAGGATTTAGGGTTTAGGGTGTGTAACAGTATGCGCGCGGTGGGTGCGCCTTTTACTTTAGGAATAGGGGGCGCACCCACTAATCGCGCGCTTGCGTCAGCATGTAGTCCCGCCCCAACCACCCCAACTATTCTCAATTAGGGTTTAGGGTTCACCCCCCAAACCCCCCTCAAGGGGGGCTTTCTTGCTCTCTGCTTCCTTTCGCAGCTTGACATGTAAACAACAATATATCTCCAGAAATCACAACCGAAATGGATTGCTGTCGGGTTGTGGGTCCTCGCGGCCTGTGCCGGCCGCTCGACGAAAAGCAAGGGTTTCCAACAAACAACTTGGGTCTCGCGCCCTGTAAGGGCTGCTCGAAGTGTGAACAAGGCGGCAAGAGGGCGGGCAGGGCAGGAGAGGCAGGGTAGGGCAGGGCGGGAGGGCAGGGCAGGCAGGGCAGGCCAGGACCCCCCCTGGGGGTACCCCCCAGACCCCACAGCCAGACCAAAAACACGCCAATGGTGAGGGATTTGGGGTCCTCATTATAACGGACTGACGTCCGTATTGTGTGAGGCGTAGCCGAGTCATTTCCGTCCCCGTATACCGGGAGGCTTTACCCTCCCTCACCGTCTTGTCGGGACGCTCGGCCGGGGGCCTCGGTCGGAGCCTCGAGCGCCCATGCAAATGGTCAGCGGCGCTCTCGGCAGTTTAGGATTTAGGGTTTAGGGTTTAGGATTTAGGGTTTAGGGTATAGGGACTCTAAGCCCCAAAACCTCACAGGAGCCCACAGATCCGTATAGAACCCTTGAAAGGGGCGCCACTCCACTTATAAAGCCTAAACCCCAATCCTTGTTCGAGCCCTTTGAAGGAACCTTGAAAGGAGCCCAGAAACCCTCGTAGAACCATCCTAAACCCTAAACCCTGAACCCTAAACCTTACACCCGAAAAGCGCTCCGATCCTTTTGAGCCTATAAACCCCTAAACCCTAAACCCCTAAACCCTAAACCCTAAACCCCTAAACCCTAAACCCTAAACCCCTTAACCCTAAACCCTAAACCCTAAACCCCTATTCCCCTAACTGAAGGCACAGCAACTCGCGGTAGGTCCCCACGGAGGCCTCCCGGTCTGCCAGCACCTGGGTTGAGTTGCAAAAGTAGGGTTCCTTTAAGGGTTCCTTTAAGGGTTCCTCTAAGGGTTCCTTTAAGGGTTCCTTTAAGGGTTCCTTTAAGGGTTCCTTTAAGGGTTCCTCTAAAGGTTCCTTTAAGGGTTCCTTTAAGGGTTCCTTTAAGGGTTCCTTTAAGGGTTCCTTTAAGGGTTCCTGAGGGTTCCTTTAAGGGTTCCTTTAAGGGTTCCTTTAAGGGTTCCTTTAAGGGTTCCTTTAAGGGTTCCTTTAAGGGTTCCTTTAAGGGTTCCTTTAAGGGTTCCTTTAAGGGTTCCTTTAAGGGTTCCTTTAAGGGTTCCTTTAAGGGTTCCTCTAAGGGTTCCTCTAAGGGTTCCTTTAAGGGTTCCTTTAAGGGTTCCTTTAAGGGTTCCTTTAAGGGTTCCTTTAAGGGTTCCTTTAAGGGTTCCTTTAAGGGTTCCTTTAAGGGTTCCTTTAAGGGTTCCTTCTAAGGGTTCCTTTAAGGGTTCCTTTAAGGGTTCCTTTAAGGGTTCCTCTAAGGGTTCCTCTAAGGGTTCCTTTAAGGGTTCCTTTAAGGGTTCCTTTAAGGGTTCCTTTAAGGGTTCCTCTAAGGGTTCCTTTAAGGGTTCCTTTAAGGGTTTCTTTAAGTGTTCCCTTAAGGGTTCCTTTAAGGGTTCCTTTAAGGGTTCCTTTAAGGGTTCCTTTAAGGGTTCCTTTAAGGGTTCCTTTAAGGGTTCCTTTAAGGGTTCCTCTAAAGGTTCCTTTAAGGGTTCCTTTAAGGGTTCCTTTAAGGGTTCCTTTAAGGGTTCCTTCAAGGGTTCCTTCAAGGGTTCCTTCAAGGGTTCCTTTAAGGGTTCCTTTAAGGGTTTAGGGTTTAAGGCTTAAGCCGTTTAAGTTATGGTTTCATACAGGGGCCTTGACAGTTAGGATAGGGCTCCCTTTAAAGGGTTCCTTTCAAGGGCTCCAAAAGGGATCTACAGCAAAGAATACGGTTTCTTTATTGTGGTAACTTGGGGGTTTCTGAAAATAAGGGACCCTAATATGGCACCCTAGATAGTACGATCCTTATAACCCCCAATTTCGGAAACTCCCACTTAAACTAAATCCCTGAAAAACAACCCAGGCACAGAGTCGTAGCGGCCGCTGTGCAGTGCATCGGAGAGCCCAAGAGGGTCCCTCTCCTGGGCTCTTTTGGGCTCCCGGGGTTTAGGGCTGTTTAGGGTTTCAGGGTTTCAGGGTTTGGGGTTCAGGGCCCAGCTCCTTCTATGGATTAGGGTTTAGGGTTTAGGGTTTAGGGTGATTCTTGCTTTGTAAGGGCTTTTTGAGCAACTTAATCTAAGTTACACGACTGTGATTGTCTTCTTATGCCAACCTAAGTTAAGTTCCTGAACAAGAACCCAGTCTCGGTGATGCGGAACATCTCTCCGCAAACCACCCTGCAGAGAAGCATCACGAAGTGCCCGTCGCCGTCAGCCTGCGCATACTCATCCGACTTCGAAGACGCCTCCGCAAAGTAGCAGCCACGCCCAAACCTGGATTTTTGTTCAGGACTTTGTTTAAATTAAATTATCAGAACAGGGATCATCAAAAGTAAAAGAGAATATGGTCTCCTTACTACGGTAACTTAGATTAAACCGCTTAACAAGAACCCAGAAACGCCGTGCCAGCATTCACGCCTGCCAGGATGCGACGAAAGCCTTGCTCCGAAATGGCTTTCGCCTTAGCCGATCACTGAGAGGTCGGGACCCCAGATGGGTTATAGGGGTTCCCCTAGAGGGATCTACAGGGGTTCCTTTAAAGGGTACTATAAGGGTACTATAAGGGTTTGGGGGGTTTGATGTAGGAACCTGATTAAGAAACCTTGGGCCTTTACAAGGGCTCCTTATATGAATCCTACGATTTTGAGATTATCGGACCAGGGTTTCTTAATCAGGTTCCTACATTAGCCCGGAAGTCTGCTTAGAGTTTACGGATTAGAGTTCAAGGTTTAGGGGTTAAGGGTTCAGGGGCTTAGAGCTTAGGGTTTAGTGTTTAGGGTCTACAAGGTAACCTTCTTCAGACCCCCATGGAAAAACTCGTGAAGCCGAACAACACCAACTGGGCCCTCGTACTTCAGTAATCACCGTATCATAAAACTATCGCCCCTTCTGAAGCCGTCTCTAAAAACCCTATCAAAACAACCACCGACCGTCCGCCCCCTCAGCCTCCCCCCCCAAAAAAAAAAACAAGCAAAGACAGCTGCCCAGTGGCCCCCACAGGGCTGGTCCCGTGGAAGAGGTAAAGCTCCGCGATGTTTGTCTTCAGCCGACCTTCCAGTACAAAACCTGGGAGGCCTCTGTGCCTTTGAAGGGATGGTACCCTTGAAGGGAACCTTGCTATCCCTTAAAAAGAGCTATAGAACCCCATAGTACCCTGAAGGGGTTCTTTAAAAAGTTCCATACCGGAGTATTTAAAGGGGTTCCTGGGACCCTTAATGGTTCTAGAAAGGGTTTCGCTTTAAGGGTCTTATATGGGTTCGATGAGGATGCTTTCAAGGGTGTCGTGGGGATTCGTTGGATTTCCGTAAGACTTCTACAAAGGGATTCTTTAACCTGAAACCCAGAAAACTTGATGAAGAGTTTGTAGGAAGCCTCCTGGAAGGCCTTGAAACACACCACCACAACAACAAAAAACCCGATTCACTGAATCGAGAGCCTGCGAGATCACCCAGGGACGTGGAGGTACGAACGTGGCCGGTCTCAGGATCTCCATCCAGATCCTCTCCAGGGCCTAAACCCTAAAGAGCAAACCCTAGGCCCTAAATCCTAAAGCCCAAACCCCAGGCCTTAAATCCGAAAGCCCAAACCCTAGGCCTTAAATCCTAAAGACCAAACCCTAGGCCCTAAACCCTAAAGCCCAAACCCTGAATACGACTCCAGGTCTGAGGCTAAAGGATGCGGATTCTTAGGCGAGCTTTCGGGCTTTGGGGCTCCGAATTTCGCCTCCTCGCCCTCGATTCGCGCTGCGCTACTTCCAAGCCCTGCCCGTAGAACTTCATAGCTTCGGGCCTTTTTCTTAAGGGTTCGAAGCTTCTTAGGGGTTAGGGTTTCCCTTAAAGGGATCTTAGGGGGTCCTTTAAAGGGATCCATAAGGGTTCTTTAAGGGATCTGTAGGGTTTAGGGTTCAGGGTTTCAGGCTTAGGGTTCGGGGTTGAGGGCATCGCCCATTACTGACTCTAAAGCCATGAACCCTTACCGCCTAAAGCCTGAAGCTGAAATTCAGCCACAATGGCAACCTCCCAACAGGTCCAAAGGACCCCTTATAGCTCCCTGGTAACATTGTAGATCCTTTAATAGAACCCCTGAAAGGACCCCTTATGGTCCCGTTGTAGCTCCCTTACTAGAACCCTCAAAGGACCCCTCATAGTCCCTTGTAGCTCCCTTACTAAAACCCTCAAAAGGACCGCTTATAGTTCCCTTGTAGCTCCCTTACTAGAACCCTTGAAAGACGCCGTACAGTCCCCTTTCAGATCCTGTAATAGACCCTTAAAGGACCCCTTATACTGACATCCCGTAATTAATAGCACCCTTAAAGGACCCGGTATAGTTCCCGGTAGCTCCCTTACTAGAACCCTTAAAGGAGCCCTCATAGTCCTCTTGTAGATCCCTCAATAGAACCCTTAAAGGACCCCTTGAAGTTCCCATTTAGCTCCCTTAATACGACCCTTAGAGGATCCTTCAAGGGAAACCCCCTAAACCCTAAACCTCTAAACCCCAACCCCCAACCCCCAAACCCCTAAACCCCAAACCCTGAACCCTAAAATCTACATAAACCCTATAGATCCTTTATAGAACCCTTATGGATCCCTTTAAAGATACCCCTAAACCCTAAACCCCCTCAGAGGCTCTCGGCACCACTCCTGGATAGGAGTGCAGCCATCGGGCCGCCTTTTCTCCAAGGCGGCAGTCGCATTGAGGTAGCGAGCCTATGCGGCTTAGGGTTTGGGGTATCTTTAAAGGGATCCATAAGGGTTCTACAAGGGATCTATAGGGTTTATGTAGGTTTTAGGGTTCAGGGTTTGGGGTCAAGGGGCTTAGGGGTTTGGGGATACTATAATTAGGGTTTAGGGTTTGGGGTTTGGGGATACTATATTTCGGGCTTGGGGTTTAGGGTTTAGGTTTTTTTGAGCGCGTTTTCCCAGTTAAGGTTGGCGAAACCCACAGCTGTCAGGGTTTAGGGTTTTGGGGTTTGGGGTTTAAGGATACTACAATTAGGGTTTAGGGTTCAAAACAGGGCTTGTGGATGTGAAGAATAAGAGACTAGAGTTTAGGGTTTACGGTTTGGGGTTTAGTTTTTTTTTATATTTATGGTTTAGGGTTCAAAATGGGGCTTGGGGATGTTATATATTAGGGTCTAGGGTTTGGGTTTAGGGTTATTATATGAGAGTTTAGGGCTTAAAATGGGGTCTAGGGATTCTATGTTGGGGTTTGGGGTTTAGGGATATTGTACTCGCCACAGCCATGATATCAGCAATACTGGTCTCGATGACTCCAAACCCAAAACCTTAACCCTAAACCCTTAACCCTAAACCCTAAACCCTACACCCTGAACCCTAAACCCTAACTGAACCCTAAGGCCCCTGGCACAAGGCTATGGCCCCGATACGGGCCCAATGATTCCTGTTGTACATCTCTTTTCAAGTCCCAGAACAATCCTGTAAGTCCAAAACCCTTCAACCCCGAAAGCCCTAACCCCGTCTCAACCCTGAACCCTCAAACTCAAACCCCTAACGGCCATGGTTTCGACCCGTTAGATTTCATGGCAAAAGCAGCCAGTACCCTTGACGGGAACCCGGGAAAGAACCCCATAGTACTTTAAGGGGATCGTAAACCCGCAAACAGCCCTCCAAAACCCTGAACCCTGAGCCCTTAGTACTCTTATGGGAGCCTAAACCCTAAACCCTGAACCCCTGGTACCAATATGGGAGCCTAAACCCTAAGCCCTGAGCCCCGTAGTACCCTTAGGGTATCATAAACCCGCAAGCCGCCCTCTAAGGCCCGAGCCCAGAGGCCGGTGTTCTCGATCCGCATCGCGCGCCGCAGCCGGAGGCCTTTGGGCACCGCGCCGCTGCGGTCCTGCCAGGGTAGGGTTTAAGTTTAAGGCTTCGGGCCTAGGGTTTTGGGTTTAGGGTTTTGGGCTTGGGGTTTAGGATTTTGGGGCTCTCTCTCTCAAATGGCTCTTGACATTTTTGCAGGATGTCTACAAAGTTTCACAGCGGTGCAGAAGGTCTGGAGAAAGTGATTTCAGCGAGTCTTTTTGGGGGGAGTTGTTCGGCTTTAGACGGCTTGGCAAGGCTTCAGCAAGCCTTCAGATGAACATGTGTGGCTGAACAAAGTTGGAAGCCTTGATTAGGGTTTAGGGTTTAGGGTTTCGGTTTGGAATCCATGTCAAGAGATTTTGTCAGTTGTGTTCCCAGTTCTCTTGTCATTGTTCTAGAGCGATACCTGGCGTTGCGCAGCTTTCTAGGCTGCTGCCGGGTCTTTGCAAGGATTCGCCGGCTTGGTGATTGGCGAAGTTGGGGAATGTCTACAACTCGGGACTTCTTCTTGCCTACCATGACTCCTCGTTCTCCTCCTGCTGCTCCTCCTCCTCCTACTCTATGGGCAGTTGTCAAAATTTAGGTCCCTTTTTGGGTACCCTAAATAATAGGTGCCGTACTAAATTTCGGACCCAAAAAGGGACCCTAATTTTGACAACCACCCATGTACCACTTTGACGGGGTTTTGAGGATTTTGAACGGGGAGGTCGACGGCCTTCATCACCTAACCTAAACCCTAGACCCCTAAACCGTCACCTAAACCCTACTGTTGATGATATAAATCCTGCATTACCTTAAGGACCCTAAACTATGGGAGTTATGGTATATTCCTTATTATGGGTAACCCTAAAGCCTACCAAAACCACCGAGCCCGGCTCCCGTGGTGCGGTCCCTGGTGCGCACGGCCTTGAAGGTTTTGGCCAGTGCCTCTTGCAACTTGCCCTCCACCTCCGACCCTTCGGCAATCCTGTGTGGAGGCTTTTGGAGGGTTTAGGAAGTTTAGGGCTCTTTTTTGAACTCCTAGGGTTTAGGGTTTAGGGTTTTGGGTTTAGGGGGTTTCTGTGTAGGCCTTTTAAGGCTTTGAGTTTCTAAGCCTTCTGATTCAAGCTACGGGGGCTTCTAAGGCTTGGAGTTTTCAACGCTTGGAGATTAGATTACATGGGAATTGAAGGGTTTGGGGTTCGGGCTTGGGGCTGTTGGGGCTTGGAGTTCGGGCTTTCGGACTTGTAGGGTTTAGGGGTTACCCTTTCTTCGGGGGAATTCGAGGGTTCGGGCTTTAAGGGTTTGAGTTTAAGCCCTGGGTCTTTTGAAGGGTTTAGGTAAAGGAAGGCACAAATGACAACGACTCCAACTTTGTCCCAGCATCTGCTCGAAAGTGGTCAGGTCCTGTGGGCAGCGCAATATCGCAAGCGGCTATCCCCGGATCCCGAGGGTACCCTTTTGCCAATTATTTGGTTTAAAACAAGACCCCAAAATAAAAGGGGCAACAGGACACTACACAGGAACCTAAGATAAAAGCCAAAAAGTTGGAATATGATTATCCTAACCCCTTTATGGTAAATTATAGGGTATCCTACCATGAAACCAAATTCCAACTTTCTGGAGTTCCCTTTAGTAGACCTTAAACCCCCATATCCCTTGTAGAACCCGTTCAGGAGCCCTTTGAGGAGCTCTTTTCAGGGCACTACTCAGGAACCTGGGAGATCCTTCGCACCAGGAGGCGGGGATGAGGAGGAGTCGCAAAACCGGCAGGCAGGGAGGAGTTGGGAGCTGGAGGACCGACAAGGTTTCAGGGGTTTAGGGGTTGTTAGGGCTTGGGTTGTTAGGGTTTAGGGTTTGGGGTTTAGGGTTGGGGTTCAGGGCATGAATTGTCTTGCCAAGATCCTGAGTTCGTGGTTATATAAGCACGAAACGTTTCGCACTTTGCGAGATCTTTAGGGTTTAGGATTTATGCGAACATGGTACAACATGTTACCACCCCGACCCCCCCCCGAAAACCCAGTCCTCTGACTGATGTGTCCAGTATGAGGGTGCCACATAGGGCACAGCAACCTTCTCCTCAGCGAGAAGAGCCCGGGAAACGGCGCCCCCCCACTTCTTTGCTGCCGCCTCGGTGCTTTCGGAGACCTCGGGAAATTCGAGCCAAAAAGGAGGCACCCTAATGGGGGAACCTGATGAAGAAACCATGGGGCCTCTATGAGGGTTCCTTATATGATTCCAACTATTTTGGGGCTTATAGGCCCAGGGTTTCTTAATCAGGTTCCTACATCAAACCAAACTTAGGGTTTCGGGCTTCGGGGTTTAGGGTTTAGGGTTTGGGTGTGCTCCAGGCACTTCGAGGACCCGTCTTTTCAGAACTCGCTGCCTCGGCTCCGGCTGCCTTCAGCAGCATGACCATGGGAACGCTGCCGCGTTGGGTGGCCATGTTCAAGGCGTCGTAGATTTCCTATACCGAACTTAGACCCCCAGCAAGAATCTGAATTTTAGCTATTTCTTAGGCATTTTAAAAACCAGATAGCAAAAATTATTTCTAAAGTCCACTAAGTTTCATCCGGTTTCGCACCTGGGAGCCTCATGTGGGCACCTTCCCCCAGCAGGAACTGCACGGTGGCCACCTGCTGCGGCTCCATGGCCGCGTAATTCTTCTGCGAGAAGGACTTGCAGGCCCAGTGAAGAGCTGCCCCACCATTCGCCGGATAGTTAATCTCCGAACCTGCTGCCACCAAAACCCTCACAACCTCATGATGCCCGTATTTGGATGCCAGCACCAGGCCCGTCTCATTGAACTTTTGGGAGCCGAAGAGGCACCAGAACTCCTTTGCTGAGCCATTGACGAGCTGGGACACGGCCTCCACTCTCCCATATTTGCCTGAAACACAATCACTGGCTGCTTCGTATCTTTGCTGGTACTGCTGCTGGCGTCAGCCTAGTCTGATATACCACCACTACCATCATCTCCATCTATGCCCAGCCCCATACAAAGAATGAGGAGTGCGGGCTTCACAAGCATACACAACATGTTCAAATCCCGGCTGATTCAAAACCCGGCTGAATGACATCAGACCTTAATCACAACATCTGCGCACATACAGCATGTGCCACTGACAAGCAAAACACTAGAGCCGAACACGGCAAGCTGCAGAAGTCGCGAAAGTTTGCGTGCAGCTGGTCAGCAGACTCCCACGATCGGGAGATGTTCGGCGCCCTGCCAAAGCCTGACAAGATAAATTTTCAGTTCAGGGTTCAGTTTTCAGGGCTCACATTGTCACATGTATGTACAATATCATGTGTGTATATATATATGCATATACATAGATACATAATACATATATAGCTTGGCGTGTTGAGTTTAGTGTTTTGAGAAGCTTCCAGAGTTAACCGAGAGAGAGAAGGAATTTGTAGCCCCGGAGAAACCCTTAAACCCTTCACCCCGAAGCCGAAAGCCCCAAACCCTAAACCCTAAACCCGCTCTCCAACACCTGGAAAATCCGGTCTAGAAACGTGATCCGGCGGATGAAAGCTGAACCTCCAACACTAGGCCGCAACCCTAGGTCGAAATCCGGAACCCTAAACCCCCCAAAGCCCATAGAACCCTATGTTTAACCCTTAACCCTAAACCCTAAACCCTTAACCCTAAACCCTAAGCCCTTAGCCCCTGAACCCTAAACCCCCAAAGCCCATGCTTCGCAACCCTAAGACCTAAGCCCTAATCTGGAACCCTAAGCCCTCCCAAAACGCAGAGAACCCACCGTTTTTCGCAATCCCAAGCCTTGGGGTTTAGGGTTTAGGGTTTAGGGAGAAGTGCTCGGATCCCAGCCTGAGTCTTTCATCTTTGCCACCCAGTCGTCCAAATCCTGGGCTCTTGTTACCCGGAGGATCTAAAATGGTAGATCCCTTAATGGAAAGTTCCTACAAAGTACCCTTAGTAGCATAAGGCCCCAAAGTAGGGGATCTACTTTTTAGATCCTTCCGGCGGGGTCTGGGTAAGGAATAGAATGTATTTACCGTAGTAGGGATCGATAGACAACAGTATGGTTTCCTTATTAAGGCAATTTGAACATTAAACCCTTAGCCCTCAAAAGAACCCCTTACAGATTATAGATCCCTTGAAGGAACCCTTACAGATCCTTATCATGGTAACTTAAACTAAGTTCCTTAACAAGAACCCAGGATCATCCATTCCAGCCAAGAGGGTCCTCATGTCTTCCTCAGCCTGCCGTTGGTCTACTGGGTTCTTGTTAGGGCATTTGTTTTAAGTTACCGTCATAGGGATCTATAGTACATAATACGGATTCCTTATTGTGGCAACTTAATCTAAATTATATTAAACTCAATAACAAGGGTTTGATAAGTTCGGGGTTCAGTAAAGTTGTGTTTACGGTTCGAGCGGACCCTAAACCCCAAAAACCAGCCATCAGGACCTTGGCCTTCTCAAAGCATGAGGACTAGGCTACCAGCTACGGCCACACTTCGTGGCTCAAGGCAAAAGCCATCAGCCACGAATATTTGGACATGGGCCGCAAAGGTCATCAACCTTGAAAATTAAAACAACCTATGCAAAAGAGGTTTAGGGTTAAGGGTATATAGCTCATACCCCAAAACCTTGAACCCCTGTACCCTAAGCCTTGCACTGTATTTCAAACCCCTACACCCCGTACCACGTATCCCAAATACCCTCAACCCTAAACCCAGCACCACCCCAAACCATAACCCCCGTGCTCTACACCCTAAACCCTGCACAAACCCAGGTTGAAAACCCTGATCCTGATTCGGCCGGGGGTTTGGAGGGTCTGGAGGTCTATGGTTACGTAAGGCCCTGACTAAGAGTCGAAGAAGGCTCTTTCAAGGGTCTACAGTACAAGGGTTCTTCAGGCTTCGGGGGTTGAGCATAGCCATGCAAACGAAATCCCCAACAGCTCGCAGGTTCGCACCCTGAGCCTTATACCGATACTCCTGCCTCTCAGCCCACGCCACCAAACCCAAACCAGAACCTTAAACCCTACACCCCACCCACACCCGAACACCAACGATCCGGCCTTGAAATCCCTCGAAAGTCAACGGTGCTGGATCTGAAAAAGGGAACCGGTGCAAGCCCTGCAGCCCTTTAAAGGAACCCTTAGAGGAGACCTCAAAGGACCCTTTCAAGGATCCCTTAAAGGAACCCTTAAAGGATTCAGAAAAGGAAACCTTAAGGGGTCCCAAGGTATGTCTACATGCATAGAGCTCATTCTCATGGACATCATTTCCAAAAATGATGCGAGCTTCAGAAAACAAGGGGCCCTGAAGTAGAAGCTACAGCTGCCTTCTGAGATCCCTGAAGATGACTGGTGCTACCGTAGGACCCCGAAGCACGCATTATCAGCCTCGGCCGGTATCGGAGCCTTATCGGAAAAACGTTTCGTTCTGTAGGACCTGTAGGATTTGCCAGCCACCGCCTTGACAGGAGATGAGGGTTGTCTTGCCTTTACTGGGTTCTTGTTAAGGGATCTAATTTAACGTACCAGAATAGGGATCTATGGTACATAATACGGTTTCTTTATTATAGTAACTTAAATTAAACCCCTTTAACAAGAACCCAGTCCAGGGTCGCTGGGCTTCGCGGTTTCACTCAAGGCTTCCGGGATCTTCGGTTGCAGGCTTTCGGTGGTCAGGCTCACAGGGTCAGTGCCTTGAGGGCTTCACCTTGAAACCCTACCTTAACCCTCCAAAACCTACTTTCGCGCAGGGTCCTTATAAAATCTGTACTGGGGTTTATAATAAGAACCTACGAAAACCTAGGTTTTGGTAGGTTAAGGTGGGACCTAGACCTTCAGGTCGTTTTCCCAAGGCTCCTCCCAGCTCCGAGGCCCCTCCTGGCCCTCTCCCTGCCCTCTCAGGGCCTTATATAGGGGCCTTAACAATTAGAATCAGGTTTCGGGGCATATTATACTATAACTGTAATAAGCAACCCTAGGAATAATGTAGGTATTTTTTTGGACGATATCTTATCAGGACCTATCCAGTTCTCGCTCCCTGGCCTCGCTCTGGCCTGGAGCCTCCATCGCAGCCACGGCTTTCCCACCGCCGCAGCCCATGGCTTCTAGGGCAGAGGGCCTAGGATTGACGTTGATACGTGCAGCCTCGCATCTTCACACAACATCACGATCACAAACAGCGATGTGGGAATTTCTAGGTGGCACCGGGGTCCTGAATTATGCAGGTTCTATATACTATATATCAGGGTCCCTTGCAGACGAAGCTCCCACATAGCTAACGGTCTACAGGCCGTCTTTCAAATTTAGGCCCCAATAGGACTCGATCGCACCCTGTGATGCTTTCGGCGGCAGGCAAATGCAGGCTCATGACTTTCACCCAGTCCTACCTCGATCAACCCGAAACCTCAAAGTCCCAAACTCCAATCCCCTAAAACCCCCCCTAAACCGCTAAACCCCTGAACCCCTAAACCCCTATACCCTGATTTCCAAAGGTTGCCGAAATCCGAAACCTCCACTCACACAAAACGCACCTTTCTAGGGATCCTCATCGTGGTTTCCCTATGTAAGTCGCTCAAAGAGTAAGTTATTTGAGGCCTAAGCCCTAAACCCCTAAACCCCAAAGCCTAAACCCCTAAACCCTAAACCCCCTAAACCCCTAAACCCTAAACCCGAAAAGGAGCAGTTGGGACCTCGCCTTTCCGAGAGGTACAGAGGAGGATCTGGGGTCCTGGGGCCCTCGTCCTACAGTCCTGAGTTTAGGGTTTAGGGTTTAGGGTTTAGGGTTTAGGGTGTAGGGGTTTAGGGTTTAGGCCTCAAATAACCCAGAGACTCCAACATCCGTTAAGTAAGGAATACACCTTACATCATAGTAGGACTGCTACTATAAGTTAAGGTAAATTCCTTAACTAAGGGATGTTGGAGTCTCCTGGAAGGCTTCACGGCTGAGGCTTCAGAAATTAGGGCTTCAACGGTTTAGGGTTCTGAGCTGTAACGATTTAGGGTTTAGGGTCTCAGGTGTCTCTCTTCCAGCAAAAGCAAGTTACTACACGGCAGCAGCGCCAGCCTCTGAACAGGAATGAGTCAGACCACGGAAGGCTTTATAAGGTGGTTTCACTAAGGCTTCGTCATGGGTTAGAGTCTGAAGCTTTATAGGGTTCACGAAGACTTCGCCAGGGGTTCAGGTTTGAGGCTTTAGCAGGGTTCACTAAGGCTTCGTCAGACGTTAGGGTTCGAAGTTTTTGATCTGAAGGTTTGGGTTGCGGGTTTGGGGTTTAGGGAGGCTACGGGCTTATCATCGTTCGGCTTGCATAAGAGCCATCCTCGACGTGGTTCAAGATCTGGGAGCCGTCGAAACCACCAATGGCCTCAGGTTTAGGATTTAGGGTTTAGGGTTCAACCCGCCTCAATTTTGGAACTGCCATAGCCTAGTATGCTGAATCCACAGCACAAAACCCACGTATCCCTGGTCTTGAAGCCTGAAGCATCCATTGAATGTCCGGTTTCGAAGCTGGTTGCTTGGTGGCTTAAGGCTGCCGCCATGATTTCAATCGCCACGGCTCGGGGCGTCTACGGTTCAGGCTCCGGGCTGTTCGGACTTCGGGCCTGGTTTTGAGGATTTCTGGGAGGGGAGTTTAGGGTTCAGTGTTTGGGGTTTCAGTATCAATCCTTGCCTGGCCTGCAACACTGCTGAAGATAAATCCGCTATTCCCCACACCTGCTAGAACCCTTGTAGGAACCGTTACAGCAACCCGTTGAGCAACACTCTGCTCCTGCAAAACCTGCACGAGCAGCGTCCTAGACCCTAAACCCTGACACCAACACCCGGCCTTTTGCGCTCTGTCCTCGGCCCTCGTGAGAAACGAAGGGCCCCTCGACGTAGACGATCAACGAGTAATGGTTTAGACTTCACGGTTAAGGCTTCCGGATTGGTGTTTTGATTGGGGAGTTAGCGAAAATAGGAGACCCTAATATAGGACGATCCTTCTTTTTAAGGACCCCAAAATATGGTACCCCTGATTCTCGGAAACTCCCATTTACGGGCTTGTGGCTTAGGGCAAGGAGTGTTGAAGATGAGGACTTCTGGACCCTTGCACAACCCTTGCTTCAACAAAACTACTACAGTAAAGCCCAAAACCCATGCACCTGATGCTAAACAACTACAAAGCCCTAAACCCCTGCAGCCTGTTTGAGTTCGTTAAACATCTACAAACGAAAGCCCTGAAACTGGTACACCCTACACCCATACAGTAAACCCCATAAAGTTGGAAACCAGATTAAGGCCAAATAGTGCTGGGATTCACTTTACATTGCTCTTGAGGATTGAAGCTATAAGGTTTCCAACTTTTGGGCTTCTACTGTAATAAGGACCCCTAGGTATATACCCTTAATATAGCTATTATATACCCATTATATCGCCCATTATAGGGTACCCATTCAGGGCCCCTCCTTAACTTTTAGGCTTCAGCTGTAGACCCTGAAAACTCGCAGTTCCAGTGGCATAGATGCGCCCACCCAGCTCCGCAGAGGCGCAGTTCCGGCGGGGCACATTCAAATCTGGGCCTGGGGCTTCGGAGTCTAGGTTTCAGGGTTTAGGGTTTAAGGTTTAGGGTTTAGGATTGAGGGTTTAGGGTTTAGGGTTTAGGTTTCAGGGTTACTTCGGAAATACCATGAAGGATCACAACGGGGTTTAGGGTCTGGGGTGGAGGTTTTCTGGTTTAGGGTTACTACATGGGTGAGCATAGGGGGGATACTATGAAGGTCCCCGAAGATTCAATGAAGGGGTAAAGGGTTGTTGTCGGATTTCCGGCTGCGAGGCGTTTGGGCTTTGAGTCTTTTTTGGTTTTTGGTTTTAGGGTTTCGGGCTGAAGGCTCTTGTAGGTTTATGGTGTTTAAAGCTTGCGTTTTGTGCTAAGGGGCTTCAAGTCGAGGGCTTCAAGTGTCTTTAACTTTCCGGTGTTGGGATGAAGCTTTTGGGGCAGTAGGATTCTCTGCCGATTTAGGGCTTGGGCTTGTGCTGCGGTGCTTAGTGCTTTAGGATGTTAGGCTGATTTACGTAGGGGTTTCGGATCTTGGGGAATGCAGGAGCGGGCGTTTCCGGATGACGACGGTAGTATGGATGCTATATGGTTGGAGGCGATTGAAAATGTTTCGAGCTTACGCATGTTCGGAGTCTGTGGTTGGTGTACGGCATACCCAAAGGATTAAGATCATTAAGGGTTCTGCAAAACCTCCCTTCCGGGTGTCGGCTTTGGGGTTCAGGGTGTCTTACAAGGGTTCTGAAGGAGAGGTCTTTGGGGTATGATTAGGGCCCCTCCTACAAAATCCCCTCTTATAGACCCCTTGAAGGACCCGTTTCAAAGGAACCTGCAAAGGAATCCTAGAAGCTTTGGGGTTTGGGGTGTCTTGCCCTAAACCCTAAACCCTAACAAGTGTTCTGAAAGAGGTCTTTAGGGTGTAGTCTTTGGGATTTCGGGTGATCCGGGATGCGGTTTTAGGGCTCCGACCTCAGAATTGAAGGAACTTCCTCTTGAGGAGGCTGAGGATCTGGGGATAATGATATAGGGGCCATAATTAGAATAGGGCGCCTTTAAAGGAATCCTTGAAGGGGCCTATAAGGGATCTATGGTAGGGTTCTATACTACAGGGGCTTTGATAGTTAGAATAGGGTTTTGGGGGACATTGTACCATACTTATAATACAGAACAACCAAAATAGTATAGATAATTATTAAGGCCCCTATACTACGCTGTTCTACATTGTTTAGGTCTCGTGCTGTGGATATGAATATGGGGCCGTATAACCTGCACCTTCAGCCCAACGCCAAACCTACACAGATCCTCCCCTACTCGTTCACGGATGAATACCCTAGCACTGCGGCACGATGTAAAGAGAAAGCAGCCCTTTACAAGACCCTAAACCCTAAACCCTAAACCCCTAAACCCTAAACCCTAAACCCTAAACCCCTAAACCATGCTTCGCCTAAAGCCCTAGGAGTGCCTTGCATCCAGCAGCCCCGCAAGCAGTCGAAGCACTCTGTCTCGCAAAGCGCCTACGTGGCACTCAGATCTTAGCTTCGGGCTGCCGGCGGACTAAGGGGTTGAGGGTTTAGGGTTTAGGGGTTTAGGGGTTTAGGGTTTAGGGTTTAGGGTTTAGGGGTTTAGGGTTTAGGGTTTAGGGTTTAGGGTTTAGGGTTTAGGGGTTTAGGGTTTAGGGTTTAGGGTTTAGGGGTTTAGGGTTTAGGGTTAAGAGTGTAGCTCCACAGCTTCAACAAAACCTGGGTCCTATCTAATTCTGAAGTTCACGGACCGATATGCATGGATGAGTTCGAAACCTGGCAACCCCGAGCAAGCTAACAAGCAGGCGCTCATGAGCAAGGCCAAATGTCAAGCTTGACATCCCTCGCTACCTCTAAGGGTTTGAGTTTGGAGTTTGGGTGATCAGTGGGGACCATGGCACGTGAGGCATGCTGTTCAGAATCGGGGGCTTCAGGTTCTGGAGCTTGCTTGAAGGATCAAAGCTGCAGTTCTGGAGCTTAGTTCTATAATCTAGGGGCCTTAATAGAAGCCTAATATTTGGAGGTTCCTTGATATACTTATAGACTTATAGTATACTGGGCCCGAAAACCCTTTTCTAATTATAAAGGCCTCTATATTAGAGGGGTGGTCGGCCTGCGCGAGGGCTTTTATCCGGCTTTTGGAGTTTAGCTTGGGGCTAAGTTGGAGCTTTTTTGCTCAGTTGGAGCTTGTTAGGGCTCTGCTTCCGAGAGCTCTGGAGGTTGGGGGTTAATGTAGGAACCTGATTAAGAAACCTTGGGCCTTTCTTAGGGTTCTATAAGGGTTCGTTTAGGGTACTATCAGGGTACTATAAGGGTTTTTGGGGGGTTGATGTAGGAACCTGATTAAGAAACCTTGGCCTTTACTAGGGTTCCTTCTATGAATCCTACTATTTGGGGTTTATCGGCCCAGGGTTTCTTCATCAGGTTCCCAAATTACGCTCTGGCCTCTTTTCAAGTCTTAGATGTTTCACGCTTAGCATTAAGAGGTGTAGAATCTCAACTGCCTACCTGGTTTAGCCTTCCTAAAGGCTTCTTTTAGGGTCTGAAAAAGAGTTTCTACAAGGCAGGTCTGCGGCGTGCCTTGTACTCGAGGTTCTGTCCGCCATACCTCGCGCAAGTACCGGGCGAAACATCCCTCCAATATGTGTCGGATTGGGGTTCCGCGCTTGAAGCTGCAAGTGTAATGTAGGGCCTGAATAATTCGAATAGGGTTTTGGGGTGTATATTATACTAGAATTACAATACGTAAGGAACCCCCAAAATAGTATAGGTAATTATTTAAGCCCCTACATTTAGTCGGCGAGATGCAATTGGCAGAGAAACTCGACACGTGGACGCAAGCAGAGGTACAGTGGAACGTAGGGTTTAGGGCTTCGGGCTCCTATGTTAGGAATTCCTAGTGTGACTTGGGAAGCTCACGAGCGGTTCAAGCTTCACAGGTCACTCCCTCCTCTTTCCTTGAAGCCATGGCGGGCCAGGGAGACCAGCTGGACAAAATGTCCACCTTGCTGGCAGAAGTGGCTGCTCAGCTAGAACAAGTGAAGCTGCAAGGAGCACGGCGTGAAGAGCAGCATCAAGACCTTACTGCACGCATGAGTCAGATGGAAGCACGCATGGATGCCCCACAGTCTTCGGCTGCTGTGCTAATTCCGACTCAGCTGCAGCCACAGTCCTTCACAGTTCCGCTAGCCCAGGGGGTAGACCTCAACGCCCCGGCAACAGTCGGACAGTGCATGGAGTTAGTGCAGATGGCGATGCAGCAGAAGGTCGCCCCAGCTCTCGGAGCAGTATACTCGTCCTTGCCCACCTCACAGGTGAGGACGAACGAGCGAGTGGGTAACCTGGAGCAGCAGGTCCGGGCCCTTCGCATCCGCACCGCATGGGCGGAGAAGGACATGCTCTTCTCACAGATCGAGCAGGCAAAGCGCACCATCGTATGCCGAAACTTCCCCACTTGGCAGACGGAGGCAGACCGCCGCCTCACAGTGGAAAAGGCCCTTGCGAAAGCTGGGCTGTGGAATATCGATGGAATGTGGGACCTGGCCACAACTCGGCTGGACACGGGCACGCCCGGCAAGCCGGAGCTCTCTGCCACCTCCATCCTCACAGTCCCTTCCCTCACGGTCCGGAAGCGGATCCTGGAGGTAGCGGACAGGGTATACCCTTGGTACTTCCACCAGGAAAAGCCAGGGACAGGGGAAGACCCCAAGGAGCCCGACGAGGCGAAGGACGGCTCCGAAGAAACGGCCGAGAAGAACACGGCGGATTCCTCACAGGCAGCCGGCTCAAAAGAGCCAGCCCAGACCTTTGAGTACAAGGGCGGCGGCCCGGTAAAGCTCTCCCCTGGAGTCACACAGTTTGAACGCAGGCTTGCTTCGCCGCTCCAGGGACTCATGAACGCTTACCGGGCGGCCTTCAGCAAGTTCACCAAAGAGCCATTGGTTCCGAGGTGGAAGACGCTGGCCTTGGTTGACTCCAAAGAGGTTTGGCTGGGCCGCATCGTGTACCGCCGCGGGGGTCCTTCACAGACGACCTCCACAGGCACCCTCACAGACTGGGAGTGCGAGATCCACATCCCAGAGGAGCATGCCACAAAGCTCTTGGAGACCTGGCGAAGCATCTGGTATGACCAGTTGCGACAGCAGGTCAACAAGACTACGGTCGAGCAGGAAGCCTTCGACAGCGCAGCTCGCCTCACAGCACACAACTATGCTGAGGCCAAGCGACTTAGCAGGTTCCTGACCAAGGCCATTCCGGAGTACAACGAGGGCGAGGATGAAGGTCTAGACCACTGGATCGCCCGGTTCCGGTATGAGTTCCCGTGGCCGGTGAAGTTTGTCCAAGTCCCCGCCGACGCCGACGAGAGGACCCACTTCACAGGCCTTCGGTCCACCGAGGAGCTCATGGAAGAGATGGCAGCCCAGGAGCAGGAGGCAGCCTTCACAGTGGACCCCGAGAGTGGAGGCGTGGGGGCAATGATCGACGTGGCCTCCCAAATGAAGCGCACTCACAGTGATGCAGCCTCAGCGGTCAGTGGCATCAGCTCGGCCAGCATCCCGAGCACCGCGATGAATCCTCCACAGCAGACCAAGGCCAGGCCGAGCTACTACCCGTTCAGCTCACAGGCAGAACTGGAGAAAGCGGTTGAAGAGGCAAAGATCGCCCACATCAACCACGGTGGGGTCCCAACCGACTACCCACAGGAGGCTTGGGAGTCCTGGTGCATCAAGCGCCGCTCGACTGGCTCACAGTGATGGTTCGGCAAGCGCGCCCTCTCTTCCTTGCAATCTTCCGCAGCGGCTGTGCGACTGCATTTTTCACAGGCTGCTGCCTCTTGTACCATAGCAGACCCAGACCGTACCACACAGCTGGGCAAAAACAAGTTGAACCGTTCTGGCACGCCACCTAAAGGCGAGCTGGGTGCGCCGAGCCATGGCAACTTGCACGGGTCCCGGGTGGGTCCGGTAATTAAGCCCAGGACCCCGGGAATAAGCACATTTCGGTTACCGAGGGTGGGTTGTATGCACATGACCGTACAAAGCACACTGCCGTCATTGCGACCGAAAACGACCCACAAAACTGCTTCCAAACGAGCTGCGAGTGGTTGCTGGTGCTGCCCTTGCCACCACGAAAGAAACGTTTGATTTCAATGTTTTTGCCTCGTGGGGTCCATCTACATTTTCCACCTTAGGCTGTGGTTTATGCCGTTGCCCACGCACGACAAGGTGTCTGATGTTTTGCAATCGGTTCTATCCAGTTGAAGCCTCAGGGAGGGCTTAGTTTAGGGTTTAAAGCTTTAGGGGCCTCCCAAACTAAACTTAAGCCTAGGGGCCTGGGCCCTAAACACTGTAAGCCGAACCCTTAAGCCTCAAGCCTGCTCAAACCGTAAAAAGTTCTTGTCGGCCGTCTTTTTTCCCCAGCGCCATGAGCCTCATGTTTAAAGGTTTGGAGATTCATGGCCTTAGGGCTTAGGCCTCAGGCTTAGGGGTTTAGGGGTCACCGTCGGAATCTCACAACTTGCGCAGGCGTAGACGTACTCAGGATGCAGGATCCAGGCTGCAGCTTGTGAAGCTTTCAAACTGAGATTTCGCAGCTTAAGGCCGCTTAGGGCAAAGTTTGGGCCTCCAGTGGGATAGTGGCAAGTGTGTGGAGACTAGGTGACTAGGTGGATATAGTATACAGGTATGCGGTTATGTCGGTTATTCGGATTCTGGGTTCTAAACAAGTGCCAGTCAGTAGGCTCAAGGCAGCCATGGGGCAACCACAACCCTGGAGGGGGCAGGCAGGTCGGGTCAGGACAAAACCAAAAAAAAACAACAAGAACTGCTAAAACTCGTGCCTAGCAAGCTGATTGACCCGACATACATCGCAAATGGTCTATGTTGCAAGCCTGTCCTTAATTAGCGGGGTCCGGCCTTAATTACCGGACCCCGGCCTTAATTACCGACCCCCCCTCGGTAATTAAGGTTTTGGACCGGCCTTAATTACCGGGGTCCGGGCTTAATTACCGACCCCCCCTCGGTAATTAAGGTTTTGGAAGCATGTTTTGGTGCATTTTCGAGCGCTGACCCCCTCATTTTGACGGGGTCAGCGCTCGAAAATGCACCAAAACATGCTTCCATAACCTTAATTACCGAGGGGGGGTCGGTAATTAAGCCCGGACGCCGGTAATTAAGGCCGGTCCAAACCTTAATTACCGAGGGGGGGTCGGTAATTAAGGCCGGGGTCCGGTAATTAAGGCCGGACCCCGGTAATTAAGGACAGGACCGCGGTAATTAAGGATGGACCTCGGGAATTAGACCGGATCCAAGCGCAGGGCTTAATTACCGGACCCCTCTCGGTAATTAAGGTTTTGTGCGGCCGAAGGCAGGGTTTCGAGTTTAGAGTTCAGGGATCAGGGTTTAGGGTATGGGGTTTAGGTTTAGGGATCACGGTTTAGGGTTTGGAGATCAGGGTTTAGGGCAATTTAAGGTTTTAGGTATGAGGTTTGTAGGGCTTAGGAATCAGGGCTGATCAGGGTCCAGGATTTAGTGAGATTGGGGCGATTAGGGCTAGGGTTTTTAGGCTTCGAGTTTAGGGTTTGGCTCCATTGCAGCAGAAACAGGAGCAGGTGACAGGTACAGGTGGTAACAAACCACCCGCAATTCTAATTAAAAACCCATGAGCCCTGGCCCTTGACGAATCCATAAACCTCAACTGCCTCAACTGTTGATCTCCTCAAAAAGGAGCCTGCTGTTGCTGCCGTTGGGGATTAAGGGTGTTTTTTGAGTGTTGGCACGGAAGGGCACGCGATAGCGCGAATTCGCTGTCGAAACATCTGTCTGTGCGACGACTACAATTTCCTGATGAATCCTGATGATGCAATGATGCGCTGATAACATGGAACAAGCCAACGGACGACACATCACGGGCCAATGCGGCTCAAAACTTGAATTTCCGCCTGCAGTTCAAATTTTGACGCAAACGTTAGGGTGGGCATGAAAATGGTCCAGTCCCTAGTCCTGTTTGAATGCAATCCGTCGTCGTAGTCCTCATCCTGTCCATCACATATCAAGGCCGTCTGAAAAACACACGCTCAATTTTGCTGCGTTCAACACCGAGCCCCTCTGGACCGGAACATCACTGAAAACCCACGTGCAGCACGAGCCCGGGGCTTAATCACCGACCCCCCCGGGACCCGTGCAAGTTGCCACCGAGCCACTATTGTAACTCTAGTCCATCTTTACCTCACAGTTTCGCTTTTCCAGGTTGCTCTGAGAGTTGTTCTAGTGTGCCTTTCGGCGACGAAGTGCCCCACAGACCCCACACCACTCCCCGGACACCCCCCTTCTCACAGACCCGAGCACAGTACCACCGCCACCTCAGGTCACAAACAGCACGGCAGCGGCGAGCACGCCGCCGCATCACCACCAGATCTCGCAGCAGGCGGGAATACAGAGCTTGGAGGAACGCTCTATCCACCTCTCCAACCCCTAGTTGTGGTTTGGGCTCCAGAGCTAGGATCAACAAACAAAAGCCTTCATACGGCCCCACGCCGACTGCCCCAACCCCGGGCGGCTTACAGCCTGTTTCCACCAGGGCTTCCCTTAAGGGTCGAAGCCCGCAGTTTCGCTCTTGCAGACGTTTCCACCGCCTTTTGGCCAAAGCTCCAGATATGAGAGTGAAGAAACACCCCCCGCAGAACCGCTCCACCCCCAACCATTTGAGGCTTCGAACACCGGAGCCTGCCACCCCACCAATTGGCCATTTTGGCCCGCCGGCCTCCCCGACGGAAGGCTCCTCCACCACGGTCCCCCTCACAGCGGACACCCTCCCCGCCTCTCTCCCCTCTCCGCCCAACCCCACTCCCCCCTCACAGCCTCAGCTGAGCAGCGGCCGCGACTCTTGGGAAGAGGCCCACGATGTTCAGAACAAGCAGCACACCAGAGCGCACTGGTTCAAGACTCATTGCCGCAGCCCTCAAGAACACGGAAGACAGAGGCACTCCACACAGTTGCGCTCCAAAGTGCAACTGAAGGGCGGATTCTGGAACACCACGGGCCTTCTGGAAGCCGGCAAGCTTCACACCTTGATCAAGATCATGCAGAAGCACGGCCTAGACTGGCTGGCCCTCACAGAGACCCACGTGAAACAACAGGACCGCTTCATGATCGATGGATACACTGTCACCCACAGCGCCGATGACAAGTTGGATGCAAAGGGCAACCAGGTACAGACCTTCACGGGGGTGTCCCTGATCACCTCCCCGCGGCTCACACCTTGCATCCTGGACATCGTTGCCACCGACGGCCGTTTCCTCTCCTTCAAGATTGACACAGCCGAAGCTCCTCTCACAGTCCAGGTGGTGTACGCTCCTCACAACCAACGTGAGCAGCCAGTCCGTGACTCCTTTTGGCAGTCACTAGGGGACATCCTTCACAGCCACCCCGCCAGCGAACCCCTTCTACTGGTAGGCGACTTCAATGCGCAGCTGCTCGACGAACTTTCGTCCAATCGCGGCAGTGTCGGGCCACACGCCCACTTTGGAGCGAATGTGGCAGATGAGACCTTAGCCTCACAGGCTGGCGAGGATGATTCTCTATCAAACCACGCGCAGCTGTTCGAGATGTCGGTCAGTCACGACCTGTGTTTCCCTCAGACGTGGATGGACAAAGCCGAGAAACACCGGATGACACACCAGCGTCCGAATGGTGATCTGGTTCAGCTGGACCACGCCATCACCAAGTTCGCCTAGAAGAATATGGTCACTGACGTGCACACCCTCCCGAACGCTGCCATCAACAGCAACCACTTTCTCACCAGAGTCACGCTCTCCCTACACACAGCTTGCCACAAGAGAGCAACTCCCACCCCCAAGCCGACCAGACGCCCAGACGCAGAGTCCATACTCTCTTTCAACAAACACTTCACGGAAACCCTTCAGCAACAGCCAGCCTTCGAGGAGCCTGCCCCACCCGAGGCCGAAGCGGAGGACGCCTCCCCCCAGCCTTCACAGTCGAATACCGAACAGCAGAGGCTGGACCAGCAATGGCAATCGATCAAGGACTCCATTTTGCAGTCCATGGAGAAGCACATCCCCACACAGGACAGCAAACCTAAGCACCCTTGGATTAGCCAGCAGACGTGGGAGCTCATAGAACAGCGCACAGCCGCTCGCCAGAGCCAGGACTCGGACACTGAGCGCGCATTACATAAGACCATCCGCTCACAGGCCCGCAAGGACAAGCAGCAGTGGCTCAAGGACCGCCTTCAGGAGAGCGAAGCGACAATGGACGCTCGGGACAAGTGGCGCTGGATAAAGCGCATCCGCTCGGATTACAGGCCCCGCACGGTCACCTTGCACGACTCCAACGGCAAGCCTACCAGCTACAGCAAGCAGGCCGACACCTTTGCAAAACACCTGTCAGAAGTTCAGTGGGCCCCACCAACCACGGACTACACGGGTCCCACCCACCCACTCACAGACGCAAGTCCAGTCAACATGGAACCCATCACGATGGAGGAACTCAACGCCATCCTCAAAGGCATGGCCTCACACAAAGCTCCAGGCCCTGACCAAATTCCAGCAGAGGCTTTAAAGTGGCTCACCCCAGCCAATCGGCAGCCGCTACTTGACCTCTTCAACGACGCACTGCTCACAGGTCTAGTACCGGAAGAATGGTCAACAGCCGTCGTGGCCGAGATTCACAAGCGCGGCACAATGGCGGACCCCAACAATTACCGCCCCATCGCCCTCCTCAGCACCTCCTACAAGCTCTTCGCCAGACTTCTCCAGAAACGCCTGGAGCAGGCGATAGACCACAAGCTGCGACCCACACAGTATGGGTTCAGAGCCACCAGATCGACCTCACAGGCGATTCATGTGGCACGGAGGCTTCTTGAGCGAGCCGAACGCTGCGGCTCAACCCTGTACGTGCAGCTTCTTGACTGGAGCCAGGCATTTGACAAAGTTCACCCGCAAGCAGTCACGGTGGCACTCGAACGCCACGGGGTGACGCCGTCGTTTGTCAATCTGATTGGCTCGATCTACAACAACCCCTCCTTCACAGTCAAAGCTGCAGGACAACAGAGCCAGCAGTCCCTTGCAAGCTCGGGCATTCGCCAAGGCTGTCCGCTTTCCCCCTACCTTTTCCTGGTGGTTCACAGCATGATCATGGCGGATGTCGACGAGGAGCTACAGAAGCACGGCCAGATGCTCCCGTGGCTTTTCAGCCAGAACCAACCTTTCTACGACCTTGCTTACGCAGACGACATGGCCGTCTTCACAGGTACTGCTGAAAGGGGCCAGCAGATTCTGCACAAGATTCAAGAAGTTGCTGGCTACAGCAACCTCTCGTTGAACCTTACAAAGTGCGAATTGCTGCGCTCACAGCTGGCCGTCAATCACATACACTTCCTCACAGGTGAACCAATGAAGGAAGTCACGCAGGCCAAGTATCTCGGAGTGGTGCTCAGCCAGGACTCGTCCAGCAAGGCGGATATCACCGCAAGATTGGGGAAAGCCCGGAAGCACTTCAGCACCCTGCACGCCTTCTGGAGACACACAGGCCTGAGTGTAGCATGGAAGTTGCGCATCTACAACGCGGTCTTCATCCCCATGATTGCCTATGGCATGGAGTCCGCCGCGCTCACCACAGCAGACCTCCACAGGATTGAGGCCTTCCACTCACAGTCACTCCGCAAGATCCAAAGGATCAAAGCCACCTACTACACCAAGGTTCTCACAGACAACCCCCACGCACAGACCATCCGCAACGAAGGCGTCAGAGCCCTTGCCGACCAGCCCCCCCTCACACACCACATCCACAGGGCACAACTAAAGTTGTTTGGTCACGTTTTGAGAGCAACTCCGAGCAACCTGGAGCGAAACTGTGTTTTTACGAAGGCGTTTGTATATAGAGGGGGTACAGTACAGGCAGGCATACGGCCGGGACGTCGTAGACTTCACTGGGCCGAGCAGTGTGCCGAACTAGCATGGCACTGGCTCTCACATACTCCACATGCCATGACCTCCCTATCCCCTAGTTTTCCTTTTGCCTTCCTTTTGCTTCACAGGCTGGCTGTTAACCGTCCGGCTTGGTCTCAGTTAGTGGGGCTGCCAACGTGCAAGAAGCTCCTCAGGTCTAGCGCTTTCTTCTCCTACTCACAGTGAGTACGCTGACTTGTGTCTGCTTTGCATAGGGCCGCCCAAAAAAAAAAAGTGTGACTTGGGGAAGTAACCTTCTCCCCCATAAGAGTACTTTCCAGGATAACCCGAAGCCTTTCAATCGGTCTAAGCGTTTGGGATTTACGATTAGGGCGTTAGGGGTTTAGGGTCTAGTCTAGGGCAGTCTAGGGTCTGGGATTCAAGAATACTGGTGGGACACCGGCCGAAGCCGCAAGCCCCAGTCCAAAACTTTAAACTCCACATCCAAATCCTGAAGTGCGGCAAACCCTAAACACCCCAATCCCGCAACCCCAAGCCCCAAAATGCCCGCCTCAACCTTCAACCCTAAACCCTAAACATCCCTACGCCCCAAACGCCCTCAACCTTCAACTTCTTCAACTTGCTGAGCCCCCTGCAGGTAGAGCCGTGAGTGGAGCACCTGGCCACCGAAGTACCTTCAGCTCTTTGAGCTGCTCCGAGGGGCTCTCGGGTTTTATAGTATGATACTATTCAGTTAGAGGCTTGTATTAGTGTTATTCTACTGCTACAGTCTTATGTTCGTATAGTAAAGTACTATTGTTTATACAGTTATAATCAAAAATTCCGTACTGTTATAGTCTCATATGTGTATAGGACAAGCAGCAGCTTCAAGCAACAACCTCACCATCATAAACATCGTCAAAGTTCACCAGTAAAGCTCTCACCACCATAATCGGCATCTCATTCGGTGTCTGCAACACCGCAATCGCCATCGTCATCAACCCCACTGTCATTCAGTACAACTGAAAACCCTCATTGCGAGTGAGTGCCAGCAACATGTAACAGGTTGGCAACCGAACAACTCAATGCGTGGAAGATATTTGGTACTAACACGACCACTGACCACAAGAAGTCCGCGACGACTGCCACCACGACTACAGTTCAGACCGGAAAATTACTTTGCTGCACTGCATTGTTCCGGAGTGGGCTACGTGCGGGTTGAACTCTTCCGCCTATGTGATGCCTGTGGTTCAGGAGCAGTAGCAGTAGCAATAGGAGTGGGAGTGGGGGAGGGAGTGGGGGTGGGAGTCGGAGTGGGAGTGGGAGTGGGAGTAAGAGTGGTAGTAGTAGTAGTAGTAGTAGTAGTAGTAGCAGCAGCAGCAGCAGGAGGAGGAGTAGTAGTAGCAGTAGTTGGAGTAGTAGGTGGTGGTAGGGCCCCGGCGTGCGCTCGGTTTTCATAGGCTTGCAGGGTCTCCAGCCTAAGATCGCAGGCTCTGAGACGCAAGTCATCTCCCTAAACCAGTGGATTGAAGGGTTTTTTGCTTTTGGGTTTCGATTTTGGGTGCTGGGGTGTTTGGGCTATGGTGGTGTTTACGGCGTTTGGGTTTGGGTGATTTTTGGTGCTTTAGGGTTTAGGGGCGCAAACCCGTGAACCCATGAATCCTAAACCCTAAACCTAGAACCTTAAACCCTAAGCTTTTGACTTCAGCGGGGCCTTGGACCCCGAAGCCCTGAATCCCAAGAATCCTCAGGCTTCTGGCCAAGTAGATGGGAGTTTCCGAAAAGAAGGAACCCTAATATAGTACACTAAATGATAGGATCCTTAATATAAGGACTCCAAAATAAGGGTCCCCTATTTTCGGAAAGTCCCATATAAGTCATAAGTATCTGCGGAAAGGGAGGAGAAGTCGTGCTTTGAGCTCCTTTGTCGTGTCTGCCGACTCTGCCACCAGAAACAGGGATGAGAAGCTTAAGGTTTAGGGTTTAAAGCTTTGGACCTAGAGTTTAACCCTAGGGTTTAGGATTTCGACTTTCGAACTTAGGGCTTAGAGGGTTTAGGGATTTCAGTTTTGGGTTTCCGGTGTAGGATTCAAGCCCGGAAGAATCGTAGCCTTGAGGAGGACGCCTCCCATAGCGGAGAGGCACTTTAACTGCAGTACGGGGCCCTGACTTTTCGTGTTTTGGGAGCCCAAGAGCCTGAAACCCTGGGTCAGCCGGTTTAGGGTTTAGGGTTTGCTGCAAGATCGCGTAGCGGTAGTGCAACAGGGATTGTAGGATTTATTAGCGGTTTTGTTGCCTGCGAATCGCAGACATGGCCTGACTGTGGCGGGCCATCACATTCCTCACCCACCCCACGCCGTCTGAGGCGGCAAACCACCCAAACCTATACCTTTTAGGGTTTAGGACCTAAACTCTATTAGGTCCATGTTTGTTAACAACAATCACACAATTCTGCAGCCAAGCTTCTGCTCAAAAAAGGGAGGGCAGAGGAGGGCGGCGCTTATGCCCTTCGACATCGATGGCGCAGGTCGATCCAGGACGCTCGCCCTCCGTCCCACAGCCAGGATTACTGTAGCACCCACGTTAGGCCCGGTACCGGGACACGTTCTCCCCGGGACCAGTACTGGTCCCTATTAAAGTCATCACCCCACTGGAGCCCGAAATCTTGGTCGCTGGGCTGGTTTGGCCACCCCCCAAAAAGGGACCCCCGGGGGGGGCTTGGAAGCTCCAGCGAGCAGAATTCCAGGACCTAGGGGCTTCCTGGCTGGTCCTAGGGGGGACTTGCCGGCCCCTCTGCCCCCCCTGGCGCTCTCTGGCCCCCCCCTGGGCCCCTGGCCCCCCTTGCCGCCCTGACGCTTTTTCTGGCCCTGACGCTCCTTCCGGCCTCCTGGCCTCCCTGCCTCCTCTGGCCCACCTCCCACCATCGAAGGTGGGCGGCCTAGGCCCTGAGTTTAGGGTTCCACGATCGGCTAGAAGCCCGGGTGCTAGGCTCTGAGAGGTTTAACAGTTCAGAGCTCCATATGGGCTAGGGATCTTTGCTGATAGTAGCACATCCCAAATCTACCCGCGCGAATCTTCATATACATGCAAACATGTCAAACCTAAAGCCTAAGCCGTTAAAGCCTACATTAGATTACTGTGACGATCAGGGTCCGGATCGGCTCTTTGATGTGGTGCAGCAGCGAGGGTTGCGGACTGTACGAGGGTTTCGTGCTTCTGCTTATTCTTTGGGTTTTCGTGCCATTTTGCGGTTCAGGGTTTAGGGTTTCGGGTTCAGAGTGAACTGCTAAATATCGAGGCTCTTATTACAGTCCCCACTCTCATCGTGTAATGCACGACTACGAAGCTATGCGAGCCTATTATTGTTTTCGGCCCGACAACCCCTACTGCCCTCTGCAAGTGCCATACGACGAATGAATCAGTTACACCGTTTCTTCCAGCTTGACCAACCGAAACCCCAAACCCTAACCCTAAACTCCCACGAAACTCGCAACAACAACAGCAGGCTTGCACTTGACACGCACACAACCGCGGCTTCTGTGATGCTGAACATGCTCTCCTGAGAGAAAGAGAGGGAGGGGAAGGGAGGAAGACAATCGCTGATGGTACCAGCTGACAGGATGCACATACATATAAATATATAAATACATAAATAAATATATATATATATATATATATATATATGAGTGGTTGTCAAAATTAGGATCCCTTTTTGGGTACCCTAAATATTAGGTGCCGTATATATTAGAAAAGGGACCCTAATTTTGGCAGCCACCCATATATGTACCTCACTGCTCCGCCCGGAGTCCACAGTGTCATAACCTCTTTTACAAAGGTTTGTTAATCCAGCTCGGGTGCATTGGTGCTCCACGTCCAGGACCTGTCCAAGCACCGCTCGTGGCTTCTCACACATGCGTCACAAAGAGAAAGCAAATCTGGAACTAATGTGCTCTGTATTCTCGTAGAAGAAGTTTCTGGAATTGCAAGGACGAGTGTATAAAAGTAGTAGACACGCTACGTGTACCCGCAGCCGTAGTCGTGGGCGTCTTCGTGCCGTAGTCGTACTCGCCATCGTCGTGGTGAAGCTAGTGGAAGTGGTAGTGGTAGTAATGGTGGCAATGGTAGTAACGGTAGTAGAGATAGTAGGTGGTTCCTTAGCGGATTTCTGAGTCTCTGAGTTCTCGGGTGAAAGGCACTGCAGGATTGCTTTCATGCTTCTTTCATCAAAAGGGAAAAGGAGGGACCCTTAATGGGGACCCCTACCCTAAAATGGGCTATGTAATGGATATAATAGCTATGGCTCCTTATTAAGGGTCCCTCCTTTTACCCTTGGACATCAGGATTTCCGCAGGAGCCCCTTTCTGTCAGCAGAAAGTACTCTCTGAAGCCGGTGATGCAGACAACATCTTCTAACCCTGAGACCCCAATGTGCACTGTCAAACGATGTTTCCGTCTTTAAGCCTTGCAAAACCCTAGGCAGAACAAGACTTTATTTAAATCCTTCTGAACGCCAAACTAAACCCTAAACGTGTTTGACTACCCGGAAAGAAGCTCACAATAAGCCCCTCTAGTTCAAGAGTAGCCCCTTTATAATAGAGTTCTAACACGGGTGCCCTTGTCCCAACTATTTGGTTTTACAAGGAGACGCCAAAGTAGAATTTGGCAAAAGGGCACGACTCAGGAACCTAGTAGACCCCAAACCCGCAGAGATCCCTCGCCTTTACGGAGCCCTTTAAGAGGGCTCTTTAAGGAGCCCGTCAAGGCACTACGCAGGAACCCTAAACCCCTAAACCCCCACAGATCCTTCACCTTTCAGGAGCTCTTTGAGGAGGCCCCTTGTTAGCACTATTCAGGAACCATGAACCCCTTAACCTTAAACCCTGAACCCTCAAACCCTAAACTACCCTTAACTACCCCAAACCCCCAAACCCCCAAACCCTGAACCCCCAAGCCCTAAACCCTAAACCCCAAACCCTAAACCCTAAACTACCCTAAACCCCCAAACCCTAAACCCTAAACCCCAAACCCTAAACCCTAAACCCTAAACTACCCTAAACCCCCAAACCCTAAACCCTAAACCCCAAACCCTAAACCCTAAACTACCCTAAACCACCCTAAAACCCCCAAACAAACCCTAACCCCCAAACCCTAAACCGAAGCACCGCCTCTGTAGCCGAGAGGTGATCGATCCCATCCTGAGAGGATGAGTTCAGCTCAACATGGGGATTTCCGAAAATTATTTAAGGGTTCCTTAAAGGGATCTATAGGGGTTCTATCAAGGGGTTAAGGGGTTTCTGAAAATTAGGGGTACTGGGGCCCTTATAGTAAGGATCCTACTGTTTTGGGTACTATCTTAGGGTCCCCTCTTTTCGGAAACTCCCACATTAGGTTCAGGCCTGGGGATTTCAACAGGGTTTGGGGTTTAAAGCTTTGGACCTAGAGCTTAACCCTAGGGTTTAGGATTTCGAGTTTCGAACTTATCGCTTAGAGGGTTTAGGGTTTAAAGTTTTGGACTTCGGGTTTAGGATTTAGGATTCTATATCAAAGTGAGTGTAGGGTTGATCCAGAAACCTCTCATGCACCTATCTTCGAGCAAGTTCCCAGAACGCACCTACTTATAGGAAGCGTCGTCGTCCCGGTAATGACGGTATTGGCAGCGGCAGCAGTAACGACCTAGTGATCGCTGTCGCCGTCGTGCGCCCTACTGGCCGCAACAACAAAGACCATGAAGGTTGACTATACCATATTATACTTGTAACAGTCTATAACAGGCCTACTATTAAGGGCTTAATATATCTATATTATAAAGATTATCCAACTGTTACTGAGTGGGGGCAGTACTCAAAGTATACTGTACTATGGTATGTTGATTGACTCGCAGCCGTCTTGCAGGGACGCTTCGCACTCGTGAAAACGAACAAGTTCAGGGTGCAGAGAATTCATGCGCTTGTTCAGTGCTCCGGGTGCTGCTGAGGAGAGCCACTGTTCACAAACAATGTTTGATTGCTCAGGTGAGCACGCACAGCTATCAGCTAAAGTACTATTACATGTCTGTATCTGAGCTTATCTTCTTAAATTATGTTGACTTGGCGATACCGTGTTCTGTGATATTATCTTATGCAATACCATAGTAAACTGCATTATATTATGCTGTATTGTGTTACCTTGCATTACATTATACCATAATGTGTTCTGGTATTTTGCATTACACTAGATCATACTATGTTATGTTATGGATATGGTTATCTTATGTTACGTCACGTATGTTTTGTTGTAAAAATGTTACATTAAACAACATTATGTTATCTTGCACTGTGCTAAAGTATAGTGCAAAACACTATGTTGAAATGTTTTATCATATGCTATGTTACACATTGAGATAGTACAATATGGCACAGCATAGCATAGCACAGCATAGCAGAGCACATATTTTCACTGTGATACATTCGTGGATTGAACTCTGCTTGCTTGCAGAGTGAAGGCTAGCAGAACTGGGGATGTTTCTTTCACTACTCGGGAGGAGTGTGTTGTGTCACCCTGCACCCGGAGCTATAGGGGCTTAATAGTTAGAATAGGGTAGGGGGTTTCTTATTATGCCTATTATATAATATCCCCCCGAACCTTATTCTAATTTTTAAGTTCCCTACATTATGTCAAGGCGTGTCAGGGTACTGAGTGGCTCAGAGCACCCCTAGACGACATCACGCAAAGCTGAGGATGCCCCTGAACTCTGTATCGCCCCACGATCCTCAACCCCTCAACCACAGCTCCCTTATCCCTACACCCCAAGACCCTGAACCCTAAACCCCAAGGCCCTAAACCCCAAGACCCTAAATCCTCTATAACTGCGAAACTCCCCGAGGACGAGACATGGCCGCCCACCGCATACACGAGAGGATATGGGTAGAAGCGTATTCCCAGGTGATCTGCCTCCAGGCGTATCAGACTTTCAGCTTTGCTGGCGAAGAACAGAGAGGGCCCCAGACCCTGATGCAAAGCCTAAACCCTAAACCCTGAATCGCAAACAGAGACTTGGGTGTCATCGGGATGTGTGTGTGCCTGCGAAGCTCGGCTTTGGGTCGACGTAGGGTTTCAGAGAAGATCTGAAATGGGCACCTAGGGTTTAGGGTTCAGGGTTTCGGGTTTTGTTCTTTTTGGGGATTTAAAGCTTCTTGGTTTAGAGCATACGGATTTAGAGATTCAAGGGTTTAGAGTTTAGAGTTAGGGTCTTGGTTTTAGCTCTCGGGGGCTTCTCATCCTGATCGGATACATTTTCAATCAAATGTCCGCCCTTGTGACAGGATGTGGTGCTCAGGTGCAAGAGCAAAAGAATTTAGAGTTCAGGGGTTTCACCAAGCCCCTAATACCTCCTTGAAAGTTGTGCGGGCTTTGGGAGCAAGGGCATGTGGGTCATGTGGATCCCGGTTCAAGGCCTTCTTGGTGTTTACGTTGCGTGGTTTTTTTCAGTGTCGGGGTTGTACGGTCTCTGTTACCCTCAGGGTTACTGTGGTCTAGAGTTTGATGATTTAGGGTGTTGACAGTTTTAGGACTTTCGCATTTAAGGCGAAAGACTCGTAGGCGCAAGAAAGGAGTGTTGAAACCGGGTTTCTGAGTCCTTTGTTAGGGACCCCTAAAGGGCATAAGCATAAGCATTTTATAGAGACATCCGTAGCCTATTGGGCTTCACTATAAGCGGGTTTATATGGGATATCCCTATCCTAGTTTTTGCTTATGTGCTTTTTGGGGGGCCCTATTTAGGGCTATTGAAGCTTTAGCACTTGAGCGACCCTGAACCCTAAACCCTAAATGCCAAAGCCTTAAACCCCAGCTATTCAGAAGCCTCCAGTCCGCAAGACGCTAAACCCTAAACCCTAAACACCCAACCCTAAACTTTCCTAAACCTAAACCCCTAGTGCGACCCGAAACCCTAAACCCCAAAACCCTCAGACCCTAAACCCAAAACCCTAAACCGTCAGAATCCCTGAGCTCCTCAACCCTAAGAGTCTTCGATCCACTTTTCTAAAGCTCTGTAGGCGGAAACGAGGCTGGCGGCATGAGTCTTGAGAGACGCACGATCTTGTCCCAGGGTTGCCAGCACGATCGTATTTGCCACAGACCCGCTGAGAAAGGCAAAGTTTTGTCGTCGAACTTTCGTCATCTTTTTGAGCACCCACAGAGAACCAGGTTTCCAAAACTCGGATCTTTGCTGGCAGAGTCCTTTTCTTTGCGGGGTTCAGGATTTAGGCATTAGTGGTTTAGGGCTTGGGGTTGAGTTTGAAAGGATAAAAACCTGAAACCCCCCAAACCCTAAACCCTAAACCCTAAACCGAAAACGAACCCTGAGCCGATCTCAACCAGAACACCAAAGCCTCACAGCCCCAGCCCCAAAAGGCTCTCAGCTCTAAGTCTGAAACCGTCTTGAGTCCTAGAGCTTAAACCCTTACTTAGGGTTTAGGGTAATATAGGGGGCTCTTAGAGTCTTAGAGCTTAAACCCTTACTTAGGGTTTAGGGTAATATAGCGGGCTCTTAGAGTCTTAGAGCTTAAACCCTTACTTAGGGTTTAGGGTAATATAGCGGGCTCTTAGAGTCCTAGAGCTTAAACCCTTACTTAGGGTTTAGGGTAATATAGCGGGCTCTTAGAGTCTTAGAGCTTAAACCCTTACTTGGGGTTTAGGGTAATATAGGGGGCTCTTAGAGTCCTAGAGCTTAAACCCTTACTTAGGGTTTAGGGTAATATAGCGGGCTCTTAGAGTCTTAGAGCTTAAACCCTTACTTAGGGTTTAGGGTAATATTGCGGGCTCTTAGAGTCTTAGAGCTTAAACCCTTACTTGGGGTTTAGGATAATGTAGGGGGGCCTCATTAATTTGGATAGGGTTTTGGGGCCCATTCTACTATAAGTATAACGAGGAGCCCCAAAAATTGGTATAGGTAGTTATCGAGGCCCCTACAGTATAGGGTTTAGGGCTTAAGCTGAAAACTCTCAGCATTAACTCATGGGAGGCCAAAAGGGGGGGGTTAAGATTCTTGGGGTAGGGATTCCTTAATATGAACCCGATTATGGGAACCCTAATCCCTACTAAACCCCCATAGGCTAAAACCCCTTGTGGCCCCTATGAAGCTCAAAACTCTAAGCATTAACCCTGAAACTGCTTCGTGTCGAGGCCTCCTTGCAGAGCACCTCCGACTCCGCGGCATCTCGGGATGGAGGGGGCGAAGAAGGGTCACGCCTGGAGAGGTTTAGGGTCTTGGGGTCTAGGGTTTAGGGTTTAGGGGTTCAGGGTTTAGGGTTTAGGGGCGATGAAGGGCCACGCCTGGAGAGGGTGCTCGGGTTTAGGGTATTGAGGCTGTACGTAAGGGTTTTTTTTTTTAAGTGCAATGACTCTTTCTCCACTCCGCAAGCAGAGCAGGTCCGTAGCCTGCCAAAAGGCTTACACTAAAACAGTGTCGCTATCAGATTCGACAGAGACAGCACAGAACACTGGTCATAACATAGGCATTCCTCACAGCTCACAACACTGAACATTGAACTCAGCTTAGACTGCTGCTCTCACGGCTCAAGTCACGACGTAACGAGGAAGAAGAGTAAGGGTTTAGGTTGTAGGGTTTGCTGAATTTTGCTTGAGAGCCTTTTCGGGACATCGGGTGTTATTTCCTGACTTTTGCCGGGCTACGCTCGAAGCACGATGTGCGAGCCGCCAATTGGACAAAAATGCGGAGTACTCCCTGATATCCGAAGGAAACGAAATAACCCCACTGTTGATGATATAAATCCTGCATTACCTTAAGGACCCTAAACTATGGGAATTATGGTATATCCCTTATTATTATGGGTAATGCAGGATTTATATCATCAACCGTAGTATCAGGTCTTAGGTACTGACGTTTCCTGCACCTTGCAGCCTGACAGTTTGGGATCTAGGGCTTAGGTTTGGGGTTGACGGTTTAGGCGCTGGATGAGCCGCCTGACGCTCGTAAAAGGTGTACAAGCACCACGGCAGCAACAAACAATTGGGGTCAGAGTTTTCGCGTGTAGACTGGAAAGAATCTGCTGCACAAGCTGGAGGGCCATAAGTATATGAAATCTGGTCCTCGTGACGGGCTCGTGTATTGGCCTTTAGGCTTCTAGCGTTTTGGCTTTGACTTTTGGATTAGGTTTCAGAGTTTCCGCGGTTTCGGGTTACGGCTCGGGTTCTACCATTGATGTGCCATGCTGCTGATGCTGCTTGGGGCCCAGCAAGAAGTTGAGAATGCTCCGAAACAGGTTGGAATCGCGATCCTCGGCACCGGTAGGCCACAGCACATCTAGATCAGGTTCAATTTCCTGTCAGGACAACCAGGATGATACAAGCAAGCGCACCGTAAGGAAGAAGCAGAACATGCGAAAGTGATCGCACCAGCATCAGGGAAAGGCGTACCAACGACGACGAAGAAGACCGAGCCAATAGTTATAATGGCAGCAGCAGCAGCAGCAGCGGCAGCAACACCGACACCGACGGCAACGACAACCGCAACGACAATGACAATCACAACTACAACAACGACTACCGAAGTGTCCAGCAGTAGTCTTAGGAGCAGTAGCAATGGCAGCTGCAACGCAGTAGCAACGTGATCGCAGTAGTCGCGACAGTCGTCGTCCTCGTCGTCGGACGGTCGGTCGGTCGGACGGTCGGTCGGTCGGTAAGGAGGTCGTATCTGCTAGGAGCAGTATTAGTAGTAGTAGTAGTAGTAGTAGTAGTAGTAGTAGTAGTAGTAGTAGTAGTAGTGGTGGTGGTAGGAGGAGTAGGAGTAGGAGTAGCGGTAGCAGTAGTATGTTGTCGCAGTATGAGCAGCAGCAGTAGTAGTAGTAGTAGTAGTAGTAGTAGTAGTGGTTGTAGTAGTAGTTGTAGGAAGAGGAGGAAGGGGAGGAGGAGGAGGAGGAGGAATAAGAATGATAGCAATGATGCTGCTTACTGTCACGGTGCTTATTACTACAGTTGTCATCATCGTTCTTCTTCTAATTGCTACTGGTACTCTTACTGTTCATGCCCGTACTCTTGTTAATGTAGGAACCTGATTAAGAAGCCTTGGGCCTTCATCAGGGTCCCTTATACGAACCCAACTATTTTGGGGGTTATAGGCCCACGGTTTCTTAATCAGGTTCCTACGTTGCCCTCACGGTTCTTACCCGTACTCTTGCTACCCTAAACCCTAAACCCTAAACCATTCCCGACCGCTTCTCTGGCTCTTGGGCTCGGGCCAAAAAAATCCGGCCATCCCGGTCTCTCTGCGCCTCGTGGAACCCGGAAATTGTTCATGAAAGGTGAAAGTGCACCTTTGGGGCTTTAGGTTTTTGGTGAGTTGTTTAGTTTAGTGCAGAGTTAAGTGCAGAGTTAAGGACTGCGGATTTATCCTCCACGCCCTCACCCTACACCCTACGTTCCTTTGAAGCCCTCTTTCGATGCCTCAGTATGGAACCCCTCTAGAGGCCGATGCCCTGAACCAGTATCACTAGGTCACTAGAACTACAACCTCCACATCCTATACCCACTTTCAGGTGCTCCAACTTCCCTTCTTGAAGGCCTTCAGGAATAGTCCGTAAACCAGTCACAAAGCCTACATCCCTTCACGAAGCCTTAGCAACATGAACCCTAAACTCAAGACCTTCCATCCGCGAACCAAACCCAATACTATCATCCCCTTATTTAAAACACTTACACACCAAAGCCTGAGTCTCCGATCCATGAACTAAGCTCCAAACTTCCTAAAATACATAAAGCATAAGGCCCACATACATCCGTTGATGAACCCCTACGAAAACGCCCTAAGACCCTAAACCTGGAAAGCCTGCAACCTGAACCCGCAGCCCTATACCCTAGACTCTAACGCCTAAACTCCAAACCCTAAACCCTAAACCCTAAACCGTGATGGCCTAAACCAGAAAACCTTAAAGCTCTGAAACCTGAAGCCCTAAAGCCGTAAAGCCCGACGCCCACCCTCGTCGCACCTGGAGTCGGCCTGTCATGAGCCGCTCCAGCAAGCCTTGCAGAGCCAAGGAGAGGGCTCAATGGGCCCAAAGGCTTTCGGGTTTGGGCAGTTGGGTTTAGGGGTGTGATATGGGGCTTCAGGGTATTAGGGCTTGGAATTTAGGGTTTATAGGGTTGGGGTATGGAGGTTTAGGGTATTAAGGCTCAGAATTTAAAGCATAGGGGTTCGGGTTCTGCATATTAGGGTACAAGCGTATTGGGGTGGGCATATTAGGGTATTATTGGGGTTTCCGGTGTGACGGTATTGGGGATGCAAGTACAGAAGTTTGCAGCTAAGGATATTGCGGTAGTGGAGTTTCAGGTAGTGTAAGGTATTGGGGTACTAGGGTTTGGAACATGGCGCTTGGAGTTTAGGGTATTAGGATTTAGATTTTAAGGCTTAGAGTTTTGGGTCTTTGGATCCGTCGAATGAATTAATTAGGGGTACCAGGGTTTTGAATTGCAGTTTTGTTTGCATTATTAGTGCAGTACTTGGGCCTTTTCTACGCGGGTAACAAGGGCAGGATTGAAACGCGTTCTTAGGTCTTTCATGGGATGTTTGTAGAGATTTGTGCTTCTATGTTTAGGATTGTCTTGATATTGAGGGTCCTGCTACTTGGGGTCTAGGATCTTCATTCGGGGTGTAAGTAAACTCGAGGGCTTGAGCCTACACCCTCAACCCTTACCTGTAGCAAAGACACCTAAGTTCTTAAGGAGATATGTAAAGGTATCATGACAAAGAACCCTCAAAAGATAGGTTTCGGGGCTACGGGTAACCCATGTACTTATGTACGTCATGGAGGGTTCAGGGTTTGGGAATCAGGATGTACAAACTACTTGCAACCCCAAGTATCCCCAAGTCAGGTAGCGCGCCCGATCTATAACTTGTTTAGGAACCCGGAGGAATAGCATTGGTAAGCTGGGTGTTTGGTGTAGGAAATACAAAGCTTGTACTACAGACTTTACGGAATCATATCACTAATCATTTAGGCTTCTATGCCCTTGCTTCTATGCCCTTCCACAACATTAGAGTCGGCCATAGCGGCCGGCTCCTTGGAGCACAAATCCGTCGACTACACTTCGAAGTTAGCTCAAGCTCTGCAGGCATAGAGTTTGTAGGACCCATGGTTGAGGGCTTAGGCTTGGAGTTCAGGGCTCAGGGTTTAGGGCTTAGGCTTGGGGTTCAGGGCTCAGGGTTTAGGGCTTAGGCTTGGGGTTCAGGGCTCAGGGTTTAGGGCTTAGGCTTGGGGTTCAGGGCTCAGGGTTTAGGGCTTAGGCTTGGGGTTCAGGGCTCAGGGTTTAGGGCTTAGGCTTGGGGTTCAGGGCTCAGGGTTTAGGGCTTAGGCTTGGGGTTCAGGGCTCAGGGTTTAGGGCTTAGGCTTGGGGTTCAGGGCTCAGGGTTTAGGGCTTAGGCTTGGGGTTCAGGGCTCAGGGTTTAGGGCTTAGGCTTGGGGTTCAGGGCTCAGGGTTTAGGGCTTAGGCTTGGGGTTCAGGGCTCAGGGTTTAGGGCTTAGGCTTGGGGTTCAGGGCTCAGGGTTTAGGGCTTAGGCTTGGGGTTCAGGGCTCAGGGTTTAGGGCTCAGGGTTTAGGGCTTAGGCTTGGGGTTCAGGGCTCAGGGTTTAGGGCTTAGGCTTGGGGTTCAGGGCTCAGGGTTTAGGGCTTAGGCTTGGGGTTCAGGGCTCAGGGTTTAGGGCTTAGGCTTGGGGTTCAGGGCTCAGGGTTTAGGGCTTAGGCTTGGGGTTCAGGGCTCAGGGTTTAGGGCTTAGGCTTGGGGTTCAGGGCTCAGGGTTTAGGGCTTAGGCTTGGGGTTCAGGGCTCAGGGTTTAGGGCTTAGGCTTGGGGTTCAGGGCTCAGGGTTTAGGCCTTAGGCTTGGGGTTCAGGGCTCAGGGTTTAGGGCTGAGGCTTGGGGTTCAGGGCTCAGGGTTTAGGGCTTAGGCTTGGGGTTCAGGGCTCAGGGTTTAGGGCTTAGGCTTGGGGTTCAGGGCTCAGGGTTTAGGGCTTAGGCTTGGGGTTCAGGGCTCAGGGTTTAGGGCTTAGGCTAGAAGCACTCTTTTGCCTCCGGGGGGTTGACCCCGGAGCCCCAGCACTGGTGCATCCGGTGCCGGCCAGTTTGTCTCAGCTTCGGCCATGCTTGCTCGGGCCTCTTTTTTGTTGTGGTGATACTGCGTATGTTAACAGGCCATGTGGCCACCATCAGAGCATCAGTCAAAGTGCTACACTTCTACAGGATCTACTACTGACTAGAGCACCTGGAATTGGTTTTGGCATTGGCCCAGAATGTTCAGGGCTCAGGGTTTAGGGCTTGGGGTTCAGGGCTCAGGGTTTAGGGCTTAGGCTTGGGGTTCAGGGCTCAGGGTTTAGGGCTTAGGCTTGGGGTTCAGGGCTCAGGGTTTAGGGCTTGGGCTTGGGGGTTTAGGGCTCAGGCTTGGGGTTCAGGGCTCAGGGTTTAGGGCTTAGGCTTGGGGTTCAGGGCTCAGGGTTTAGGGCTTAGGCTTGGGGTTCAGGGCTCAGGGTTTAGGGCTTAGGCTTGGGGTTCAGGGCTCAGGGTTTAGGGCTTAGGCTTGGGGTTCAGGGCTCAGGGTTTAGGGCTTAGGCTTGGGGTTCAGGGCTCAGGGTTTAGGGCTTAGGCTTGGGGTTCAGGGCTCAGGGTTTAGGGCTTAGGCTTGGGGTTCAGGGCTCAGGGTTTAGGGCTTAGGCTTGGGGTTCAGGGCTCAGGGTTTAGGGCTTAGGCTTGGGGTTCAGGGCTCAGGGTTTAGGGCTTAGGCTTGGGGTTCAGGGCTCAGGGTTTAGGGCTTAGGCTTGGGGTTCAGGGCTCAGGGTTTAGGGCTTAGGCTTGGGGTTCAGGGCTCAGGGTTTAGGGCTTAGGCTTGGGGTTCAGGGCTCAGGGTTTAGGGCTTAGGCTTGGGGTTCAGGGCTCAGGGTTTAGGGCTAGGCTTGGGGTTCAGGGCTCAGGGTTTAGGGCTTAGGCTTGGGGTTCAGGGCTCAGGGTTTAGGGCTTAGGCTTGGGGTTCAGGGCTCAGGGTTTAGGGCTTAGGCTTGGGGTTCAGGGCTCAGGGTTTGGGGCTTCTGGTACCCTGAACCCTAAACGCTTAACAGCAAACCATGAACTGCCGAACATGGGGGACCCCTTTAGTACCCTCAATAGTAGGATCCCTATTATACGGACTCCCAAATAAGGTACCCCTATTTGGCCCTATTTTCGGAAACTCCCAACTGTCAAAACAAGCAAAGTAATCTGACAGAGGCGGCAGCTGCCCGGCTGTTGGGTAAAGGTGTGACGCGAGGCCTGGACATCGCTGCAACTTGTTCGGGGGTTTAGGGTTTAGTTTAGGGTTTATCTTTCAAAGGATCTATCAAGGTTCTATAAACAGAAAGCTACTTCAACGGTTTCCACACAGAGCCTCCTTATTGTATTGAAGCATCGTGCAAATAGAAAGAACAGCGATACAATGATGAATAAGAAGCATGTGGCTGAGCATGAAAAACATTGGAGAAAGATACTTGAGTGAACAGCAACAGGCACGGAAACTCCTTGAAGTGTCGGTGCTAATGGCAGTTCACGACAAAAACACGCTGGAACTGTCAATCGGGCCTTAGTGCCGGAGCCTGGCACGGAAAACTTTTAGCATGTGGGCCATCTTCTTCACATGGCCCGTGAAATACTTAGTTTCCGTTGGCCCAGAAAGAACTGCGAGCTGCCGACGATGTTCTATCTGTGGGACTTAACAAGGAAAGAGCACCCCAATGATGGCGGCAGGTTGATTTCTTGGGTCGGTTCAGCTGTTGGTGCGGCTTGGCTCGGCATGGCTTGCCTCGGTGCGGCTCGGCTTCTGGCTTGGCTTGGCTTGGCCTTTGCTGCGGTGTGGTTTGGCTTGCCAAGCTCACAGCGAGCCGAGCCAAGCCAAGCCAAACTAAGCCGCGTCTAGTACAAAAAACGGCACCCCAATGATGAACACGAGGCCTACATCTCTGACCCTCAATCCTTACCCCAAACCATAAGTTGGGAGACAGACTTCCAGCCGCATGTTGGGCTTGGGCTTCAGGAAGACCGATGTCGACCCACTACAGCAAATGCTACGGAAAGATCGGGGTCAAGACAGCACTGGAGTTTTGGGTGCTTTTACTGTTGCAACCTCCCAACGGCAATGAAACAATACCTTCAAGTTTCATCTGAGGGTATATCTTAGAAGGGGTCTCACCCTGTAATAGTGGTATAATAGGAATATAAAGGGCCCTAATATAATCCTTATGGTCACTATTACAGGGTCGGGGCCCCTTCTACGGTATATCGTTGATACGGTTCGTTGAAAGCTGCTTGAAATTTCTGAAAGGACAAGCCAGCCGCCTCGAAGATGACGCCGCCCACGTTGATGTCCACCTCACACATGCGGAGTCGACCCTGGACCCTAGATCTATACTACTCGGAGGATCATGGGACTTAGTAACTAAGCTTACAAGTACATAAATTGGGTTATAAGTCGCTGTTAGTACGTTAGCCTAATTACAACCTTAGTTATTAAGTCCCATGATCCTTTAAGTATTCTCTTCTGTAGAGGTTCCAGGAATTTCCGGCCTCACTACTTTCTTCCCCTTGGCCTAGCCGTAGCAGGGACCATTCAAAACCATTCAAACCTCGCTAGAAAGCCCGCTCAAAAGCTTCACATCGGCACGAAAGAACAATCAAAATCTGAAACCCTCTCAAATCCCGAACTTTGACCCCCAGACCCTACCATGGAGACCTTCGCGAAAACTCCCATCGACCCAATCAACCTTCCATCCATACATACGTACATACATATATACGTGCATACATACATACATAAACAGCACCCGTCCATCCATCCATCCATCCATCCATCCATCCATCCATTCTTGCATGCATGCATGTACATCATACGTATACATGAACGCATACATACATGCATACAGACATGCATACAGACATACGGACATACAGACATGCAGACATACAGACATGCAGACATACATACATGCAGACATACATACATGCAGACATACATACATAGATACAGACAGGCATAAAGACATAGGAACATACAGACACACAAACATACAGACATGCATGCATGCATACATGTGTATATAATGTGTGTGAATAAACATATGCATATACATCATTTCTATCTATGCATACCATGCATACATACAGACAGACATACAGACAGACAGACGGACGGAAGGACAGGCAGACATATGCGTGTATACATGTCTATGCACACGAGTACACATACATATACAACAGTTCACATTATACAAGTAGATACGTACAAACGTATGTATATATATATATATATATATATATATGTGTGTGTGTGTACATACGTGCCTGAATGCGTGTATTTACCTACATACATACCTACATATATACATATATATACACACACTTATACATGTGAATATACATATATATATATATATATATATATACATATGTGTGTGTGTATGTATATGTGTGTGTATGTATATACCTATATACCTATATATATATATATACATACATACATACATACGTACATACATACATACATGTACATACAAACAACCGAACAAACACATATGCAAGTATACAGGTATACGCAGTCACATCGTATATACATAAATACATATGCACATATATGCAAGTGTACACATATATATATATATATGTATATATATATATATATGTGTATATGTATATATATATATGCATATACATATATATATATATATATATATACATATATATACACATATAGACATATACATATATATATATATATATACATAGCAGCTACAATACAGGGGCCCAGGCCATGGTTTCCGTGGCCACGTTGTGCTCCGAGATCCGCTGCCGCTCTTTCTCTGCTCCCTCCACGGGCGTGGCGAGTTTTTGGAGCTTTACCCCTGCCAAGGTTTAGGGTTTAGGGGTTTAGGGTTCAGGATTGAGGGCTTTAGGGCTTTAGGGCGTGCGGTTTAAGTCTTCGTTTGTGTTTTGCCCTTTTTTCTATCTGTCTGGCTAGCTTCAAGAGTTCCGGATTCGGAGGAGCCAGTTGCACTGGGGATCTGAACTTTTTAGGAAACCTCTAAACTGACGCCATGACCCCAAGATCAGCCAAGCCACCAAGCCAAGAAACACGGAGCCACGGCTGCCAAGTTCACATACCAAGAACTATGACTACACCAAGCAATGTACAAGGGTCCTTGTCGGCTGGCTAAAACGACTCTGCCTTCACCGAATCGGCTCAAGCGAGAACTAATCACCAAAGCAGAACCGCTCATCACAGAATGTTAACCAAGGTTCAGAGTTTAAGGTTTAGGCTTCAAAGTTGTTTAGGGCTTAGGGTTTAAAGTTTAGGCTTCAGGCTGCGCCTCTGAATATTAACCCCTGTCCCAGTAGTTCAACGCCGATCTCTAATAGTTACCTATACTATTTTTTGGGGGGTCCCTATTACAACTATAGTATAATGGGCCCAAAACCCCTGTCTAGTGATTAAGGCCCAGCATGTCTTCTAAAGACTAGGCAGGAATGCCCCTGCTATTCGATCCTAAGTTCGTACTCTACCCCCTCTTCGAAACCTTGGAACCATACTCAAATGATAGGTTTGATATTCTCCTGTCGTTTATATGAACAAAAATCTATGCAAAAACACACTTCCTAAGGAAACTCTAGTAAGTCCGTACTCGAGCCAGGACTCCGAGCTTTCCTCCCCTTCTACACGCACTGGGCGCTGCTTGGCGAGCCCAAGCCCGGGCGCCGACATTCACACTTTTTGCTACAACCGCCTGGGAACAACGATACCGACAAAAGCCACGGCATCGAGCAAAACCCACAGCAAGACGAAGGAGAAGGACAGTACCAAAATCAGAAAGAACAAAAGCTCTTTGCAACTCGATTCTATGTCTTCGCCAGGTGGTGACACTGGAACTCTAATGACTCCTTTGTTGGATCTGCAAAGCTGAGCACCTCGCATAAAGCCCTGAACCCCCAACCCTAAACCTTCCTCGTACTCCATGCGGAACTTCTCCCGCTCCAGGAGGAAACGCCGCCGGCCCTGCTGCACGTCCTAGCGCAGGGCATGCACCCAGGGACTCCAATGTCCCTTAATCAAGGAATAGACCCTGAATTATAGTAGGATCCCTAATTCGATTTAAGGTATATTCCTTAACTTCGGGGTTTTGGAGTCTTTGGGCAGTTTCTCTAAGCGACAAAGCTTTATCCGGGTCATAAACCAAAACTCTAATCTGAGGCCGAAGTTCTAAACCGTAAAGTCCCCTTAAACCCTAAACCCTACATCCCTGAAGTTCCCAAAAACACGCTGCAATCTAGCGGCCTTAATAATTGGAATAGGGTTTTGGGGCACATTATACCATACTATGATAAGGAACCCCCCCAAATTAGTATAGGAAAAGTATGATGTTCTTACATTGTTCTAAGACGTTGAAGCTGGGGCTTCCATCGTCAGTGCTCTTTCAGGCATCGACGCTCTCGCCTGAAGGATCTACAGTTCTTTAAAGTTCTAGGACCCGACACACCAAACCCTGGAACCATACAAACGCCTAGAACCGTACATCCATGAAAAGGCCAAGGACTTTGGAGTTTAAGGTCTGGCATGGCACTTCTGGATCTCGTTTGCCGCACCAGCAGGAGGCTAAACATCAGACCTCGAAAAACAAGCGTTGACCCTACCAAAAGCCCTAAACCCTAATCCCTAAACCCCTAGACCCTAAACCTCTAAACCCCTAAACCCCCAGGCCCCTAAACCCCTAGACCCTATTCCCTAAACCCCTAAACCCCTAAACCCCCAGACCCCTAAACCCTCAAACCCCAAAGCGAGCCTTTTCGATTTGATCGCGCTCGCCTTTGAGGCGCGCACGGGACTCCTCGGGGGAGGCGGCGCGTGAGATCGTTGGGTTTGGGGATATGGGAGTCTCCGGAAATGAGGGGGTACCTTTTTGGATCTTAAATATAATTTATCATTGCAGTATGATTATACAGATTTGGATTCTATAAGACCCGAAAAGGAAGTCTTAAAGAATGGTTATAACAAAGGGCATCAACGGTATAAGTGTAAATCTTGTTTGAGAAACTTCACCCAAAGTCCCAGGGTTCCTTCAGGGGTTCCTTGAAGGGTTCAGTAGGGGATCTATAAGGGTTTAGGGTTTCGGGGTACCTTATTTTGGGAAATGAGTTTGGGGATTTGGTGTACCAGAGGGTTCCTTTCAAGGGTTACTGTAAGGGTACTATAAGGGTTCTTTTGAGGGGCTCTATATGGGTATAGAGTTGCCGAAAATAAGGGTTACCCTAGTTTGGGGTCCTTACAATGAAGGTCCTACTATTTAGGGTACTATATTCGGGTCCCCTATTTTCGGAAACGCCCATTTCGGGCTTGGGGTCTAGAGTTTGGGATCTCGGGTCAACAATTGAAAGGGCTTATGGGGCCTTTGAAATCGGGTTTGGGGTCGTAGGGCTTTGGGCTTGGGGTTTAGGGGCTTAGGGTTCAGCCCTTTAAAGGGCTCCTTTAAGGGATCCTTTAAAGGGGTCTATAGGGGTGCCGTAAAGGGATCTATAGGGCTTCAGAGTTTAGGGTTTGGGATTTAGGGCTTGGTGTTGGAGTCTGGGGTTTAAGGCTTAGAACCAAACCACCAAGACAAACTCAAGACCCCCAGCCCGAAACGGAAAGCCAACCCTAAATTCCCGAAAACCTAACCCCTAACCCCTCAACCCTAAACCCTAAACCCCTAAACCTTATAAGTGATCCGTATTATAGTAACTAGTAGTCCTTATAGTACCGTTACAGAGACCCCTATTATGGAACCCTAGGGTACCCTTGAAAGGATCAGGGCTTCGGGTTTGGGGTAGGGTTCTACCCTAAACCCTAAACCCCCAAGCCTCTAAAGCTTAAACCCTAAACCTTATAGTGACCCGTACTACAGTACCCTTAAAAGATGCCTAAACCCTAAACCTCATATTAGTGACCCATCAGGTACCCCTAAAAGGGGCCCGTGGCTCCTCGCGCTCTTGCCGAATTTGCCGGGCCGAGTTCTGGACCTCCAGCTCCTGGGGCGTCGGGCTTCGGGGGGCCTTTTTGAAAGGATTCCTTTAAAGGGATCTTTCGGGGTTCCCTTTCAAGGGATCTATAAGGGTGCCCTTAAGGGATCTATAGGGCTTTAGGGTTTAGGGCTTAGGGGTTTAGGGTTCAGCCCTTCAAAGGGTTCCTTTAAGGGATCCTTTAAAGGGGTCTATAAGGGTGCCCTTAAGGGATCTATAGGGGTTTAGGGATTTTGTTCCTCTAAGGGATCTTTGGGGGTTCCTTTGGAGGGTTCCTTTAAGGGATCTTTCGAGGCTCCCTTTAAAGGGATCTATAAGGGTGCCCTAACATGATCTATAAGGGTTCCTTTCCTTTTAAGGGTCCCTTTAAGGGATCTACAAGGGCTCCTTTTTCAGGATCCCTGGAGATTCCTGGTCCGAGAAGATCTTCAGTCTAAATCCGAAACCCCTCCAGAGACTCCAAAACCCCTTAATTAAGGAATATACCTCAAATTATAATAGGATCCCAACCCTAAACCCTAAACCCTAAACCCTAAACCCTAAACCCTAAACACCCCTATTATGATTTAAGGAATACTCCTCAACTAAGGGGTGTTGGAGCCTCTGGGGGCCTCAAGCCTGAACCCTCCACCCAAAGCCCAAATAGAGCACACGTAGAAGCCTTTGAAGAGCCTTTTCCTACTCTAGCTAGACACGGTTTAGGGTTTAGGGTTTAGGGTTTAGACAACCATAATATGCCACAAGATACTACAATGTACTATAGTATACTAGACTATACTATTAAAACCCTGGAACCCTAAAACCCTAAAAGCCTAAACCATGAACCCTGGAAACCCAGAAACAGTATAGCAACCCTTATAGATCCCGTTAAAGGAAACCCTAAAAACCCTAAGGCACCTAAAACCCTAAAACCCCCCTGGAAACCCGGAAACACTATAGGAACTCCTATAGATCCCGTTAAAAGAACCCTAGAAACCCTAAGGCCCCTAAAACCCTAAACGCCCCTGGAAACCCGGAAACAGAGACTAGGATACCAGTAACCTAAGAATAAAAAGGCCTCTCTTTTTGGTATTGGGTAACTTTATAAGGAACCTAGGACTACAAAAAGGGAAGGGCATCCTAGGAGAGCTCGCTTGCAACCCAGCTTCGGCTCTCCGGCGGTCGTCCCGGATACGGTCGTACCTTAGAGGCTCCTATTCGGGGCTAAAAGGGCTGTAAGGGGTGAAAGCTATGTAAGGGGTAAAAGAGAAAATCTTAGTTGTATGATCGCACATTATAATAATATTTTGTAGTATATTATAGTATAGCTATTGTAGTTATAGTATAATATATTATAGTCGGTCACAGTAGATTATGGTTCATTATGATATCTTCCCATCTGTTATCGTATAACAGCTACTAGAATAGCATTACTTGAAAAGTGTTCTCTCCAGGATTCCATGAGGGTTCTATTAGGGATTAGGGCCTTGGGCCTATGGTGCAGATGAAGGGTTTATATCAATGGTTGAAACCATAGGCTAGCATGGGCCCTTAACCTTGGGATCCTTAAATACCTACTATATACCCGAAATAGACTCTTAAGGGTCCCTAGAACCCCCTCAACAAGGCCTCAGGGCCCACATCAGGGGCCCATACTTCCAACCTTGGATTAGGATGTGGCGTTTAGGGTTCAGAGCTTTGCGGCTCTCTGGGTCTGGGGCCCTAAACCCTGAACCCTAAACCTTTGGGCCCATCCTCAAGGCACTGGGATCTCAAAAAATCCGCGACATAGTAACAAAGTCTGCCTAGCTTGTTTTAAGGTTCCCTTGCGGTTCCCAAAGGTTCCCTGGTACCCTCCCCCCTTGAACCACCCTCCCTGGGGGATTCCATTAGTTGTTTGTGTGACTACACTCCGGCCCCGGTCTCCCGACTCAGAATTCAATTCGGGGTACTTGGAGGTTCATGGGTAGTTATAAGTGGAGCTATAAGTCCTCGAATCTGGGTTAGAACTATAGTTGCCCTACTTATAACCCGACTTATAACTACCCATGAGCCTCCAAGTAGGGCTCTTGGTTTGAGGTTTAGGGTTTAGGATTGCTGGTTTAGGGGTTTCCCGTTTAGGGCACTTAGGGGTTTGGGGGGAGGGTTCAGGGTTTAGGATTGCTGGCTTAGAGTTTCGGGCTTAGGGCCTTTAGGTGTTCAGTATTTACGTAGGGTTTAGGGGTTTAGGGGTTGAGGGGGTTTACGAAGCAACCCCCGGCACCCTACTTGGCACCGCGCTCGGCCTGTTTCTGAGCCACGAACCTCAGCAGCTTCAGTCCGAATGGTGCTTGAAGGATCGAATCGTAAGTACCGGAAGGATTGGGGCTTCAGGGTCTTGGGATTCAGGGCTTGGGTTTAGGATAATGTGGCGGCGTGTTTAGGAATGTAGGCGTCTTTAATGCGTTTTCTCCGGTGCTAATTCAGACCGGCACCCAAAAAGTTGGGCGGCTTAATTAATGCGTTTTTGTGGGCTGGGGGTGAGTTTTTAGGGGTGACAGTCTGCTGATGGTCAATCTTAAGGCAGCCACGACCTGGGGGGGCTGGAGCTGGCTTTAGGCTTTGCTTATTGGGGGGTGCTACTAGGGCGAACCGCCGAATCGGGAAATGGGCCCTTGCTCAAAAGAGGCCTCTCCAGTACTAAAGTTTGTATAAAAAATTCAATTTTGGATCGAATCTGGAGGGACCGACCCCCCTTTGGGAAGGGTTTAGGGTGTAGGGTTTGTTAGGGTTTAGGGTTTGTTAGGGTTTAGGGTTTAGGGTTCAGGGTTTGAGGTTTGTTAGGGTTTATGGTTTAAGGGTCGGGGTTTCAGGCGCTGGCTTTATGCTTTGCTTATTGGGGGAGTGTGCTCGCACGACTACTGTACTATTGCTGTACTATTACTGTACTATGACTGTATTACGATTGTACTACTACTGTACTACTGCGGTACTACTACTGTACTACTACTGTACTACTACTGTACTACCACTGTACTACTATTGTACTACTACTACTGTACTGCTACTGTACTACTATTGTACTACTGCACTATTATTGTACTACTACTGTACTACTACTTTACTTCTATTGTTACTACTACTGTATTTCTACTGTGCTACTACTGTACTACTGTTGTACTACTGTACTACTACTGTACTACTACTGTACTACTATTGTACTACCGTACTACTACCGTACTACTATTGTACTACTATTGTACTACTGTACTAGTATTGTATTACTTCTGTACTACTACTGTACTACTGCACGACTACTGTACTATTAGTACAGCAGTACTGCTGTACCGCACCCAGCCTCAGAGGTGGTCGATTGTGGAGGGGAGTGTAGGTTGGAGGCAAAAGTGTTCAAAATGATGGGTTTTTAGTCTTGGTAGTTATCTTGGAGTGATCGGGGCTTGGTTTCCAGCATTTGGTGATCCCCAGACCCCCCGACCGCGCATTCGCGCAGAACTGCAGACCCTGCAAGCCAGCCCCAAACCCCGGCACCCTCCCAATTCCCTGCCACTCAGACCCCTGACCCCCGTCCGGGGTTACCGGTTCCAAATTAATCAAACCAAAACTTTTTGGTTTGGGGGGGTAGCGCCTACTATTCAAGCCGCCACATTACAAGCCGTGCATCCTAAACCCTGGCTTGCTTTAAGGCTCCGGATTCGTGCATGCAGCGTTGGGTGGACAGGCAACTGCAAAGTTGGACGAGTGAAACTTCGAAACGTGCTTTAGGGCTTAGGGTTTTAGGGTTTTGCGCTTTTGGGCTTGAGGGTTCAGGGGTTTGGGGCTTAGGGTTTGGGATTTAGGGTTTGGGGTTTAGGGTGTCGGGCTTAGGGTTCCAGGGTTCATGGGTTTAGGGCTACGGGTTTAGGGTTGTCTCGGCCCTTGTGTCCAACATGGGAAAGCCGACCACTCCATCGGCTCCGACGGGAAACGGATCTCTAGGGGTTCTATAACGGGTTTGGGGTTGATGAGTTTCCGAAAATTAGGGGTACCGTATTTGGGGGTTCCTAGAATAAGGATCTTCTTTAGTCAGCCTTTAGTCTTTGTGAACGGATGATACTACTGACTATGCCTCATCCGCTCCGTGAAGTAAGCCCTAATTTTCTGAAACTATATGGGAGTTTCCGAACATAGGGGACCCTAATATAGTACCCTAAATAGTAGGATCCTTATTCTAGTAATTCCAGTAACCCCCAAATAAGGTACCCCCAATTTTCGGAAACTATACACGACGGAGTCAAGGGCGTATACGGGTTTCGGGGATGGCTTGCCAAAAGGTGCACTGGAGCGTTTGCCAGAGAAAGCTCTGCGCCTCCCAAAATACGGTTTAGGGTTTAGGGTTTAGATGGGGTTTAGGGTTTAGGGGCTTAGGGTTTAGTTAGGGTTTAGGGTTTAGGGGCTTAGGGTTTAGGGTTTGGGGCTTGGACTGAGGCTCCAAGGGCCAAAGCCTGTTTCAGCCACTCCGGCGCTTAAAGCAGCGGGTGTTTGGTCGATGGGTAGAACTATAAAAACTTGACATGCATATTTGGAGGTCCATGGGTAGCTATAAGTGGGGTTACAAGTAGGGTAACAATATTTATAACCCATATTAGTGGACTTATAACTCCACTTATAACTACCCATGAACCTCCAAGTAAGCAACAGGGATGGCAAATGGATTGTACCTCGCTTCTAAACCCAAAACCCGAAACCTCATAGACCCAGACTACTTCGGTGGGACGAAAGTTTGACCTACTCGTTGCTTCGTCGAGCCCAGGCGTAGAATCCTGCCGGGGGGGGAATAACATACCGCCATGGCCAAGTCTAATAGTTCGAGCTGCCCGGCACTCTACCCGGGAGTTTCCGAAGATAGGGGACCCTAATATAGTACCCCAAATAGCAGGATCCTTATTGTAAGGACCCCCAAATAAGGTACCCCTAATTTTCGGAAACTCATCAACCCTAAACCCGCTATAGAACCCCTATAGATCCCTCTAAGGAACCCTCAACAGGATCCCTTTAAGGGCACCCCTAATTTTCGGAACCTCCGCACCTCTCCGCAAGACGCGTGAATACAGGAGAGGTCCGGAAGGCCAAAAGTTTCGTCCTCCCTCCCGAGGTACGTGGATGGTTGTCAAAATGATGGTCCTTTTTCGGGTCCTTTTTTTTTCTACGGCACCCTAAACCCTAAACCCTAAACCCTAAACCCTAAACCTTAAACCCTAAACCCTAAACCCTAAACCTTAAACCTTAAACCCTAAACCTTAAACCCTAAACCCTAAACCCTAAAAGGGGACCATAATTTTGACAGCCACCCCACGTAAACCTGAGACTCCCAGGAGCCCTGACTGCTTTGGGAATGCTGGGATGTTGCAAGATCGGGGTGTAACTTCGAAGCTGGAGTCACGGATGCTTTAACTTCAGGCACGGGCTAACCCTAAACAGCGGTTAAGAGTTAGTTTAGGGTTTAGACCAGAGGGCTGAAGGAAACCGATGGTACTGGTGCGCATTCACCCGATGATCTCAAAGCCTCAGCTCACATGGCCGTGCCTAAACATAAAAACCCTAAAACCCTAAAAACGCTGAAATCCTGGAATCCGAAGACCCTAAAATCCTAAAATCCTAAAAACGCCAAAATCCTAAAAACCCTCAAACCTTGTCTCCATTGCGGATCGAAAGAGCCTCGGAGCAGTCGATGTTCGAAAGCTTGGGGCCTGGCTCTTGCCACACGCGTGCCTGGCGGCCACAAGGAACGTGCAGATATGTACGCACATCTAAATATATACGTACTCCTTAATAGTCTTCTTATAATTATTGATATTACTATTAATATCATAATGAAATTATTTCTTTTCTGCTTCTTCTGCTTCTTCCTCGGATGGCTGGCGTTCGGTGAACGCGCCAATTGACCATGAGTTCACACCGGTGAAACAACAGCGCTTCATCACAGGAACTACTGAAGCCGACCCCGGTCCGGACAAAGCCGGCACATACATACATACATACATAGGTACATACATACATTACACACATACGTACTACGCACATACACCTGCTGCCGACCGATCGACCGACCTACCGACAGACAGACAGACAGACGTGTACAGTATGCCTAGATATGTATATATGTTCATTCAAATGAATATTCATATGTATTTATGTATGCATGCATGTATGCATGCACGTATGTATTCATGGATGCATGCAACTCCATGCATAGGATTGGCTCCTTACCTCTTCGCCTCTGGAAAGTAATGAGCGAAGTGTAAACGCTGCACGCAACTTACCACAAAAGCTCTCGATGATTGTACCAGGCTTCGATTGAAAGCGGCAGAGAGGATAGTGGAGGTAGAGAGGATAGTGGAGGTCGATGTAGATGTAGATGCCTCATTTAGCATCAAGTACGTATGGCTTCTGGACCTTGGTCACCACTCGATTGCGTTTCGGCCTCGGGTAGCCACGCACAGATGCTTTCATGGACTTGAACGTGTGCCATCCTTTTCGCTGCCTTGCCCGCAGCCCTGAAGCCACCAACATGGATGGTGCATGCTGTAATTTGTGCATCGGTCACCAACATCACCAACAAAAACATGAGCGTTGGGAACCTGTTACATGATGCAAGAGGACTCCACCGAAATCCTAAAACTCTAAAACCACACACGTAAACATGCCTAAACCCTAAACAGCTGTGAGCACCTCCGCGATGTCAGCCCCCAAGACATAGAACGCGAACCCCGAGCCTTAAAAGCCAAAAGACCAAACTGTAAAGCCTCACCCTTCAAAGGGTAAAAAGAGGGACCCTTAATGGGGACCCCTACCCTATAATGGGCTATATAATGGGTATATACTAGCTATATTAAGGGTATATACCTAGGGGTCCTTTTTAAGGGTCCCTCCTTTTCCCCTTGGAACCCTGCACCCCAGAGCCTGAAAGCTCAGACGGTACGTCCCACACCTTAGCCCCCGGACGCCGAACTAAATGGGTAGTTATAAGGGCTCCTTTAAGGGTCCCTTTAAAGGGATCTATAGGGATTCTATAAGGGTATAGGGTTTAGGGTCTACTTGGAGGTTCATGGGTAGTTATCAGTGGGGTTATAAGTCCCCTAATATGAGTTAAAGGTATAGTTACCCTACTTAGAACCCCACTTAGAACTGCCCGTGAACCTCCAAGTAGACCCCAAAGATCCCCAAAGCAAAACACAACAAACTCGATCCTGAAACTAACTAAACTCTACCCAAACCTCCCGCCAACAAAAACTATAAGAATAGCAGTAGAACCAACCACAAAAGCCAGAATAAGAACTGCCCAAACTAACAAACACATACCTTGCTGTTATTATTGTTATATTGTTATCCTTACTAGCAATAACAGATTAAAAAAAGCGGGCGCCTTCTCCTCTTCGAAGGCCTGGCGCTCGCGCTGCAGCGAAGCGAAGTCCTCCCGGAGCCTTCGGGGGACGCTATTTTGAAGATCTTGGGGGGGCTTAGGGCTTAGGACTTTTAGGGTGTTTTTTTGTTGAGCCCCTTTGGCTTTTAGGGTTTGGTGTTTAGGGCTCAGGGCTCTTAGGGGTTCGGGTTTAGGGCTTAGGGCTGAGGGCTTTGTTTGAAGATCTTGGGGGGCTTGATTAGGGCTTTGTTTTTAAAGTGCAATGACTCTTTGTCTACTCCGCACGCAGAGCAGGTCTCGAGCCCACATGGGCATACACTAAAAAGAAAGAAAACCTGCATATGCAACTAGCTTTACTGATAAGGGTGTAGGGTTTAGGGCTGAGGGCTTTTAGGGTTTAGGGTCTGGGGCGTAGGGCTTCTGTTTTTAGGGATCAATGAAGGTTTAGGCCCAAACCCCTGGACCCTGAACCCCTAAACCCCCATGCTACGCGAGTTCCAAGCCACAGGAAGCCTTAGAGAGAGGCTTTTGTGGGAGGGTTCCTTCAAGGTCCTTCAAGGGTTCCCTTGAGGACTCCTTTGAGGGTTTCCCTAAGAATCCCCTTAAGGTTCGTTTCAAGATTCCTTTAAGGGTCTCAGAGTTTAGGGCTTGAGGTTTACTGCCCGAGCAGCCGTGGGTATTGAAACGATTTTCGCCGCTAGGGTCTTGGGTTTAGGGGCTTAGGGTTCAGGGCTGAGGGTTTGGTGAGTGCTTTTTAAGGTTGCAGACGGGGACATTCGATCCGGGTTTGTGAAGGCTTGATTTGGGCTTCGGGGTTCAAATAGTTCGATCGTGGGGATCTGGCCCCCTCAAAACCTTCACTTTCGGTTAATATAGGGGCCTTAATAATTAGAATATGGTTTTGGTGTATTCTATACAATAAGTATATTATGGAGCCCCAAAAACGGTATAAGTAATTACTCAGGCCCGTATACTATGGGCGTTCCCCCACGTAAAACCGCGTCTGTCTCAAGATCGAAGCTGAGGATAGAACTGCTTCTCCGCCTTCTGAACCCAGAGCCTGTCGTGGTTTTGGCGTTTAGGGTTTCGGGGGGTCTTCGCGCGGAGCTGCGGTTCGCGATGTCGGATTTGAGTTGTGGGTCTGCTCCGACGTCTTGCAGTTCTGGTCGCGTGTGGCTACGTTAAACCAGGATGTCAACTGACTAATCATAACTCCCAATGTTTTAGGATACTGAAACCCTGAACCCTGGGGGTAATGCAGGGCTTACCCTAAACCCCAAACCCTAAAACCCTAAACCCTGAACTGCTCTTGCAAAAGACAAGCGACAGGATGTCAAGGAAGAGTCTTACAGTTTCGACTCGTGCGGACACCCGGACCCTCTCCACACCCAGACCGAAATCGGAGTTTCCGAAAATGGGGGAGCCTCATATAGTACCCTAAATAGTAGGATCCGTATTATAAGGGCCCCGAAACAAGGTACCCCCAAATTTCGGAAACTCCCAAATGTGAATCTCAGGAAGTGCGGGATTCCGATATATAGAGGATCCCTAAGGATCTCTCCAAAAGAACACGTAAGTTCAGGACACCTTTAAACAGTTCTTGCTTCCCCTAAACCCTAAACCCTAAATCCCAAATCCTAAACCCTAAACCCCAAATCCTAAACCCTAAACCCTAAACCCTGATCATCGCATAGGACACAGAGCTCCCAGTCCTCAACGAACCTTAATCATTGAACCGTCAGCCTTCACCACTACACTTGGGAGCTTCCGAAAATAGGGGGACTCCTAAATAGTAGCCTAAAGAGTAGGATCCTTATTATAAGGACCACAAAGTAAGGTACCCCGATTTTTCGGAAACTCCCACTGCGTCCAAAGCCCCAACTCCCTCCCCCTGAGGCCCAAAAGACCCTCAAGAATAAGAACCCCTAAACCCTAAACCCAAAACCCAAAACCCTAAACCCTAAACCCTAAACCCTAAACCTTCCATCCCCAGGCCCCAGAACCCAAAAGGCAAGCCAGAGGCACGTGAAAGTTCGCTTGATCTCAGAGCTCATCGTGCTGAACTCATCCTGCTCATTTCCGGGTGACAGCTTTGGCTTCGTATTCAAGCTTGAGCTAATTGGGGGCTTCCGAAAATTAGGGGTGCCTTATTTGGGGGTCCTCGTAATAAGGATCCTACTATTTAGGGTACTACATCGGGATCCCCTATTTTTGGAAACCCCAATTTCGAAAAAACCCTTGCGGTTGAAGGGCTCCAGGGCTGGGGGTGGAGGGTTTAGGGTGCCGGACCCCTGCTTCCATGGATACGCAGGGTTTAGGGTTTAGGGTCTAGGGTTTAGGTTTAGGGTTTAGGGTTTAGGGTTTAGGTTTAGGGTTTAGGGTTTAGGTTTAGGGGTTAAGGACACTTGTAACCTTAGCTGCTGAGTTCATAAGCCCCAAAAAATGTTACACTTTCAGTTTGATAGTGGGTTATATATTATCCCAGAAAGTGTAAAGTGTATCCACTCAGCTACTAAGTAACTTGTTGAGCGAAGATCCTCAAGAAGAGCCCAGCAAACATCCTAGACTCCTAGACCAAAATCCCCAACTCCTGATGAGCTTAATCCGAGCAATCTCCACTCGAACTTCTGCACACCACAATGTAGCCCCCTTGTGTACAGGACAGGATTTTCAGATCGCCGGATTTCTTTCTTAGGGGTCCACATCGCTTAGTTTAAGCCCTCAAGCTCGAACACTCTGAGACCTTCAGCTGGGAACCCGAAACCCCAAACTCCCTAAAGCCTGGCACTCCAAGACCCCAAAAACCCCGTCCCTGCGCAAATACGCAACCAAAACAGTCCCCAAAAACCGCGTTCTAATTCTTGAAGCCGCATGCCCCATGCTAATCCCTGAAAGCGTAGACTTAACCCTCTTAACCCTAAACCCTAAACCCAAAAAACCCTAAACCCTAAACCCTAAACCCAAAAAACCCTAAACTCAAAAGGCCCCAGACCCTCCACTGCCGGGTCCTGCGATGCCAGGCGGAGGAGGGAGGAAGCAGTCGCCGAGTCCTCGAAAGTTTCGAGCTTGCAGAGCTTAGGGTTTCAATTTTGTAGGGCTTTGAATTTAGGGCTCAGGTTTTTTCTTCTTACTGGCTCAGGGTTCAGGGCTCAGGGTTTAGGGTTTAGAGTTTAGGGGTCAGGGTTTAGGGCTCAGGGTTTGCTGGGTTTAGGGTTTGGAGTTTAGGGCTTGGGGTTTTTGTTCGAGTCTTATCAAGGCTTCTGTTACGGCTTTGGTGGAGATCCTGTGAGGGTTTGCCAGGGTTCTGTTGCGCCTCTATTCGGGTTTGGTAGGCAAGATTTAGGAAGTAAGCTTCAAGCTTTCAGGCTCGGCGTTGCAAGTCGGATGTCGGGTCTATGTGTCGCGTTTGGGATGAAACGGAGGGTCTGGGTATGAGGCTTGGTGGCATGCAGGATGTGATTAGAGACGCCGTCTGCTGAAGTGCCTTTTGGAAGGCCTGGCCTTGCTGAAGCACTTGAAACCCCTAAACCCTAAACCCTAAACCCCTAAACCCTGAAGGTTCTTTGACTGGGGACCAGCTTCTGTTCCAGGGGATGCGATGAGTTCAAAAAACCTAAACCGTAAACACTAAACTCTAAACCCTAAACCATAAACCTAACATAAACCCTAAACCCTAAACCATAAACCTAACATAAACCCTAAGCCCTGAACCCTAAACCCTGAAACTTTTTGCTGCCAAGTTTCCGAGGCGCGAACCTCTGGACTTGTGGGAGAGAATGTGGATACTGTCGGTAGCGGCAGCATCGCCGAAGCGCCGACTCCTGCAGCTTAAGGCTTCGGGACACAAGAAACAAGAGATACAGAGAGAGGGAAGGGAGAGCGAGGGGAGAGAGAGAGAGAGAGACAGAGAGAGAGAGAGAGAGAGAGAGAGAGAGAGAGAGAGAGAGAGAGAGAGAGAGAGAGAGAGAGAGAGAGAGAGAGAGAGGGAGAGAGAGAGAGAGAGAGAGAGAGAGAGACACAGAGAGAGAGAGAGAGACACAGAGAGAGAGAGAGAGGGAGAGAGAGAGAGACATTGACAGAGCTACGTCACGTTTGTTCTATCGACCTTTCCAGGCGGCTGCACCTCGGTCAGTATGGGTGCTTTGCCGCCTGAGGGCACTGGACAGGAGGCTCAGGTAGAGACTCCACTCAACCGTAAATTAGGTCGGGGTTGGGGTTTAATGTTGGGGGTGTAGCGTTTAGGGTTTAGGGTAACCCTAAACCCTAAACCCTAGACAGGATTTCACTACGCCACAAAAACAACCCCTGGCCATCCGAATCCATTGGCTGTTGGCAATCCCTTGACCCTATATGCGATCCTATTCAGGGTGCAGGGAATGTTTGCACATGGCTGCTTCAGTGACAGGAGCACAGGATAAAGGGTACTGTAGGGGCCTTAATTACAATTAGAATAGGGATTCGGGGTATCTGATACTATACGTACTAACAAGGAACTCCCAAAACAGCGTAGGCAATTAACCAGGCCCAATACTATTTGCAAGACTCAATGCTTGATCCATTGGGATTTAAACTCTACTTGGAGGGGAAGGGGACTTAGTAGGTAGGTTATAAGTAGGGTTATAATTGGGGTAACTCCATTTAGGGTACTTATAGCCCTACTTAAAACCTACTTACTAAGTCCCCTGCCCTTCCAAGTAGGGACCTTGGCTATTGCTTGGAGATGGTCTGGGAAGAAGCCTCCACCCCGAGCTCCCGCACAGCTACGCCCCCCCTCACAGACTCTATGAGCCTTTAGACCCCTCAACCCTCAACCCTGGACCCTAAACACCCTAAACCCGAAACGCCCCAGAAACCCCAAACCCCCAACCTTAAACCGTAAACCCTAAACCGTGGTTCTATAGACCCCAAATCCTCAACCCTCCACCCTAAACCCCTCAACCCCGAAACCTCCAAGATCTGTCCATTTTCGGCCCCCGGCTCGATTTAGGGTGCACGGTTTGGAGTTTGGGGCTGAGGGACGATTTGGGGTCAGGGACGGTTTAGGGTTTGGGGCTTAGGGTCAGGGCGTAGGTCTAGGGAAGCATGCAGAATCTGGAGGTTTTGCGAGGGTGGTTCGGGGTGAGGTCAGTTTAGGATCCCCTTCGATTCGGCCGCTAATTGAGGGTCGCTTCGTCGTACTCGCCGGCGTAGAGGTCAGGGACGAAGTTGAAATACCTCTTCTGATCCGGATTCATCTTCCCAAGCGTTTTCTTGACCTCCTCCGACGTGGTCTTCTCCATGTTAACAACTATGTCTGCGGCATCGGACCTATTCGGCGTGGCAGACGGGAAGTTCTGGTGGAAAGCCAGAGGATTGTCAGTTGGAAGTTGGAACCAGGCCCCATGTTGTGCTGTAGAAGAGTGTAAGGGCTTAGAGTTTGTTTAGGGTAGTAAAGGTTCTGAGATAGATGGATATGATTGATAGGTAGAAGTTGAGAGTGTGCTACAGAACCTTTCCGACCAGGGCATGTCCAAACCACAACGCAGTTTACAGATCATCAGGCCCCGAACCCAGACTCGATGTCCGGAAGCCCTGAACCCCAAACCTTAAACCCTAAACCCTAAACCCTAAATCCCAAACCCTAAATCCCAAACCCTAAAATCCTAAACCCTAAAATCCTGAACCCTAACCCCTAAACCCCCTACCTACATGCACACGCTGCGTCCGTCGAAGGCGCTGCTGCGGGCTGGGGCGCTGGAGGCTTCGGGAGCGAAGATCCCACTTCCTGAGCTCCTAAACCCTAAGTTCCTAAACTAAACCCTACCTCAACCCTAAATCCTAAACCCTAGTGGTTTCGGAGTTCTCCGTCCGACAGAAGGAGAATAAGTTCAGAATAGGGGTTTCGAATTTAGGGTTTCTGGGTTCTTCGTTTGGCTTACCAGAATCAGGGCTTGGGGTTTTAGGTTTTGGTTAAGGGTTTCGGCTTCTCGGGTTCTGCATTCGACTTGTCAGAACTAGGGTTTAATGCTGTGGGTTTAGGGTTCCTGGATTCCTCATTCGACTTACCAATATAGGGAAACCCTATAACTTCCTGCAAAGTTGGTAGCCCTAAAAACCCTAAAACCTGAACCCGAAAACCCGAAACCCAAACCTCCCACAAGTTCCCAGAGGCCCTTTACGGATAGCAACTGCTCCAAAACCCAGCTTCGGGATGGTGCCGGCTCCGGAGCGAAGATGCCGCTGCGGGACGGAGCCTAAGCAAGAGTGCGGCTTTCGCGCGGCCGCCCTTTGAAAATTAGGGGGTTGGGCGTTTTGGGGGGTCTAGGGTTTCGAGTGTGTTGGAGTTTAGGGTTGGGTTTAGCGACTAGGCCTTTTAGAAGTCAGATCTTACTGTTCTGGGTTTTGGGAGTTTCGGCGTCCAGGTGGTGTAGACTGGATTTCAAACTTTGAGGGGTTTCGGGCTGCTGACAGATTTCACGGTAAGCCCTAAATCCCAAAGTCTGAAACCCTTCACCGGAAACCCTGAAACTCTTGCGGAGTTTGCGTCGTTATTCCACGATCGGAAATACTTCTTACGCTTTTTAAACGCCTGAATCGCGGGTTGCGAGGGTGCATAGATTATAGAAATGAGGTTTTGCGCGGCTTTCTGAAGCTATGTTTTAGGAACCTTGTTGTGGGTAACTATCCCATGCGCCTCACAAGGCTGAAACTGGGGCAGCCGGGTTTGCGGCCGAACGTTTGGGGATTTCGTGCCGTGCTTTGATAATCACGGCTCACCCTGAAACTCCAACTCCCAATCTACTAATAAAGGGGCCTTACGAACTAGAATAGGGTTTTGGGGGTATATGATACTATCGTCATAATAAGGAACCCCGAAAATGGTATAGGTCTTCAAGGCCCCCTCCCTATTTTATAAAACCCGAAAACCTGAATGCAACTCATGAAAGGGCCGTGCAGACTCGAATAAATTATCACCGGCGTTGAGACTCCGACGTCGGACATTATCTCTGAGAGGCTCAGGTACGCACACACTGGCTTGGAAAACGTTGGAGGAATCTCGACATTAATCGGTTTAGGGGGTTTCGGGTTTAGGGTTTAGGCCGCCGATGATCATCACTATGATGAAAGTCTCCCTGCCTAAGAAGCACAAGGGTGGTGAGAGCAAGCAACATCATCAGGATCAGGAACACCCGAGATCCTGGACCCTAAGGCGCCAAACCTCTCGACTCCTCGCGTGCCGCAGTGCTTCGAGCAAGGCACGTCAGCAAAAGGACTGCTGCCGAATCCGCCATCAGCGTAGTCATGGAAGGCGGCTTGCCTGTTCAATCGCTAGACATAAACTTAGATGTTTTCTACTCAGGGAGCAGATCCCTGCGCTCGCTTCTACACTCACCCAGCCACGCTTCAAACGGCAAACCTTCGAACATAGGCTTGATCACTTGATCACCTGTAACGGGCAAGCTCCGACATGTGACCCGAAAGCGTAACACCCCCCGTCATATAGGGGCCTTGATAATGAGAATGGGGCTTTGGGGCTCAGTATACTATAATATTACAAATATAATAAGGAACCCCTCACAAAACAGTAATGGCAATTATTTAGGCCCCTATACTAAACCCCTATAATAGCCCTTATAATAATCCTTACTGGGCCCTTTGAAAGGATCCCCTTGAAAAACCTATATGATGCACCAAACCCGAAGCCCCAAAAGGACCCAACACCCGGAACCTCAAACTTACCTTTGGTTAGTAGGGAATGGAGGAATGGGGTACAACTATAACTACTATTACTACCATTCTTCCATTCCCTACTAACCAAAGGTAAGTGAACCCTGAACCTCACAGCCCCAAACGAAAAACTCCAAAGCCTGACGCTTGAACATCCCTCCAGACATGGGAGTTACCGAAAATCAAGGGTACTTTATTTAGGAGGTCCTTATAACAAGGGTCCTACTATTTAGGGTACTATATTAGGGTCCCCGATTTTCGGAAACTCCCACATGAAAAACTGAACCACACCCACTGCTGGCCAAGAAAGTCGACGTAACCCGAAAGGACTTAAACCTGAAATGCTATATAACCGAAAGGTTTAGGGTTTAGGGTTTAGGGTCCACCTAACCCGACAGGACTTAAACCTGAAACGCCATAAAACCGAAACCAAAAGGATGCATGATCCAAAGCCGCAAAACCGTGTTGTGGATTATCCCGCCCTACTTGGAATCCGCGTGGTCCGCTGATCCCCCAGAGTCTCAAAGCACGAACGACACGAACATAGAACAGAAATTTCAGGATCCTGATAGCATGCCTCACCCTACATCCTGAAACTCTAAACCCTGAAACCTTGAAACCCTCAACCCTGAACCCTGAAACTCTAAACCCTAACCCCAAACCCTAAACCCTGAAACTCTGAACCCCTTGAACTATCCTTCTAGATTCCTTGATGGGAACCCTCAGAGGATCCCTTAAAGATCCCTTTAAAGGACCCCCCCCCAACCCGCAAAAGAGAGCTGCGCCTCATTCCGGCCCCGGCCACCGACGGGGCAGAGTCGAAGGCCGCCATAAGTGACAAAGCTTCCACGCGGGGCTTTAGATGGTAGTAAATACAGTTACCTTAAGGACCCTAAACTATGGGAATTATGGTGTATTCCTTATTCTGGCTGGGTAATACAGTAGTAAATATTACATGATGGTATGTAGTATGTAATACAGTACTACATGATAGTATGTCATATTCAAACATATCATGTACTACTGTATTTTACCAGGTTGAATCATATTTCAGATTCTAGTCTACTATAGGTCTAGTAGCACGGTAATAGTACATATATGGTGCAGTATGGGTACTACCTCAAGTAAGGAAAATCCCGCAGTCGGTTCAGGGTTAATCTGATACTCTGATGGGTATACTAGGTCCATTCCATAGAGGTCCTCAAACTTGAAACACTACGGCTTTTCTGTCCCAAAGACTATGCTCGAAATGGCTTCCAGCATATGTGTGAGTCTTGTAATTCATCGTCATCATCATCAGAGTCATCACGGCAGTCAGAGCTATGATTAGCAGGATAGCACTGTTGTGGCACCAATACGTTCAAGATGTCGTGAGGAAGCTTTCACTTGTCTTTGGTTAGTAGGGAATGGAGGAATGGGGTACAATTATAACTACTATTACTACCATTCTTCCATTCCCTACTAACCAACGGTAAGTTCAAGCTTCAAATATGCCGGGCTCTCTGCACTCCCAGCCGGTCTACAGTCAAAGCTCTCATTGTTGGGGTAGGATTAAAACATGTACATCTTTATTCCTTATTGGGTTGAAGTACCCATAACATGTAATGTCAAGGGTTTCTGGGTCTAGGGTTTGCAGGATTCGAGGCTTCAGGGCGCGGGTTAGCCTTCTATCGATGCTAGGCTTTGGAGTTTGACATCTTGAACTTCAGGCTTGGCGACTAGTATAGGGTAATAATTAAGATGGGGTTTTGGTGCCCATTATAGCATAATGATAATGAGGAACCCCCGAAAATAGTGTAGGTAACTATTTCGGCCCCTATAGAAGGACGAGACTGTGACTCTGCTGCTTGCACGAGGACTTGTCGGTGCACTTGGCACCAAGGGTTTGCAGGGATGCCTGGCTCTTAGGTCGGGAATGAGGGAATGGGTTACAGGGACTACTATAAGGGACCCTTAAGGGACTATCATAGGGATCAATTCCCCCAATCCCTACTAAGAACAGGACAAAGGGATGCGTTCTTGCCACTCCATCTGGCTTGGTCTTGACGACTTGGCGGCGTCCCCTTTACAAGCGTTTTAGCTGCTGACTCAGGATTTCGGGCCTGAAGGAACAAGTCGGGTTTAGGGTTTGGGGTTTGGGGTTTAGGGTTTAGGGTTTAGGGTTTAGGATTTAGGGTTTAGTTTAGGGTTTAGGGTTTAGGCTTTGGGGTGATGTGCCAAAGTATCCCACTACTCAGAGTTGCATGCACGCCACTGCTCGAGAGGAGTCTGGGACTAAAGTACAGCAGAGCTCCAGAAGCTGCGCCCATGAGTAGCAGAGTGCGACAAACTTAGGGTTTCGGGGTTTAGGGTCTAGGGTTTGCGACAAACTTAGGAGTTGCGCACACGCGATCTTCATGTTGCTGTTAGTCAGTTATGGAACGGCTTTTATTCGCTGTATCGCGTGTTGGATTACGGTCTCGGGTTCGCATAGACTGAAGTAATGAGGTTCGGAGTACTCCACATTGAACATACATCGCAACATCAGGGGACAGGGTTACCGGCCCTAGATGACCGCGGTTACCGGCACTGCATCCAAAATCACTCGGGTTTTTCGCTTCTGCTGAGACCAGGAACTTGTTGCGAAGTTCGGCACGCATACGGCCAGACTTGGGGCACGAGTGCAGCACGTCCATGAAGTAATGAGCGAGAACCTGGGTTCTTGTTAAGGAACTTACATTACATTACCATCATAAGGAAACCATATCATTTACTATAGATCCCTATTATGGCAACTCAAAACTAAACTCCTTAACAAGAGCCCAGGAACGCAGGCATGGCTTCCTAAGAGTGGAACGGGTCCAAGCGACACTCGGCACACAGGAACCTCGCACTCCTGGGCCGCTCTCTCGACCTCTCCAAGAGCATCTTCTCCCATGCCAGCATCCTGGGTTCTTAAGGGCTTCTTTAAGGGATCTATAAGGGTTCCTTTAAGGGTTTAGGGTTTAAGTTACCATAATAGAGATCTAAAGCAAATAATAAGTTTCCTCAATATGGTAATTTGAACTAAACTTAACTAAACTCCTTAACACCAGCCAAGCATCATCCCCCAGCACAAGCAAAGGCGCAGTAGAGGCTTCGACCACTTCGTGCATCGGCCGGCCATCCGGGTGCAAGATCAGAGTGCAGGGCTTGGCATCGTCCACTCGCAGATATCTCAGAGCCGCACAAACTGTGGAGTACAGGTTCTCATCCACCAGGCTCATGCCGCGCAGGCACTTCTCCTGCGCGCCCGGCAACTGGAAGTCCCTCCTAAAGCTTGACATATCGCGGCACTGCCAGTCATGCAAGGAAGTTTCAGGGGCCGTGTACAAGTGTACACAAACTTGGTGTGTATATATATATATACACACTATGCATATGTGTATGTGTATATATATATATATACACATCTACACATATACACATCTACACATATTCACATCTGCATATACACACATGTACGCACACACTCACATAAATTATGCGTGCGGGTCGCAGTCGATATCTGTCGTTGGTCTTGTGCTCGCGCATTGTACCGTTCATGTATGTGCCAAGGTGGTGACGAATACTAGCCTATCAACCCAGGTATACTTAAAAGCTAAAGGCACAAGAGCCGTGCAAACATAACGGAGTCTACTGTGCAAACCCTGCTGAAAGTTACACCTGAACCCCCTAAACCCTTAACCCTGAACCCTCAAACCCGAAATGCCCACTCTGCCCTTGTCCTCCCTGGAGCTCTCTTCCTCTGTCCCCCGTGGCTTCCCTCCGAGTTTGAGCAATCGTCGCAGCAGGCAGGCACCCCCCCGTTCATCTGGCCGCCAGTGTTTCACCTCGGCGCCCGCTTTCTTGGGCATGTACCCAGAGAGCCCAATACCCCTTAATTAAGGAATATACCATAAACTATAAGGGGCTTCATATTATGACTTGAGCTATACTCCTTTTTTTGGAGGGGTATTGGGCTCTCTGGGTAGTCTTGATCGAGACTCCAGGATTCCAGAGCTGCAGTTTGCTGTACTTGGAGGATCATAGGGCTTAGTAAGTAAGCTTATAAGTACCTTAATTGGGGTTATAAGTGGTTATAAGTATAGTTGCCCTACCTAGTTATTAAATCCCATGATCCTTTAAGTAGTGCGGCCAAATTACCTCAGGGCCATGCACGGCCAAGGTCCGGTGCGGCAGTGACCCGCCCAAGTGGACAAAGCAAGTCGAGTTCCTCGAAGGGCTTCTGAAGTTGCGGGTTTGTGCCCAGAGAGCCCAATACCCCTTAATTAAGGAATATAGCTTAAATCATAAGGGGGTTTATATTATGATTTAAGCTATATTCCTTAATTAAGGGGTATTGGGCTCTCTGGGTGGGACTTACCGTTTAGAAGGTTTCTGGCTTGTAATACACTTAAGACTTTTAATAACATTTAAGGCTTCGGGTTTACAAGACTTGCGCTTTAGAACGCTTCCGGTGTCTTCGGCTTCCTACTTAGTATAACGCCTAGGGTCCGTAAGTTCTAAGGCTTCTAAGGTTTATCAATTCGAGGGTGTATAATGTTTAGTGTGTCTATCGTCGAGGGTTTAGGGCTGAAAACGCCCTTAAAAGCCTTTTAGGGCTTGCTAGGTTCAGGGTCAAGGTTCTACGGGGGAGCTCCTGCGGATACCATGGGAGGTAAAGAGTACCGAGCTGATCACCCGGCAGATGAGGTCAAAGCGGCCCTCGGTGAGGCTCTCGAGGTTTACCTGGGCTCTTGCTTCTAAGGACCTGGCTGAGGATACAACGATACACCTGTAAACATATATATATATATAATCATATACATATACGTATTACATACACATACATGGAATCATGGGGTTGAAGGTTTGAGGGTGAAAACGTAAACCCTTAAACCCGAAATCCCATGAACTCTTTTCATACTATGGCGGCTCAAGTGTAGTAACCAGCACTCTATGATTTATACATATCATATCTATGTCTCTATATGTTGAATATATGTACTATGTCTTAACCCACACTGGTAGCCTAACTTCACATCCTCAACAAGGGCTCAGGTACCTCCGCGCAACTCGAGGTTTTGGCCGCTAAGAGCAGGAAGGCTCGAGGCATGCAACCCGGGCCACAGGCTTCTGCAGTCAGCATCGCTGCTTTAAATTGCAAGATCGGGGCCTTAATATGGAATATAGTACCCTAAACAGGTTAAAGGTTACCTACTTTACGACTAGGAATAGTTCGAATCGTGTTCTTTTGGAAAGGTCTATGAGGGTTTGAACTGCTTGTTGCATCTTTGCTTGCAGGGCTTAAAGGGTTCTCAGAGGTTGATCATTGAGGGTTTAGAGAGTAAGGGGTGTCGGGTTTCGGGTTGAGGGTTTACGGCGAGCGGTCTAGGCTTAGGGATTGCGGGTTCAGGGGTTCAGGGCTTCCAGGAGATACCCAGAAGCCATGGCCGATCTTGCACAGCCTGTGGAGCATCTGCATGCGACTATGCTATTGTCAGTATTTTTTTCACTATAACCATGAGTACTATTATTCTTGTTATTGTTATTGTTGTCATTATTATCTGAAGCTTGCCCTGAACCTTGAAGTCCACTAGCCGCTGCAGGCACACTGCAGAACGCGTTATAGCTGGAGCCTCAGAACGGCGAAAAGGCCCCTGACACCTCCTGCAACAGGTTGCCACGAACTTGCAATGGCCATGAGGACGACCACCACCAGCACCCCACCACCACCACCACCACCACCACCACCGCCGACCGATGCCAACAAAACTAGTCTACTTGGCGTGCATAACAATGCTTCTGATCAATGCTAGCAATGATAACTATCATCATCATCATGATAATGATACTATATAATACCTGGCTTAATGTAAGAGCCTACATCACTAGTGTAAGGTTTCATGGGGCGTTCAACAATGGTAACATGAGGCCTGCCCGGATCTCACTTCGACCGTAGCCTGGGTCGGCGAGAGCGCACTAGGCACTAGACCCTATAACACCCAAAAAAACCCTTGGAAATCACACACACACACACACACTCACACAACTGGAGAGGCTTCCTCTGACCCGCCTTCTTGTTGTTGAGGGCGACATGAAGTCGCTAATTAGTTGCATGATCGTCCAGTGCATATGCTCTCATGTGCAAAAGTAAGACAACATGTTGACCTGAAGCTGGAAAACCTGGTTTAGACACAAGCGAAACTAGTTGCACACCAGCTGTGCACGCAGACACCCAGGCCGTGCAGTTACTTTAACAGGTACGTTTGCACGGCATACTGGATGGGTCTTCGTTGGCCCAAGCCATCCAGCAGCCCTTGGGCCCCCTGCAGATATAACAATTCTCGCTGAAAACATCATGCACAAAAAACATGTGGAGCAAAGTTTGTCGCATGTACAGCAGAATGACACAAACAAGCCCCAACTGGGGCAAGTCCTCAAAACAGTACACAACGGCCTGGAGGCTCAACACGGGACTGAGGCTCAACAACATCAAAGCAACACAACCACCTACACAGGCCCCAAGGCTCCAACAAGGGACTGAGTCTCAACAACAGAAGCAAACAAAGTGGAATGAATTAGGGTTTAGGGTTCTCATTCGTGGCAGAATACAACTTCGGCCATCGTTCATCCCAATCAATGTTGCGTCTCATGCAAGTCCATCCAAATAAATAAATAAATATCCACTTCACGCATCAACGTCTGCCTTAGCCATAGCCGAACCCTGCTGTAAGCTGCAAGTCCATCCAAATAAATAAATAAATAAACAAATAAATATCCTCATCACGCAATCGATCATTTTTGTAAGTCCAGGGAATCGGAATGTGTTCTTTGTAAATTGCAGCCTTCCTCGAGACTGCACTCCGGAATACAAGCCAAGCAAGAGCTGATCTGCATGTATCTGGTCTGCTGAAACAACACTTGAACGCGAGTCTCAAGCCAGAAAATGCCTAAACATGAAAACACATGCAGTCGTCAGTGATCTCCGGACGCCACTCCACTCTGATTTCCGGAAGTGTGATTTCCGCTCAGTGATCTCCACTTGAACATGTTGTGAAACGGAAATGATCTCCCGAGCTGCTAACACAAGAACCCCGGTGGGCCGGCAACTTCGCCGAATAGCGACAAGGCCCTCATGAGGGAGCTCTTGTCGAACACAACTGGAGAGGCTTCCTCTGACCCGCCTTCTTGTTGTTGAGGGCGACATGAAGTCGCTAATTAGTTGCATGATCGTCCAGTGCATATGCTCTCATGTGCAAAAGTAAGACAACATGTTGACCTGAAGCTGGAAAACCTGGTTTAGACACAAGCGAAACTAGTTGCACACCAGCTGTGCACGCAGACACCCAGGCCGTGCAGTTACTTTAACAGGTACGTTTGCACGGCATACTGGATGGGTCTTCGTTGGCCCAAGCCATCCAGCAGCCCTTGGGCCCCCTGCAGATATAACAATTCTCGCTGAAAACATCATGCACAAAAAACATGTGGAGCAAAGTTTGTCGCATGTACAGCAGAATGACACAAACACACGAAACCCTAAACCCTCAACCCTAGGCTTTAAACCCTGAACCCTCAGTCCTGAAACCTAAAGTTCCTAAAGCACCAAAACAACCCCGACGGCCGATCCTGAACCCTTGGAAATTGGGTTCGTCTTCGAGGTAGGAGTTCAGGAGTTTAGGGGTTTGGGGCTCAGGGTGTAGGGTTTGTGGGATATGGTTTCCAGAACAATTCATATCTAGGTGCTTTTGGGGCTCCTATCCAGGAATATTGGTAGAGGAAACCTTGGGCCGTCCTAGCATCCTCCTCTTGCTGCCACCTACTGCGACGACGACTACTACTGGCAGTACCACTCCAGAGCATTACCTCAACCTGAACTGAAGTCCCCCTCCGTCTCCCCCGTTCATGCACCGGCGCGCTGGGCGTCCGAAGGTCCTTGCAACATCGGCAAGCCGTCAGACGAATGCTGCCAACTGCGGAACTTGTTGCGACATCTCAAATAAAATGCCTCAACAAGACCCCAGAAGAGGTGGATTGTCGAATTCGCCACGCAACTGTTAACGCCCCGGTCTTGAGACTAGGGGCTCAACTCTTGGTCAGCCTTCAACCCTTGCACAAATCTTCCAATTACACCAGCGAAGACCCCAAACAGAATGCATCGAATCATACCGATTCAAGTTGGAATGTGTTGGATCCCAATCTGGCTTCGCCAGCAGATGCTGCGAAAAAGATGTTTAGGCATTAGGCAATGCATTTTTGCGAAAGAAGAATGGGTGGTGGGACTCAAGCATGTGGGGAAGGTTTGGGAGGGTCCCGGGAGCATCGTCCATAGGATCTTGCTGCAACAGCAACCCCGTACTGAAAATGCACATTTCCGCCGCAACTGCTGCATACGTTTGTGGACGAAGTGCAAAAGAGCTTGGTATTCGCTTCGATTGGCTGTCGCACTGAAAGAAGGGCCGTGCATGTTTGGTAAAAGGGGCAGGAAGGGGTTTCTCGGCTTACGAGGCAAACAAGAAGCTCTCTTTACACGGAACCGTTCACGATTTTTTCCGCTGACCAATTATATAAGAGCGTCGTCCACAGGATCTTGCTGCCGCAGAAACCACACACGGAACAAAAGCGAGAAAGGAAGAAGTGCAAAAGAGCTTGGTAGTCGCTTCGGTTGGCTATCGCGCAGGAAAAGAACGGAACTTTGCCGTGCATGTTTGGCAAGAGATGTAGAAAGGGATTTGGCGGCTTACATTACAAGGCAAATAAAAATCTCTCTTGGCACGGAACCGTTCACGTCTTTTTCTGCAAACCGAACGAAGAGCGTCGTGCACAGGATTTTGCTGCCGCAGAAACCACACGGAAAAACACACAACTTTCCCGCAACTGTTACAACATTGCTGCCTTGCAAGACAGGATACCTTGTCTCTGCTGTAGACATTTGTGGAAGAAACACAACAGAGTTTAGTATAGGGATGGCTTGGCTGTCGCACAGGGAAAAGTGGGAACTTTGCCGTGCAAACTTGGCAAAAAGAAGCGCAAAGGGGCTTGTCGGTTCTTTACACGGAACCATTGACGATTTCTTCCGTCGACCGAACGAAGAGTGTCGCCCACAGGATCTTGCTGCCGCAGAAACCACGCACGGAAAAACACACAGCTCTTCCGCAATTTTCACAACATTTCCGTTTTGCAAAACAGGATACCTGGCCTCTGCTGTAGACGTTTGTGGAAGAAGCACAAAAGAGTTTGGTATACGAGTCGGTTGGCTGTCGCACGGGAAAAAGTGGAACTTGGCGCAAACTTAGCAAAAGGAATGCCGAAGGGGTTTGTCTACTTACAAACCGAAGAAAAATCTTTCCTTTACACGGAACAATTGACGAGTTTTTCCACAGACCGAACGAAGAATCTCGTCCATAGGATCTGGCTGACAGAAAAACCACGCACGACAGCCAAAAAAACAAAAATAACTCTCCCACAACTATTACGACATTGCTGCCTTGCAAGACAGGATACCTGGCCTCTGTTGCAGACGTTTGTGGAAGAAACAGAAGAGAGGTTGGTTCACGGATCGGTTGACTGTTGCAAGCCCACTTATGCTTTGAATCCAGCCCTCTTTGTGGCCCATCCATCCAACCCAGACGTCCAAAAAGGAGACATGAAGGGAACCCGATGGGAGCCCAGGCCCTTTGCCGCGGCCGTCCAACCCAGGATCCCAGAAAGGAAATATGAAGGAAGCCCAATGGGAGCCCAGGCCCTTTCCCTTTGCCGCGGCGCAGCCGTCCAATCCAGGAACCCAGAAAGGAAATATGAAGGGAGCCCAATGGGAGCCCAATCAGTTTGCTGCGACCTACCCATCCAACCCACCCCGGCCCACCTTTTTTCTGAGGAGAGAACCCCAAACCGTACTTGTTTGGGGAAAGGAAATATGAAGGGAGCCCAGTCCTGCCCATCCATACGCCCAGCAGCCCGAAAAGGATGAAGGGAACCCAATACGAGTGTCCAGCTTCTTGGCCGCAGCCCACCCATCCGACCCAGGAGCCCGGAAAGGAAATATGAAACCCAATGGGAGCCCAGCTTCTTGGCCGCGGCCCACCCATCCGACCCAGGAGCCCAGAAAGAAGACAATATGAAGGGAATCCAATAGGAGCCCAGCTTCTTGACCGCGGCCCAGAAGTCCAGCTTCCTGGCCGCGGCCCCACCCATCCGACCCAAGAAAAAGGAAACATGAAGGGGGCCCAACAGGAGCCCACCTTCTTAGCCGCGGCCCACCCATCCGACCCAGGAGCCTAGAAAGGAACTATAAAGGGAGCCGTTTGGGAGAAGGGAGCCCAACGGGAGCCGAACGTTTTGGCCGCGGTCCACCCATCCGACCCAGGAGCCCATTCACAGGATCCCAGCTTCTTGGCCGCGACCCGCCCATCCGACCCAGGAGTCCAGAAAGAAGGAATCATGAAGGGAGCCCAACGGGAGCCCAGCTTCTTGATCGGAGCCCACCCATCCGACCTAGGAGCCCAGAAAGGAAATAGGGAGAAGGGAGCCCAACGGGAGCCGAGCGTCTTGGCCGCGGCCCACCCATCCGACCCAGGAGCCCAGAAAGGAAATATGAAGAGAGCCCAACAAAACCCATTTCGTTGGCCTAGTATGAAGGGAGCCTAGCTTCTTGGCCGCGGCCCGTCCATCCGACCCAAAGGAAATATGACGGGAGCCCGTTGGGAGCCCAGCCTTTTTGCCGCGGCCCATCCATCCGACCCATGCGTCCAGAAAGGAAATATGAAGGGAGCCCAATAGATCCCAGCTCGTTGGCCGCGGCCCAGCCATCCGACCCAGCCAAGTATGAAGGGAGCCCAACTTCTTGGCCGCGGCCCACCCATCCGACCCAGGAGCCCAGGAAGGAATATGAAGGGAGCCTAGCGGGAGTCCAGCCCCGTTGCGCGGCCCACCCATCCGACCCAGGAGTCCGGAAAAGAATCATGAACGGAGCTCAACGGGAGCCCAGCCCCGTTACCGCGGCCCACCCGTCCAGCCACCGCGGCCCAGCTTTTTTCTGAGGAGAGAACCCCAAACTGTACCTGTTTGGGGAAAAACTCAAGATCCAACTTAGCCTGAACCCAAAAGCCTAAACTTCTGCTCCAGAGCTGCCATGGATGTACTAAAGCACTACTTTGCTGTTTGAGATTTAAAAGGCGCCAACTTCTTGAGCCGTGTTGGGCACGATAAGCCTGCGACTCATGATTGCTAGGAGCTTAGGGTCCACTTGGAGGATCATGGGACTTAGTAAGTATGGTTATAAGTACATTAAGAGGGCTTATTTGCACGTATAGTTACTTTAATTATAACCCTAGTTACCAAGTCCCATGATCCTTGAAGCAGGGCTTGCAGCTTAAGGGTCAGAGGCCAGCGTAATTTCAGTTCCCATAACCAGGAACCTTTGAGATTACTTTAAGACACCTCGCATGGTAGCTTAAACTAGGCTCCCTAACTATGATAACTATCAGTACTTCTGTTACCATTATGGCTAGTACTGCTATTACTACGATTATTACACTGTAGCTTGTATTGCTATTACTATTGTTACCATTATAGCTAGTATTGCTATGATTACTATTATTACTCGTTTTCCTCCTCTCCTTTACTAGACCTAAGAGTAACCTAGGAATAAAAAGGGTGCCCTTTTTGGTTTAAAGAGACCTATAAGGGAACCTGAACCCTAAAAAAGGGAACAAGGGCCTATTCTAGGTCCTAGTTGGGGACTTTGTGGTCTTTAAGCGTTTAGGGCTTAGGGTGTTAGGGTTTAGGGGTTTATGGTTTAGGGTTTTAGGGGTTTCGGGGTTTAGGATTCAGGGATCTCTCCTTTAAAGGCCCAGTTCTGGCTCGGGGGGTTTTGAGGTTCGGACCTCGGACCCCAGATCCCTGCATAAAAAAACTCTGAAGCCCAATAAAACCTACGATCGTAAGATTTAGGGTTGAAGGGCTTAGGGTTTAGGGTTTCAGAGTTGAGGGTTTAGGGTTTCAGAGTTTAGGCTTGAGGGTTTCAGGGTTTATGGCTTAGGGTCTAGGGGTACATAATCCCTAAGCCTAAACCTAGACCCTTAATCCAGTGCCTTCTAGAAACCCCTACTTACAAAAACCCCTCCTCCTGCTTTCCACCTCTCTCAAAATGCTACCCACCGGCTTTGCCAGGGGACGAGAGGGCCGGGGCGGCCTCCAACGCTCTACTTCACATTTTTCGAGTTTGGTAACGGTTTAGGGTTGAGGGTTTTGGGTTTGGGGGTTTAGGGTTCAGGGTTTCGGGTTTATTGTACCACAGTAAACCAAAGCATATGGGTATGTGCATATATGCATATATATATATGTGTACATAGTATGATGTTGATCTAGCTTGGGCCTTTGTGGTATGTCACATCATGCTGGACAGTATGGGGTTTAGGGCTCGGGTGGCGGCTCGCATTGCAGTTTGCGTCCATGGCCCACAGTTCTGGGTTCAGCATTTAAATGAGAAATGTGGGTGGGGGAGACAGGTTCAGGGTTTAGGGTTTCTAGGGGGCTTTTGAAGCCTCTTGGGTGAGATCATGCAAGGATCAGTTGGCACAATCGAAGGCTAGGTTAGTGGTAGTTTGATACCACCCCACATGTACCGCGAGGACATGGAGGAAGTCACCTGCGCTTGACATGTAGATCACGGAGATTCTGGACAGCTCTCTAAATAGGGTCCCGTCTAGGGTCCTTTCTATAAGGGTGCAGCGCTACGTTTCGGAACTTCCCACATGGTTTCTGCTTCTGTAGGTGAGGGTTCCGGCTTGCACATCGACACCTAGGGTTCAGGGCTTAGGGTTTTAGGAGTTAGAGTTTCGGGTTTAGGGTTTGTAGGGGCATGGCATCGAGGCATGCTGTAGCTGTACTGAGAGGTGCTAGTAGTAGGCGAATGTTGCAAAACCTCGTTCGAAAACCATAAACCGTAATATATCACATAGACTGTAAAGTTCCGATGAAAGACTCGGGCTGGGTTTGACTGCCCCGGCCTACTGAAGTTCGACGGCTTCTTGGAAGCTTCGGAATGGACAGACGGGTGCCTCGGGACGCCAAGATTTAGGTCTCAAGGGCTTCAGGGAACTTTGGAAGGAGCTCAGATTGAAGCACCCGCTTTCTGTGCAAGCATTACCAAAAATGCATGAGCCTAACTGACTCCTGATCCTTCGCTTGCGGGCGTACAACACCACTACAAGCCTAGCTCACCGGCTGGCCCGCTGGATCCACAAAAGAACTTATCTGGCTTCTGCTTGAGGTTCGCAGTCGGGCTTGGGGACCATTGTACCATAATTGATATAGGAGCCTTAATATTAGAATAAGGTTTTGGGTTCATTGTACCATAATTATACGGGCCTTAATGATTGGAATAGGGTTTTATGAGTCAGGATCTTGTGTTCTGGTGGGGCCTGGGCTTCTAAAGCGGTCGGCTGTGGGAGCCAAGTCTGGGAGAGGAGGCCTAGACGAAGCTCTGCTAAAGAAGAGGAGGCTTCCTGGTCAGCTTCTTAGATTGATAAGGCTTCATATGATCTTTCAGACGTAGTTGTTCAGGTACATAGTGCCTGACATCGGCATCAAATGGTCACGCTGAGCTTACCTTGACGGCGAAGTCAACTCATGATTGCCACTTGATGTGAGACGAGACAGCAACAACAACGACAAACAACCACAACAACCCCGCCGCAACCACAAGAAGAAGAAGAAGAGGCACAAAAACGTGTCAATATGATGGTTGCTGTGACTGTACTGGTGGTGTTGGTGACGACAAAGAAGGCAATAATAGTGGCGATGATGATGACGATGATGATGAAAGTACAACAACGATGATGGTGCCGGTGCTAGGCTTGGCATGTAGTAGTAGTAGTAGTAGTAGTAGTAGTAGTAGTAGTAGTAGTAGTAGTAGTAGTAGTAGTAGTAGTAGTAGTAGTAGTAGTAGTAGTAGTAGTAGAGTAGTAGAAGTACTTTGAGAGTCTTGTTTTAAGGCAGTTGGGATGGTTGGGGTTTTTGAGGCTTGCACACAAGGGGCCAGGTCTCCGATACGAAAAGCTGAGCCCATTCAAAGAAGGCGGCGCAACCGGCACTGCCAGGCTTGAGGAACAGAGTGGCGTTTACGGAGGCACTTGATAAAGTGCCGGAAAGAGTTAAGAGTACATACGACACCGGCAGCCGTGCAGGAGCGGGGTTCAAATTGTCTCTCTGTCTCTCTGTCAGAACATATGCGTAGATGAAAACTTAACGCGCCCTGTTCATACACACTGCCGTGAGGACATACATACATGCAATGCATGCATAGGATTACATACGAAAAAGTATTCAAAGTGCATACATACACAAATACGAAGCTGAGCGGACACATGTGCGTAGAAGATGCTTTATTTTCCATGAATGTGAATACACACTCCTATTTTTCTCTGCATATATATATATATACCTATATGTACAAACAGACAGACAGACAGACAGACAGACAGGCAGAGAGACAGAGAGACAGAGAGACAGCCAGGACAGACGAGAGCAAGAGCGACAGAGCGAGAGAGATGCGAAATAACACATCATATGCAGAGAGCTTTCCATAACATACACATACCTATGTGTATAAATCTACCTTTACCCTCCTGCCGATCTGTCTAATATTGATCTGTGTGCGTGCGTATGCATATGTACGTGTGTACAGATATGTACATGTATATGTATTTGTACTTGTATATGCATATGTATAAGCATACGTATATGTATATGTAAAAGTATATGTGTATGTATATGTATGTGTATGTGCACGTGTACGTGTACGTGTATGTGTATGTGTATATTATATTTACATGCATACATGCATGCATACATACATACATACATACATACGTATATATACATATATGTATATACATACATATATATATGTATATATATATATACATATATATAAATATGTATATATACATATATATATATATATATGTATATACATATATGTGTGTGTGTCTGCATATATACGTATACATACATATATATATATATATATATATATATATATATATAAATACATATATATATATGTACATATATGTAAATACATACATATATATATATATATTATACATATATATATATATATATATATATATCTGTGTGCCTATATGTACATGTGGCATATATGCATATGTATCCGTGTGTGTGTGTGTCTGTGTGTTGATTGGATTGCAATCATCGGATACGAACTTCTGTACAATCTGTGGATCATCCGCGCTGTGCGTGCTGCTTGTTCTGGACGCACGATATGAGCCGTGTGGGCTAGCAGTTACGGTAAGTGGAATCAAGCCAAGTTCCGTGTTTGGTGTGTGTGTGTGTGTGCGTGTGCTGCAGGTAATTTCCTTACTGTATGTACTTGATGTGCTCTTCTAAGATACTACATGTGCTATGTACGGAAGTGCGTGCTGTGCGTCGCCGATGTGCTCGTGGCAATCTGCCTGTGCACTCCGTGGTACAAAGGTAGTTTATGAGCTTTGCAACACGTGTACTTGCCTTGTGTACCTTGGGTATCCAGGCACACAGTATACAACTTGTCATGTACTGGTACATGCACCATGTTGTTTCGTAAGCACACTGCATGTACATCAAGCACTATACTTCATGCGCTGTATGTTTTCGATACTGTATGCATTGCACGCATTGCGCGCCTCTGTATGTATGACGAATGCTAGGCAACGATCCTCAATCTTGAGGGCTTCCTACGTAGGGGTTTAGGGTTTAGGGTTTAGCAACTTGAACATAAAGCGGGGAATGTAGCTCACATGTGGTAACTTTACACTTTAAATACGACGAAGGTTTTAGGCGCTTACTGCGGGGATCGTGCCGTGCTAGGATTGAAAGGGGACAAAACGCTAGCAAAGACACAAACGCTAAATCATCGCACTGTTGGACATAACTCAGGCATCCCGCGTCGGCATCCGTATGGTACAGATTCTACTGTTTAGGGCTCTGAAACTCGCACATACTGCTGGCCACCACTCACTGCCAGAAACTGCCGGCTCAGAGCAAACAAAAAACAAGGTCTGCAAGAAGCTGTTGACACAGGATGCAGCAGTGCACTGCATCCCAGACCTCGCCGAGCAACGCATCCTTACGAGTATCCTCAACCCTAAACCCTGAGCCCTACTATAAGTCCCTTTTTGATGCCTTTAAAGGAACCCTATTCTAATTACTAAGGCCCTTATATCCCTAAGTGCCTGATAGCTTTGGAGGCTTCAAGCTTGCATTGCCGACCTCCGATGAGTGCACCTGCGCAGACCACTAAACTTCCGCGTGTCGACTGCGTCATGGCTTCACCGACACGCTCTCTGCGACCTCAGCTCAGGTTTTGGGGATGGAGCTTTCTTGAAGCCCCGAACATCACGGCATCACGGTGCTGCAAGCTGCAACTATGGAGTTTCAACCTATCTGTCCATCTCTTTAGCATTGTCTATCTCTCTACCTAACTTTGTCTTCTACTCTCGATATCTAGCATTATCTAGCTATCTACCTAACTGCCTAACTTTCTATTCCACTCTATCTTCGAAACCCTAAACCCTAAATCCTAAACCCTGAACCCTAAACCCTAAAACCCTAGACTCTAAAACCCTAAACGCTTAAAGGGAACTCCTGAAAGTTGGAATATAGATTAATGGTAGGATCCCCTATAATTTACCTTAAAGGGGTTACGATAATGATATTCCAACTTTCTGGCTTCTACTGTAAACCCTAAGAAGGTTCGAGCTCCGGCCTCCGAAAGCGCGGAGGTCGCGGGCCGGAGGTCCGGAGGCATCGGGAAGGGGTCCACGTCGTTGGCCTTTTTTGGCTAGACCCAAGAGTATCCTAGGAATAAAAAGGGTGCCCTTTTTGGTTTAAAGGGGCTTATAAGGGAACCTGAACCCTAAAAAAGGGAACAAGGGCCTATTCTAGGTCCTAGTTGGGGACTTTGTGGTCTTTAAGCGTCTGGGGTTTAGGGTGTTAGGGTTTAGGGGTTTATGGTTTAGGGTTATAGGGGTTTAGGGGTTTAGGGTTCAGGGCTCTAGATGTACTTAAGGTCTACAGCCTGTGGGCTGCTGTGCGATGTTTAGGACTTTAGATGTACTTAAGGTCGACAGTTTAGGGTGTAGTGGGATGTTGGTGGTATATGGTTTAGGGCGTACGATGTAGGCTGCAAGGGGAATCTTTAGCTGTCATGTTCTGGTGATGGTGGCGATGGTGATGGTGACTTGTGGTGAGTGGTGGTGACTTGTGGTGAGTGGTGGTGAATGGTGGTGACTCGCGGTGACTGGCAGTGACTGGCATTGACTGGTGGCGACTGGCGTGGACTGGCGGTGACTGGTGGTGACTGGTGGTGACTGGGATAGTACGAGTGAAGTTGATAGTGATGGACGTGTTGAAGAATATGAAGCCGAGATGACAGAAATGACGATGATGATGATGATGTGGCAGCTGCAGTATTTTGCAGGAACAGTAGTAATTCAGTAGTAGTAGTAGTAGTAGTAGTAGTAGTAGTAGTAGTAGTAGTAGTAGTAGTAGTAGTAGTAGTAGTAGTAGTAGTAATAGTAGTAGTAGTAGTAGTAGTAGTAGTAGTAGTAGTAGTAGTAGTAGTAGTAGTAATAGAAATAGTAGTAGTAGTAGTAGTAGTAGTAGTAGTAGTAGTAGTAGTAGTAGTAGTAGTAATAGAACTAGTAGTAGTAGTAGTAGTAGCAGTAGTAGTAGTAGTATAGTACTAGTAGTAGCAGCAGTAGTAGTAGTAGTAGTAGTAGTAGTCGTAGTAGTCCTAGTAGTCGTAATAGTTGTAGTAGTAGGAGTAGTAGTAGTAGTAGTAGTAGTAGTAGCAGTAGTAGCAGTAGTAGTGCTAAAAGTGGCAGCAGCAGTCGTCGTCGTCGTGGTGGTAGCAGTAGCAGTAGCAGTAACAGCAGTCGTAGTAGTAGTAGTAGTAGTAGTTGCTGGTTCAACAGTAGTCGTCGTCGTCGACGGTGGTAGGTGCCGTTGCTGTCGCTGCTGCTGCTGCTGTTGTTGTTGCCGCTGCTGTTGCTGCTGCTGTTGCTGTTCATCGCCATTGTGATGATGATCATCATCATTAGCATTATGCTCATCGTTAAATCCTACGGCTTATTCTCACGTGGGCAAACCTGCCTTTGTACGGCTGGTCGTCTCCCTGAAGAGGACCTCCCGCATGGCCTTCCTGGGCCAGGGAATACTTCTCCAAACATGCAGCAAGCAGCACAAGTATAGACATCGGGCTGATGATCTTTATGCTTGTGGTACTACGGAGGAATGTCCTGAGACAGCTTCGGACTGCATCAACCAAAATCCAAAGTACCCAAGGTTGCAATCAGAGTGCATGGCTGAACAGGTCCTGGCTCGGCCGAGCCCTCGTCCTTTGAGGCGAGTGCTACAGACTCCGCAACCTGCAATGCCTCGCTAACCTAAACCACAAGCCTTAGACCCCAAACTTGGCCCGAAACCTTAAAGCCTAAACCGTCAACCACAAACACCAAACCCTGAACCCTAAACCCTAAACCCCACACCTGCGGCAAAAACTCAGAAGCTGCACCGGCATCTTCTCCACCGATGGGCCGCCGAGGTGGAAGGCATTCACGGCAGTGCTCGCCTTCCTCGCGTTCCGGGTAAAAAGTTTGGGGGCGGTTTGGAGTTTAGGGTTTAGGGCTTAGGGTTTGGGGGGCTCAGGGATTTCTGGAAGGTGTATGCGGCGTGGCATAGGGCCCTGAAGAACTTGAATAGGGTTTGTGGTGTATATTCTGGTATAATTATATTGGCTATTATGGTACAAATGTAATATAATTGCACTACTGATGGTAGTCTAAATATATACAATTACTAGCGTAACCAACACAAAGGACTGTGACTAGTCACTAGTCTTGAAGCGCCAGAAACTGTGAGGTCCTTAGCGGACAAAACCACAGCCCGTCCAACAACGCCCCCCTCAGTCATTGGTGTTCATACGGTTGATGATATGAACCCTGCAATACCTTAATAACCCTAGACTATGGGAATTAGGGTCTATTCCTTAATATGGGTCAAGCAGGATTTATATCATCAACCTTACGGATAATTTAGGTCCGATTTTAAATCCCCAAAACAGTACGGCACCTTTACAAGAAGGACCCTAAAAGGAGAAAGCTGCCCATATAGGGTTTAGGGTTTAGGGTTGAGGATGTGGGGTTTGGGTTTCTTGGATAAGGATACGGGACTTGATAACTAGAGTAGGGTTACTGTTCAGGTTCCTTTTCACGGTTCTGTAAGGGTGACTATAACGGATATGATGACAACTATGAGGGGCGGAGTATAGGGACCTATACAATTGGAACAGGGCTTTGGGGCTGAAAATAGGATTACTCTAATCCGAAACCTTAAGGTAGTACTACGAACCTCTATACAAGGCCTTCCTGTGAACGCAAGGCGATAACTGCTCAAAACACTTGGTTTGTAAAAAGCTATAGGACAGCCTTCTTTGCAAGGATCTCCCGATAAAGGAAAGTATTCTCAATGGCTTCTCCTGAACACCAACCTGTAGAACAACCCCCTCCAAGTGCTCCAAGTTTCACAGAGAATGGCTCCGCAACCGGCAGTGGGAGAAAGGGCATGCTGCAGAAAAGATTGGGCTCCTTCCGTCATGTGAGATGGCAATCGGGGTCGGTTTCGAGGTGCAGGACTCTTCGCTTGGCAGGACTTGGGGACATGTTTCACACACATGCTGCCCTGAAACATGCTGGCCTTCACTCCAGATTAGGTGCACACCAGGCGATTAAACCTAGAGCCGCGTCAGTGAACTCTACACGGAAACCGGCTTCCCGAAACCCGTATGACCCACAATCCAGAGTCTGTATGCCCTTCGTACACAGAACAAGGGTGGATGTGTGATCAAAAGTTTCGACCCTAGATCAGAGTCATGTCATCTCTGCACTCCAACTTGCAGTGGAGAGTCAAGATGATGTGCACCTTCATCCTAAAGTCCTTCAAAAACCGCAGGACGAGATCAGGGTTTGGTGTTTCACACGCATAACGAAACCTGAATCACACAAGATCCGTGTTCAACAAGCTACAGTCTCGGTCCCACCTACGTCCTGAAACTCCAAGACCGAAACCCTCCCGAAACCCTGAACCTGACATGCCAAACCCTCTTTCTTGGCCAGTCCGCAAGTGGCAAGCCCCAGACCCGAAACATTAGATCAGAACCGTAGCCACATGTCCGCAGCTAGACTACTATGCCGCAGATCCGAAAACCCAAACTTGACACCCGCAGTTATCTCGCTTTGAATCCTGAAGCCGAAATCCTAAATACCAAAACCATGAACCCATTACCTGCAAAAACGAGACATAAACTAAACCCTGAAACCAAAAAATCCTTGAATAACCCACCCAGGCCAATGCCTTGATCTCGTCGCAGAGAACCAGGCGGGTTTCTTTCGGAGCCCCTGTCCTGTGCCGGCTTGGTATCCATGGAGAACGACGGTTTCTGGAGCAGTTTCAGTCATGCCACTGACTGTATATGCGGATGGCCGTTTCGGCAAGGGCTTATGGCTGAGGCCCTAAACCTTAAATCCCTAAACCCCAAAACCTTACATCCTAAAACCCCGTAAACTCTAAATCCTAATAACCCCAAACCCGAAACCTCGAACCCTAAAACCTTAAATCCTAGGCCCTGAAGAACATCGGGTGCTTTGGGGGTTAGGCACTTAGATTTGGGAGTTCAGGGTTAAGAGCTTCGGGGTTTCAGTGCTCAGGTTCAGGGTTTCAGGGTTTAGGGCAGTTTAGGGTTTCAAGGTTTCAGGATTTCAGGGTTTGAGGGGTAAGGGTGTCTTAACTTAGGGTTCAGGCGTCGGGGTGAGTTTGTGCATGCGAGAATCTGGCACTACCGAGAGTATAGCCCTGTGTATCACGGCTGCAGATAGTGTCCCAAGACCCAGTTCGAACAAACTCATCTTCCACGCAACACTGAGACGGTTGGGGAACGGAAGCCCTGAGCAGTCTATAAATGTCCTGCAACTCGCAGCAATTCTAAGCCCTGAACCGGGCTTGACTCACAAAAACACACCCAAAGACCTGAACTCTAAGCTTGGATTCAAGCCCCAACTCCCAGACATTGAGCTCTCCGTAACGGTGGGCTCAGGGTTTCGCGTTTGGGGTTTTAGGGTTTAGGGTTTAGGGCCCTTTGTGTATGCAGTCTGCTTAGATGAGGACCGCGACCAAGCAAGAAACAGCCTCGGTACCATTCAAAGCTTGAGCATCGTCATTGACTCCAGGCACTACAGACCTACACACTGAAGCACTTAACCCTCAACCCACACACCCTAAACCCAAACTCGGAGATTCAGAAAACATGTCACGCTAGTAGAGGTCTCAGAAGGAGGGGCACCCCTTGATTTATCACAGAGCAGTATTGCACAGGAGGGTTCCTAAGTATCACAAACTCGCCAAAACCTAAACACTGTAAACCCCTAAACCCTAAACCCCCAACCCCTCAACCCTCGAAGCCCAAACCCTAAACCTAAACCCTAAAAGTGCGAGGGGCTGTGGCCGAGCCAAATCGCTTCCCAGCTTGCTGAACTTTGGCGACTGCGGCAGAAAAGGGTTGAGGTGTGCAGGGTCTGGGGTTTAGGGTTGAAGTCCAGGATTTAGGGTTTAGGGGTTTCGGGTTTAGGATCTAGGGGTTTCGGGTTGCTTTTGAAAGTGCAATTTTTAGGGTTAGGGTTTAGGTGTGCAGGGTTTGGGGTTTATACGGCTGATGGACAAAATCCTGCATTACCCACTATACGGAAGATACCATAATTCCCATAGTTTAGAGTCCTTAGGGTCATGCAGGATTCTGTCCATCAACCGTAGGGTTGAAGTCCAGGGCTGGGAGGTGTAACGGATTCGACGTGTGGGTCAGGGCTTGGGGTTGTGGATCTCTACGGTTTCGAGGTCCAGGTCGGGTCTTCCAAGGTGGGGCCCGAAACCCTAAACCCCTAAACCCTTTATTCTAAACCCTTAACCCCTAAACTCCTAAAACCTTAAACCCCTAAACCCCTAAACCCTAAACCCTAAACCTCTAACCTCTAATCCCTAAACCCCTAAACCCCTAAACCCCAAACCCTAAGTTGCACACCTGTTGCGCTGCTGCTCTCGGGCTTCACGAAGCCGCTCGAGCTTTTGCGCAAGGCTGAGGCGAGGAGGCGACCTGGCAAGGCAGCCCATCCGGCGAGGGCGGCGATTTCAGCAGCTCAATCTCTGCCTTCGCCATGTCCATCTCTTTTTTTTTGAAGGCCCTTTTCCGTCTGCAAATAGGTTAGGGTTTAGGGTTTAGGGTTTAGGGTCTCCATCTCTTTAGGGTTTAGGGTCCTGGGTTTGGGTTTGGGGGGAATGGAGATCGAGAACCCTTGGCGGTGTGCCCATGGGAAAAATTGGATTTGCTCAGCCATGCTTGTGGTGGGAAACGGGTCCCCGTAGATTTGGTACGCCCGAAAGAGCGCGAGCCCTTCAGAAGGACACCCCAAATGAGGTTTAGGGTCTGGGGTTTAGGTTTAGGCTTAGCGTGTCGGGTATATTCAGTATTAGAACAACTCCACTACCCTGTCGTCATATTAGGCCCCAAACCGAATCCCTAAACCCGACACCCTAAGCTCAAACAGAACCCCAACCCCAAAAACCATAAACCCTGAACCCTTAACCCCGATCCCTAAACCCTAAAGCTCAAAGCCCCTCCAAAATACCCCAAAACCCTGCACCCGAAGCTGAGACTCGCCCCTTCAGGTTTAGGGCTTGCGGGTTCAGGATCTTAGGGTTTAGAGTTTAGGGTATAGGGTCTAGGGTACCTAGAACCTGCCAGAAGCGAAACCAAGACTAAGAGCTTTCCAGTCTCGACCTCCGCCCGAAATAGGAAGCCTTAACTAGGTACTTTCTAGCCACGCTTGTAGTTCCCCCTCTGAACAGCCCCGAACGGCCTCGCTGCCAAAATCTCCCAGCTGAGTGCGGAAGTTGCAGACGAGCGAAGCATGACCATGACCCTGGGAGGAGTAGGGATTTAAAGTCTAGGGTTCAAAGTTTAGGGTGCAAGATCAGAGCGTTTTCACGCAGATTTGACAGTGCTGTGTTAATGACCCAGACCTCCGGGAGGATCTAGAAAGTAGATCCCCTAATTTGGGGCCCTATACTACTAAGGGTACTTTATAGGAAACCGAATTACGGGATCTACTTTTTGGATCCTCCCCGGGGGTCTGGGGACTGTTTGGAGGAGCTTGATACGGGTTGGTTGGTAATTTGGGCCAATTCCTTCGGGGTTTCGGGTTTAGAGTTTAGGGCTTCGGGGTTCAGAGTCTTTAGCTTAAGAGTTTTGGCGCTTGCATTTCGGCTTCATCGCTTTGGCTTTACGGGTTTAACCTTAGTCCTTGTAGGCTTCAGGGTCTTTAGACTTTGCCTCAAACGAAGATTGCGGAATTGCGGCTCGGCGGTTTGAAGGTAAGTTTAACGGTTTAGGCTGGCTTCCCTGTCTTTACGGCTCCAAGCCCGGGAAAAGGTTCGAGGGTAGTCAAGGCTACATTTCACAGGTGCCGTGGACTCAGGTTCTGAGTAGTTTATCTTTGGCAACTCTTCTGAAACCCCGCCACCCTAAACCTGAACCCTAAACCCCTAAACCTCCCAGCCCTAAAGCCCCGAGAATTTGAACTCCTAGAGACTCCTCAGTTACGGCCCCGCACACCTTGACTCCCGCGTCCGTCCAATGTGCTGGTGCCGACGTGCGTTAGATTTAATGTTTGTTCGTCTAGGATACCCAGTAACCTAAGAATAAAAAGGCCTCTCTTTTTGGTATTGGGTAACTTTAAAGGAACCTAGGACTACAAAAAAGGAATAAGGGTACTACTGGGCATCCTAGTCGTTGTTTGTTTTGTTTATGGGCCCTGTTCCAACTGCAGATACAGAAAGCAAAGACTTCCTTCATGGTTGAGGCTTCAGGGTTTAGGGCTTCCGTGTTATCTTTAGCAATCCTTCTGATATCCCCAAACCCTAAACCTGAAACCCAAGCCGTTAGTTCTTCGGGTTTAAGATCCATTCTAGAGCTTTAGGGGCCTCAATTTTTAGAAAAGGGTTTTGGGGTATAGTACTAATGTAATCAGGAACCCCCAAAATAGTACTGGCACTTAGGCACAGATATTAGAGCTCTTTAGGATCCAGTGCGAAGAGCTGGGAACCGGTGATTTATACCCCCACGCCTGCAGCTCCAGGATCCGACGATTCCGCAGGGAGGAGGTCGAGTACCTGTGTTTAGGGTTTAGATATCTGATGTCGAGTCAGGAACTCGAAGATCCCCCCCCCTGATTAAAAAAAAAAACGCGCTTTTGAAAAGCCCAGGTACTGGTGGTAGGCTGGGAGGTCGGGTAGCCTCGAGCGTGTCAGGGGCGCATGCCGATGCGCGTAGACCCAGTTCTCACCGGCGTACTTGTGCCGCTGGAAACGCACGGTGCCCTCCCTGCAAGGTGGTTTGGGGATTTGGAACTTTTTGGCCTCGGGCTCGGGTATCAAGTTTTTCAGTGGACTCAAAATAACAGGAGCAATGACCAGATCTCGAAGGGCTTTGGCTGTTGGCCATCTTGGTATCATAGCTTTCGGGCAAGATGCACGTGGATGTACGTATCTTTGCATGCGGCGGCCCATCGGTAAACCAAATGTAGATGCATACGCATGTTCGCATGCACATGTGACACATGTGCTCTTGATCAGCACACGACATGGGTCCTCGGAAGCAAGCGTGCCTCCACACACCTGTGCAAACATTTATGTTGCAATGTCTTTATGCATGTATGTATGTCTGTGTATTTGCATCTGTGCATGTAGCACGCACTCAAGTATGCACGCATGTCTGCGCAGGTCAGTTCGCCGGTCGGTCGGTCGGTAGGTAGGCATGCATGTGTGTATGTGTGTAGGGCATGTATGTATGCATGAATGAAAGAATGTATGAATGCATGATGAATGCATGAATGTATGAATGCGTGGATGTATGGATGTATGAGTGTATGTAATATATGCATTCCTTTCAAGCAGGGCTCTATTTTAGGGGCTATATCTCAGTCTCCGATCCCCTGCCCTGAAACTTTAAGTAGACTCCTGTCAAACGCGTACATTAGGCCTAAAACCAAGTTAACTCCAACTCCAAACCCTGAACCCCAAGCAATGAACCCTGGACCCGAAGCCCTAAAACCCTAAAGCCCCAAACCCCTAAACCCAAAAACCCTATATAACCCCTATATAAGCCCTAAGAACCCTATATAATCCCTATATAACCCCTAAGAACCCTATATAATCCCTATATAACCCCTAAGAACCCTATATAATCCCTATATAAACCCTAAGAACCCTTATGGATCCCTTTAAAGGTACCCCGGAACCTGCAGTCTTCCCAAATGTTCAGACAGCCCGCGCCTGATCAAGTAGGCAGCAGGCTCCGCAGCGACGATGCCTTCGATCATGAAGTCAAAGTCTGGCGGAAAGACCTTGCAAGGGTTTAGGGTTTAGGGTTTAGGGGAGTAGTTAGGGATATTCATAATGCGCGTATCATGCGAACTACTTGGTATGAGTACTGTGAGAAGCGCGCAAACGTACATATTCATGCTCGGTCACGTTCATCATGATCAAGTACTTTAGGGTTTAGGGTTTAGGGTTTAGGGGTTTAGGGGTTTAGGGTATCAAAGGACTGAACCAGCACAAGCTTCGGGTTCCCCGACAAGGCGTGAGACTAAGAAGATTCTGGAAAGGAGCTTCGTCTGGGGGTTTTGGGTCCTCGGCTTTTTGGGTTTAGGGTTTAGGGTTTAGGGTTGGCTTTTGGGGTTTAGGGTTTAGGGTTACAGGGAACTCCAGAAAGTTGGAATATGGTTTCAGGGTAGGATACCCTATAACTTACCATAGAAAGGCTTAGGATAATCATATTCCAACTTTCTGGCTTTTACCTTAGGGGAGTACGGTTTAGGGTTTAGGGGTTTTCTGGTTCAGGGCCTAGTTCAGGGTTTGGGGTCTCTGTGACCTCGGCATCTAAGGCTTTAGAGAGATGATCTGGGGTTGCAGTACTTCAGCACTTGAGGCTCCGCAATGTGCGTGTGAGTTCCACAATTCCACCCTCAAGAAGAGACCAGGGAGTAAATCCTGGGTGTCGAGACTTAGGGTTTAGACATTGAGGTATTTGAGGGCTTGGGTGTCATAACTTGCAGTAGTAAACGAGGGAGTTCGGACCTTTTGGTTTTGAGTTTGGGGGTATACGGGCTTTGCGAATTAGTTTAAGCACCCTAAACCGTAAACCGCATAACCCAAAACCCCAAACCTAAACCCAAAAACCTAAACCGCAAAACCTGAACCCCAAACCCTAAACTCCTGACCCTAAGCTGCCCTAAACCCTCAACCCTAACCCCAAAGCGCTTGGGTTTGGGTTTCTGGCCAGGAAGCCCTTTCCTGGAAGTAGACGCATGGGTGGACGCCGTTCGTGTACTCCAGCTTGAAGAGGCCTGGTTCGATAGAGATCTCTACGGTTTAGGGTCTCGCGTTTGGGGCCTGGTACTGTAGGGATCTAAAGGGAGTCGGGATATGTAGAAAGACTACCTCAAAGATTCTCCCTTGGGTGTACTTTATGAGTATCCCACTATATTCCTTATTTTACGGATCATATAATCGTTCCCCTGAGGGTTCGTAGCATTGCCTCCAAAAATCTTACAGCCGTAAGAGACCACAGGCTGCATCCCACCGACGCTACCGTTACTGCTGCTGCTGCTCCTACGCCCCGAGCAGGTCCTTTTGCGCTTTTGAGTCGAAGGAAAAGTATGATGCCGGCTTACAGCTTAGACCACTTCCCTATATAAAACCTAAACCCTAAACCTTAAACACTAAACCCCAAACAGTAGCACGTAAAAGTCTGCCTGGCAAGTGAAGGTTGAAGAATCGCATCATCTCCAGGCACTCCTGCGCGGCCATGGGTTTCCAAGTCTCAAGGGTTCCGGGCGTCTCCGTCTGCAGGGACTTGGGATGCCTCTGTTCCTATCTATTGCGTCAGTCAGTACCACCGCTACTGCTGCTGTCGCTGCTGCTCATCCTGCAACTCCCTAGTGCTACCGCGAAAACGACAACGATCACCACCTTTTTCTACTATTGCTTCTACTACTGTCACCACTACGGCTACTATTACAGAACTCACTGCCAAGAGCTGGGGAAGCCTGCAGCCATCGCGCGTGCACGCGAGTTCGGATGCCAGGGTTCAAAGGGGAATAGGGCCGAGGATCCGGTTTAGGGTCTACTTCAAGGATCATGGGACTTAGTAACTAGGGTTACAATTAAGGTAAGTATACTTATAATTACTTATAACCTACTTACTTATAACCAAGTCCCATGATCCTCCTGGGCTTTGGGATTTTGGGTTGGGGACTGTCGGGTTGGGGTGTCGGATCTTTCCCAAACCTTACGGAAGATTTAAGTCTATACCCCCCAAATCTCGGATTCCTTCAGGACCTCCAGGAAGATGTTCTTCCCCACCACCAGGAACTTGCAATTCCTGAGCTCAGGGCGCGGGCGGCAAGCCTCACGGTCGCCTGCGGTCTAAGGGTTCAGAACTTAAGGGTTCAAGGGCTTAGGGCTTGGGCGTGGGTTTGAGGATCGTTCCTTCAAGATTATAACCTCGGAGGACAGAAGTTCGGGCTTTCGGGATGTAGGGCGGCTTAAGCTTCAGCAGGTGGTTGAAATCGGCGCATGGGTGGGCAGCGTGGAGTCATGGAAAAGGATAGCAGATCACCGTCCCATCTTGAACCCCCAAGTCCCGTAGCCCTCACACCCCAAGCCCTTTGCAACACAACCCAGAGATCTGGGAATACCCATTCAATCCCTTCACCCTCTACCTTCCACAACCCTGAAAAGCATGCCTTATAAATTGTTTCAAAGCAGGTGAAGCCCAAACCCACAACAAAACAGTCATTCTGACATCAGCTGGGACTCTCCGCGCACCGAATCGTCGCAGCGCGCGGCTCGTTATTCCGCAGCCCGAGCTCCCCGACGACAGCTCCGGGCCTCGGATGCGGCATTGGGGGTTTATGGTTAGGGTTTCTTTTTTCTGTTTTGCGAGCCCTGGCACTTCTGCCTCTTCGACATCTGTAATTCCGGAATCGAAAGAGCCCGCTTGCCGGAGCCTGGTACGAAAATGATACAGCCTGCCCCCAGCTCAGGCCCTAAACCCCTCACCCCTCAGGCTCCGACACTGCCCTCTAGGCGGATTGCGCTTCGGTTTAGGGCGCTTGGGTTTCGCAGGGGGCTTCAAGGTTTCAGTGTTGTTCATACGGAAAGTACTCTTACCCATGATGACTACAAGTTACCAGTCGTATTGTTGGCTTTCGCGCTAGCATTATGGCTAGAAACTTGTTACTGACTATGCACAGGTAGACGTAGAGGTAGAAGCAGAGCTACAGGCACAGGCAGAGGTAGGAGTGAAAGTAGGAGTAGTGGGATGAGCAACCAGAGGATCAGCCCAATTCCTGAGCCCTTCGAAGTTCTAGCACCTTACGCGGCACCGGTCCGTAAAAGTCCCGAAAGCCCAACATCGTAAAGCATTGGGCAGTTGCCTCGGAACCTTGCGAAAGGATTTAGGCAGGTTTACGATTTAGGAGTTTGGAGTTTAGGGCTTAGGGTTGAGGGTTGTGGGTCCTCTCAGAGGCCAGGGCACTTCAGCGTGGTCACCAGCTTCCCGTACTTCGAGTCCTCTCGAACCACGAGCACCAAAAATGAAATGCAAGACTCGAACAACTGAGATCAACAGAAGAGAAAATCATCAATCACTCAAAAAGCAGAGAGACAATAGCGAACGAAAGAATCACCGACCCTAAACCAAGCCCTAAACCCTCAGCCCTGAACCCTAAAAGCATGATCAAGGTTACCCTGAACCCTGAACGATCAGGGATCCAAACTCCGGGAACTCAAGAAGCCAAGGCCCCCAAGGAGCTTCCTTAAATGATCATGGAACTTAGTAGCTAGGGTTATAGATAAGGTAACTACACTTATAACTGCTTATAACCCCAATTAGGGTACTTATAACCATATTTACTAAGTCCCATGATCCTCCAAGTCGAAGGCTGCGAAAGGGTCCAGAGTTTAGGGAGCTCAGGGTTCAGGGTTTGGTCGATGATTTCGGGTTTAGGGTTCAGTGTTTAGGATTTAGGATTTAGGGTTCAGGGTTCAAGGTTTAGGGTTTTGGGTTTAGGATCTGAGGTTTAGGGTTCAGGGTTTAGGGTTTAGGATAGGAGGTTTAGGGTTCAGGGTTTATGATTTAGGGTTTAGGGTTCAGGGTTTCGGGCTGGTACGGCTTACTACATCTGGGGTTCCGTGTTGAAGTTTTAGCGCACAGCGTCTAGGTGCTGTTGGTCATGGATCATTGACTTGGGGCTGTGGGTTGCGCACGACTTAGAGGATCATGGGACTTAGTAGCTAAAGGGCTCCTTTAAGGGATCTACTATAAGGGTTACTACTAGAGGTTCTATGTGGGTCTTGGGGGTATGTAAAGGATCATGGGACTTAGTAACTAGGGTTATAATTAAGGTAACTATACTTATAAGTACTTATAACCCCAAGTAAGGCACTTACAACCATACTTGCTGAGTCCTACGATCCTCTCATTATAGACCCCTGATAGATCCCTTTAAGGAACCCTATTCTAGAACCCTATAGTACCCTAAAAGGGAACCCTAAACCATACTCACTAAGTCCCCTGAACCTCCAAGTAGAGCTAAAAGCTCAGGACTCAAGACCTACTGTTGATGAGATACATCCTGCATTACCCATAAAAGGAATATACCAGAATTCCAATAGTTTAGGGTCCTCAAGGTAGTGCAGGATTTATATCAACAACAGTTAGTCCCCGCATCCAACACAAACAACACAAGTAAACCCAACTCAAACCCCCAAAAAAATGTGAAACCCTAGCCCCCTAAGCTTCCTAAAACCCTAAAGCCTAAACCGTTATAAGTACCTTGATTGGGGTCAAAACAATTAGAAGTATAGTTACCTTAGTTATAACCCTAGTTACTAAGTCCCATGATCCTCTAAGTAAAGCCTAAACCGTCTCACCGTATCCGTCCTTGGCAAAAGTGCTGAAGCCCTCCGTGGTCTTGTAGCGCGTGAACTCTCCCGGCCAGGGCTCAAACTTGCCTTTGGGAGTTTGTCGCAAGGTTTGGGGGTTTAGGGTTTGGGGTTTTGAGGTTTAGGGTTTAGGGTTTGAGGGCCTTTTTGGCCTTGTGGGCTTGGGGCTTTGTGGCTGGGGGTTGATGACTGAATGGGGGATTAGGGCGTTGCGCGCAGGGTTTAGGGTTTAGGGTTGAGGAATTGAACTGTTGGAGACATGCTGTGAAGCTTTCGGGTCTAGGGGGCCTTGGGGTATGGAAGGATTTGTGTATAGCTGTTGTTTGGGGAACCCCTAAACCCTAAACTCCAAGCACTACACCCTAAACCCTAACCCCTAAACCCTAAACCAACAAAACCCTGAATCAATAAACCGAACCTTGGTCCCTGAAATCCACAATGCTGTTGTGCGAAAACTTCCCGCTGTTTGGCTCAGCTCTGACTCCGACTGAACTCTGACCCCTTGGACGTTTGGGCTTCGGGTTTAGGGTTTTAGGTTTCGGGGTGTTTGGGTTTTAGGGGTGTTTAAGGGTTTTACGCTTTAGGGTTTAAGGCTTCGGGTTTGGGGTTTTAGTTTTAGGGGTTTTAGCATTTAGGTTTGAAGAAGGGTTTAGGCTTCCTCAACCTTCAAAACTCATGGATGGCCTTCCGCTCCCCGCCCTACATGCTCAACCCGAACTTCCGAAGCCGGAGCATGGCTTCTAGGAAGTTGAGCTGAGGTTTAGGGTTTAGGGTTTAGGGTTGTGATAGTAATAATCATCATAATTACTTTCGTAATAGTAGCAGTAACACTAATCAGCATAACAGTAATACTAAGGACACTCGGTTTACCGCCAAGGGGGCTTGCGGGCTTTTTGGATGCAATGTCCTGTGCAGAACGAGCTTCGGTTTTTGTCCTTCTTGTTGATCGGTCTGAGTTTGTTCGCTTTCTCAGCCTGTGCAGCAGCATGAGGCTTCGACGCGACCTTCGAAAGACATCGAAGAAGCCAAGAACAACCCTGCTTCCTTCAAACTCAAAACAAGAACCTCGAGTTTGCAGAATCCCCATACGGAACAGGCGGCACAACAATGAAGACGGTGCTGTGGTCCCGAAGATTGTTAAACTGACCAGTTTTAGGCTTTGGGCTTCAGGGCTCAGGACTTAGGGCTTAGGGATTAGGAAACCTTGCAGCCGAAAGCCACGGCCCGCACCTAGCGAAATGAGCCGAGGCTCAACTGTCGCACAAAAGCCCTAACCCCTAAATTTAGGGTTTAAGGGTTTAGGGTTTAGGGTTCTCTAAACCTTAAACTTTTCACCCTAAGCCCTAAACTCGAACAGCCTAAACCCCAAGCCGCAGTGTCGATTTGCATTGAAAGACTGCATGCGGGCTTCTGCAAACTGGGCTGAAACAGCTAAAGGCGGCCCTGACAACTAGAAAGCTCGAACTAGTTCGAACTATGAGGGAAAACCGTTACAAATTATTCAAACCTCGATCCTACGCAGCTACCGGGTCCATCCCACACTACATTTCACAAGCATATAAGATTTGGTGGAAACGGGACTATAGCTAAGCAACCTAAAGGATGTTCAAAGAAGGATCGCCCAAAAGCGACCCCCTTGTAACAAATCTCCACATGTTACAACAGCGATGTCACAGACCCTAAACCCTAAACCCTAAACCCTAAACCACAGCCTCCTTTTGCTGCTTCCACATGTTCGCCGCTTCCGTGATTGTCGTCTTCTTGTCGATCGGCTCCTGGTTTTGTTTGTTTACTCCTGGTTTTATTTACGGTTTAGGGGGTTTAGGGGGTTTAGGGGGTTTAGGGTTTAGGGTTTAGGGGTTCAGGGTTTAGGGTTTAGGGTTTGATGTCTCGCAAGCCCGCCCGATTGGGCGTGCACTCGAGGTAGAACATAAACCCTCTCAGAGATGAAGTCTGAGGGTTTTAGGTTTGGGGTTTAGTGGTTTATGAAGACGCACAAGCATGAAGACGAACAAGCATATGCTTGTGACCCCCGAATCATTGTAAAGGCACATACCCTACCCGTATATCTGTATACTAGTGATGAAAGTAATAGTCATGATACGAATCATTACTGTTGTTTTTAGGGCAACAGTATAATACTTTTTGCTATTATATTAAGAATGAGAGCAATCAAGGTAGTGATACTGGTAATGCTGGAAATCTGTCGGTTCGGTCGATTCATTTAACTCTGCCGATCCGCTCATCGCTCTGTCGATCTGTGTAACGCCAAGCTAGAAGCGTGAACTCATGGATAGATGGTCATCGAAATTGTTGGGACACGTGGTGGTAGTGGTGGTGGTAGTGGTAGTGGCGTGGCGGTGGCGTGGTGGTGGCGTGGTGGTGGCGTGGTGGTGGCGTGGTGGTGGCGTGGTGGTGGCGTGGTGGTGGCGTGGTGGTGGCGTGGTGGTGGCGTGGTGGTGGCGGTGGTGGTGGTGGTGGTAGTGGTCCTGGTAGGGTAGAGTGGGTAAGGGTGAGGGTATCGGGGTAAGGGTAGGGGAAGGGGTAGGGGTAGGGGCAGTAGTAGTAGTAGTAGTGGTAGTAGTAGCAGTAGTAGCAGTAGTAGTAGTAGTAGTAGTAGTAGTAGTAGTAGTATTAGTAGTAGTAGCAGCAGCAGCAGCGGGAGGTGGTAGTAGTAGTAGTAGTAGCAGGAGTAGTAGTGGCAGTAGTAGTAGTAGTAGTAGTAGTAGCAGCAGTAGCAGTAGCAGCAGTGGCGGTAGCAGTGATAGGAGCAGCAGCAGCAGCAGCAGCAGCAGCAGCAGCAGCAGCAGCAAGAGTAGCCGTACTTTTTCATTATACTATTAACAATCATAGTCGTAGTAAGCGTATTCATAATAATGATAATAATAATAATACCGGTAATAATGATACTATATCTATAGTAATCATAGTAACCGTGTTGTCGTAATAATCATACTAACCATCATGAGTAAACAACAATAGCAATACTACTAATAAACGAATAATAACAGTGATGATAGCCAGAGTCATCCCAATCCCAATCCGAAAAAATGCTGAACCCGCGGCCCTTGTGCCTGGTGGCGTGGTGTCGGTTGATCGTCTTTCCTTGCAGCGAGCAGGATTGAGTGTAAGTGAAAACATCGTTTAAGGTGCTGTTCCTGCATGCACCCACAAGCCCCATCGCGTTGACACACCGTGAACCATAAACCCGAAGAAACAAAGCTCCAAATCGGCGGCACCACCCTCAAACCCTTCAAGCGCTAAACCCTGCAGCTGAAACCCTCCAGCCCACTAAAGGAACCGAGAGCCCTCAGCCCTCTAAAGGAACCCTAAGCCCTTTGTTAGGAACCCTTAAAGGACCCTCTAAAGGACCCTCCTTTAAGGACCCCCCCTAAGAGCCCGGGCCTCAAGAGGCTGACGCTCTTATCCTTGGTCTTCTTGTAGATGAAGACGTCGACCGAGCCCTCGAGCAGGATGTAGCCTGGGGTTATAGGGGTTCCCTTAAAGGATCTATAGGGGTTCCTTTAAAGGGATCCATAAGGGTTCTACAAGGGATCCATTTTTTAGGGAGGCCCTGCGCGCGAACTGCGTGCGCGCTTCGGCGCCATCTCAAAAGACGATTTCCGCAACTCCTTTGCTATGACTACGTACTTATGATGGGGGTTTCTTGCGGTGTGGTCCGGCTTCCATAGGTCAGGGTGTGTTCTTTTGGTTGTTACTTCTAACCAATATGGGAACTGCATTCCTCTTCTTCTACCCTGATTGATAATTCTGTCCTTATAAGCTGACATAAAGACTACAGAGTGCACTGGCATATTGGGATGGGCCTGGAATACTTCTACCATGGTTTTGTATTGCTGACGTTGCAGTATGGTTGAGGGTTTTTCAGGCTTACCTGCTACCCGATAGACTTCTTCTTTTGGGACACGGGAGTAGTAGGATGCTTTAATGCCTACAACCCGACGCAGGAATCTAAACCAACAGCCATCAATTCTGTGTAGGTCTTTATCCGTGAGGGTAAGGGCTTCGAGACCGTATGTGAGGATGGAGACGAAAGTAGTGTATTTAGGGTTTAAGGATTAGGGGGTATAGAGATTAGGGTTTAGGGCTGAAGGCTCAGGGTTTAGGATTTAGGTGCCCCAACATGAGGGCCTGAAATAGCGATGTCGGGTTCAGGGCGTCGCAGTCGGCGTTAGGGCGTTTGGGCGGCTTGTGTTTGCCCTAACCCTAAACTCCCTAAACCCTAAACCCTAAACCCTAAACCCTAAACTCCCTAAACCCTTTCAGGGCTTCGCGGTCGCGGGCTGTTGTTGGGACTCAGGGCTTTCCAATGGTTTCAAGGCTTGTTGCTCGCGGGGTTTAGCAGGACTTAGCGCTTTCTGGGCTTAGGATTTGCACGGAGTGCTGGCGCTTAGGGTTCAGGGAAGTTTGGGATTCAGGGTTTGGGGCACAAAAGCTCCAACCTTGTGTAGCTTCAGACGCTGAAGCTGCGAAGCCTTCCCTTCGGAAACCACAGAAGCTCACTAAAAGCCACAGAACATCTTCAACCCTTTGCCAACCTGACAGTCTCGGCCCAAAACCCTGCAACACCTAGACCTGAACCCTAGACCCGAAACACTCCCAAACCCGAAACATGCGACATTCAGAGACCCAAATAAACTCCTAAGGCCCTGAACTGCAAACAGAACCGGTGAAGCCAAGCCGGTGTGCAGTTGTTAGGTGGGTCGAACTGTCGGAAAAGAACTTGCTCGCGCCGCTCCTGTCATCTGTAGAGAGCTTTTGTGGGCTGGGGAGTGTGTCGAGTTTGAGTGTGTAGTCCACTACTATGCTGAGGCTTCTGCTGCGCCTGTGGCTGATATTCCTAAACCTATCATAACCGTTATGATGATGACTACCACTACTACCACCACTGCTATTACTACTGCTACTCCTCCTACGACTACTACGAACACTACCACTACGACTACGACTACGACGACTACTACTAATTCTACGACGACCACCACCTCCACCACCACAATGACTACGACAACGACTGCTACAGGTAAGAGCACTTCTGGTCCTACTTGCACTGCTACTGTAAAACCCCTGGCACACCTCCTACGCCCACAACGGCAATGCCCGACACCAAAGACAGAACTCCCAGACCCCGCACAGGCAGAAACCTGAACCCCGAACCCTTGCAACCAATGACTCCACAAAACAAAACCTTCAAGACATGAATACTGAATCATCTAAACAGTAGGTCCTCGATCTTCGTACACCCGCGCGAAGCCAGCTCTTTGATCAACCCCGGGGAATTGCGCTCCAGGTCCTCTGACGCTTTCGAGAGCTGGTTGTAACAAGCAATGAATGCATCCAATGGTAAACACAAAACATTATCATACGAATAGTACGAAGCAAAACTTCCGATGGCATGATAATGGCAATCATCATAATGCCAGTAATGATAGTAGAAGTCAGCAGCAGCAACAGTAGTAGTAGCAGGAGCAGGAGCAGGAGCAGGAGCAGGAGCAGGAGCAGGAGCAGGAGCAGGAGCAGGAGCAGAAGTAGGAGGAGGAGGAGGAGGAGGACTAGGAGGAATGGGAGGAGCAGCAGCAGCAGCAGTAGCAAGCAGTAGCAGTAGTAGCGGTAGTAGGGGTCGTGGCAGTAGTAGCAGTAGTAGCACTAGCAGCAGTAGTAGCAGCAGTAGCAGTAGCAGCAGTAGCAGTAGCAGCATCAGTAGCAACGGTAGCAGCACTAGCAGTAGTGGTAGTAGTGGTAGTAGTGATAGCAGTGGTAGCAGTGCAAGTAGTGGTGGTAGTGGTAGCAGTGGTAGCAGTGGTAGCAGTGGTAGCCGTGGTAGCAGTGCTAGCAGTGGTAGCAGTGCTAGCAGTGGTAGCAGTGGTAGCAGTGGTAGCAGTGGTAGCAGTGGTAGCAGTGGTAGCAGTGGTGACAGTGGTAGTAGTGGAGTAGGATGGTCGTAGTAGTGGTGTAGTCGTAGCAGTGGTGGCAGTGGTAGCAGTGGTAGCAGTGGTAGCAGTGGTAGCAGTGGTAGCAGTGGTAGCAGTGGTAGCAGTGGTAGCCGTGGTAGCAGTGGTAGCAGTGCTAGCAGTGGTAGCAGTGGTAGCGCAGTGGTAGCAGTGGTAGCAGTGGTAGCAGTGGTAGCAGTGGTGACAGTGGTAGTAGTGGAGTAGGATAGTCGTAGTAGTGGTGTAGTCGTAGCAGTGGTGGCAGTGGTAGCAGTGGTAGTTGTGTAGTAGGATAGTCATCGTAGTAGTAGTAGTAGTAGTAGTAGTAGTAGTAGTAGTAGTAGTAGTAGCAGCAGCAGCAGTAGTAGTAGTAGTAGTTGTTGTTGTACTGGCAAAAAACCTTCATAATAATGGCAGTACTGATTAGACCAATAATCGACAAAACCGTTTTAATGATGAAAGCAGTGGTGGTCATGAAGATATGGCGGTGACAACGATTTCAATGTTGACAATGTTGATACGCAAGTCCTATGTCGAGATCTCCTCTTCCTTCTCTTTCCCTCCGTCTTTCTTCCAATAGGCAGTAGTAGCGGCATGGCTTAAGCTGCACCCACTCAGTCCCGGAAGAAGGCGCTGGTCTTGAGGATGCGAATGGATTCTTCCACTGCCTTCGCCTTGCTGAAGCGCGCTCTGAACCCTAACAGTGACAAGTTCAAACCGAGGGTCCTCCTTGGAGGTTCATGGGTAGCTACAACTGGAGTTCAAAGTCCCCTAATATGGATTATAATTATAGTTACCCTTCTTATAACCCCATTTATAACTACCCATGCACCTCCAAGGCTCCCTTCACAAGCTTCCGGGATGCGTGGTGCTTGAATACGCTGGGGCCTATGAGTCGGTTTAGGGTTTAGGGTTTAGGGTTTAGGGTTGAATAGTGAAACCTTGGTTGGGGTTTGGCCTTGCTGAGACATGGAAATCTGGGTGTTTGGCTTCCCTAAACTACTAGCTGGGTTTAGGGTTTAGTTTAGGATTGCTAGACGCCCCTCGAAGTTCGCATGCTTGGATATTTGCGGGGCCCCACAAGACTCTGATCGTGGAACCCCTTGCAAAATAATGGAAAGCTTGCCTCGTCGAAGATCTCCTTGACCACACCCTGGTAAGTTGCATACGGAATCCTCAGCCACACGCGGATGACGGGCTTGGGGCTTCCACACGGCTATCAGACTTCTTGCGGGATCATGGACACTTGGAGGATCACGGGACTTAGTAAGTATGGTTATAAGTCCCCTAAGAGGGGTATAAGTAATTTTAGGTATAGTTACCTCTATTATGACCCCAGTTACTACGGTTGATGATATGAATCCTGCATTACCCATAATAAGGAATATCCCATAATTCCCACAGTTTAGGGTCTTTAGGGCAATGCAGGATTTTTATCATCAACAGTAAGTCCCATGGTCCTCTAAGCGGAGGTTGGGAGGTCTTCCCCAAACCGCTCGAAGCGGAAGCTCCCCAAAGCTGAAGCTCCCCACCTGATTCTGTCAAAAGCATGGGTAATATAGGGGCCTTTATGATTACAAGATGGTTTTGGGGGTAGATTAGACATATATAGCCATATTACGGACCCCCACAATACTATTGTTAATTCTTTAGGCCCCAGTAGTAGAAGAATGGTGGCCAAGATGCAGCAACTGCCACGGAGGCAAAACAGCCAGAGCCACAGCAGGCGAAACAGCCACAACAGCTAAAACAAAAAAGCAAACAAACAGCAGTGCTAGCTAGTGCGCCGAACGCGCTTGTGACAGCTGCAGCGACTCTTGCCAAGAATGTATTGCTTCTGCTTCGATACAATGTGAACAGCAGAAATGCCACCTCTATCCGTGACCATATCGCCCTCACGGGAGACTACTCCTGGCAAAGGTGTGTACAAGTATATATGATATGCTGGAAGACTTTACTGCTATGACTCTCTGCAAATGCCACTTCCGCTCCACTATCACCATCTACCGGGACGACTACTGACTACTGATATTACGCCTACCCTTCGGCTCAATCCATGTGAGTCCAGTCTCCGCAAGAAGGCGGAATCCTCTGCACACTTGATGGTCGCAGCACGCGGCTTCGTGTTCCTTGGATTACGATTTGGTGCTTTACGTCTGCCATAAGAATTCAAGGCATTACTGGGTAGGATGATTGTATGCTTTCAAGGTTCCTTAAAAAGGGGTCTATAACTATAAGGGTTCTATAGCAGGGGCCCAAATAATCACCCATACTATTTTGGGTGCCCTAAAACTGCAAACCGCGTCGGATGGTAATCTTGCCATTGTGAGGTATTGGAGTCTGGCCGCTGTTGCAGAAAACCCTGAAGCCACTGCGTGAAACATAGCACGATGTAGGTCTGCATCTAACAAAGTGAATGTTGTTCTGCAGGGTTCAGTTCTGTCTCAAAGCCTCAGTAAGTTCGGAACGGATACGACGTAGAGCGAAGCCGATGACATGATTTGGATGGCTGCGATGATAAGCCTGACTAATATCACCACCGACATCATGAGCATTGTGATCAACAGCATCGTCACACTCACGATCATGCTGCTACCTCGATTGTGACTGTGCAGCTTGATTGCCGGCTTCTTCCTTGTAAGAACCACCATCTCCATCATGCTATGCTCGTGACGCCGACGGGGGGTTCGGTGATGACGGCAACATGGACACGGCTGTCACGATGCCGGCGAAACGGCAAGCAACTTGGCTCAGAAAACTAGCATTGACGATACCAGCGCTGGACATGCTGGTGATTATGATGGTAATGGCGGGAGTGATTCTGACGACAACCATGGCTATCCTGATGATCTTGACGATGTGGATGACGATGACTAGAACTTAGAACTGCCTGCTCCAACGACACCGCTGCTCCTCGCCAGCATGGCTGGACGCCCACTACAAGCACTGGTGACAAGGATGTCGTGCTGCATTTTCTTATACTGCCTTTTATTCCGATGGGCTACCCGATTTCAAGAACTGATGTTTGACAATACCCTTTCCGGATGCTGCAGACACGGTTATCGTCGCGTGACGACTCTAACCCAGAAGTGGCCTTAGCACAAGTTGCATCGCACACAACATCGACCCTTGAATGGAACCCTGAAAGTCCTGTAGCGGGCACTGGAAAACCTTTAAAGAGAACCCCATCCCTCTCACTGGAAAACCTTTGGACAGAACCCCATCCCCCTCACCCCCTCTTCACTCCTCCCGAAGACAAAACCCTAAGCCCCGAAGCCTAAATCTCCTCAACCCTAAACCCTAAAGGCCGCCAAACCACCACCACCACCACCACCACCACCACCACCACCACCACGACTGCTGCTGCTACTACCACTACTACCTACTACTACTACTACTACTACTACTACTACTACTACTACTACTACTACTACTACTACTACTACTACTACTACTCCTACTACTACTACTACTACTACTACTCCTGCTGCTGCTGCTGCTGCTGCTGCTGCTGCTGCTGCTGCAATAGTATTACTATTGCTACTCTTTGTTATTATTAACCTCTTTTCGGACTAGATATGGGAGCTGTCTTCACCCCCTAGCTAAAGCCCCTAAAATCCAAACCCTAAAGCCCCTGAACCCCAAACCCTGAAGCCCAAAAAAAACAACATGATGTCGGGGCCTTATAATTACCTATACTATTCTGGTGGTTGCTTATTGACATAAGTATAGTATAATGGGCCCCAAAATCCTTATTCCAATGATGAAGGCCCCATACTCTAGAACCCTACTCTAAATCCCTTATGGTAATTCTTAAGGGCCCCAATTGTAAAGGCCACACTTCCACCGTCCGAGGCTCTGCAGCGCGAGTTCCCCAAAAATGCGCCCGGACCCCAGCTGGGCCACCTGTCCAGGGACCATCAGAACAAGGGTTTAGGGCTTCAGGGCTTTGGGGTTTTAGGGTCTAGGGGTTTAGGGTTTAGGGTTTCAGGGTTTAGTTTAGGGTTTAGGGTTTGGGGGTCGGCTGCGAGGTGTCTTTCTCTTGGTACCTTTAAAGGCATCGTTTAAGCGTTCCTTAAGGGGATCTATGCGGGTTCAAGGGTTATAACACTCGCAGCTGCCAGTAAAAGAATCAAAAAAGTGTAAGGGCACGACTGTCATGATGAATAAGGTAGACTTTCAGATTCAATAAAGGTCTAAATTCGAATTCATACCTTTAGCCTGCAGGTTCGTGAAATCGCAGTAGCGACAATGATGATAATCCGAACCATCCAGCAGCCAAAATCGAGCCCTGGCTCAACACGTAAGTTAAACCTTCGACTTCGGGCTTTAGGGTTTAATTAGAGTTTAAGCACCTGCAACCGTACAGAAAACCCTTTGCTGGTGTGTAGGAATGTTCAGATTTTGGGGCTTGGTTTGGCACGTGAGGACCCGACTAGCTATGATAACACAAATGCAGCTTTTCAGAAATTGCTCGCACCTTTCGTGCTGCTGCGACTATTTACGCTATGGTTTCGGGAAACCCTAAACCGTAAACCCTAAACCTTCTTGATCACCTGGGTCAAGCAGTGCGGCTGCGACGCTACTGGACCCCCGGAGCCCGACGTCATGGAAGGAAGAAATGCACGGTTTGGGGTTTAGGCTTTGGGGTTTAGGGTTTGGGGTTTAGGGTTTTGGGTTTAGGGTTGGGTTTTGGGTTTAGAGTTTGGATTCAGGGTTGAGGGTTTAGGCAGGAGGCCGAAACCTTAGGGAAAAGGGCCCCTGGCCTCCACTGAGAGCCATAAAATCGGGCGAAAGCCCTGTCTCTAAAGGCCCCTTAACTCCTGAAACCCTAAACCCCAAACCCTAAACTCTTAAACCCCTAAACTCCTAAAGCCTTAAACCGCAAAACACTAAACCCGAAGCCTTACCACCCCAAACATCGGCACCTGCACACCGAGGATCGACTTCTCTGTGTAGGTGCTGAAGCCCTCGAAACTCCGATACCTGCTTTGTTGAGGCTGAAGGGTTCCGGGTTGGCTTTGGGGCACAAGGTCTGGTTTTGAGGGTTCGAAGCCGCTGGCGAACCGAAAAAACCCACAGCCTGGCCCTCTACCAGATCCTTTCTGATGGGTCAGGGAGCCGTGGAACGTCCTTGTCCTTGCCCTTGCCGTCCTTCCCATCCATGCTTTCACTAGTCCTCAGCAGCTCAGTGTCAAGGAAGCCACAAAATGTGTGGTGCAAGGACTGAAGTGATATTTTAAGGCTGAGTTGTGGTGCTCGAAACCTTGTGCGCGGGTCGTAGATGCCAGCAGGACGGCAATTCAGGTGGCTAGCAAATGCACTACACGGGAGTTTCAGGCAACCTGAGCAGATGCCCTGCGACGCAGACAGCAGACTGGTTTTGCTATTTAACAAAGCACTCCGCGGTGGTTTACGGTTCAGGCTCCTGCTGGATGAAGCCCTATATAATTTAAGCCATATTCCTTAATTAAGGGGTATTGGGCTTTCTGGGACCGTCATCTCCATTTGCCTCGGCCGTAGAGTCTCTGTAGTTTTACGTTCCTGTGGCTCCACCGGGCAGCACGGATGAGTTGTTCAACTAGCTCCACTTCTACAAAGACTTTCCTGAGCCCTTGTCGACTCCCCCAATCTTGCTGCTCAGGGCTTTAGGGTTTAAGAGATCATGTGAGATTGACCCCAAGCCCGCAAGAAGTCACCAAATGTCTTGCTGCTCAGGCTTCCAATAGCCCCATCAGGGAACAAACTTTAGGGTTTAGGGTTTAGGGCTAAGTTTAGGGGTTTAGGGTTTGGGTTTTAGGGCTAAGTTTAGGGGTTTACTTCGCTGTGATGTGTCTTCTCAACATGGCTCGGCATCCCGGCTGCTTAGAACCGGACGCCTCGCTGGAAAAAGCTTGGGGAAAACCCAGCCCTGAACGACAGGTACACAAACACAGACAGAGAGAGAGAGAGAGATATACGTAAAAATACATGTACAAAATTCTGTGATCATTATTGTTGTTATTATCACTGAAATGTTACGACTAGTCTTATCGTGATTATTCTTACCATTATGACTGCTATTCTTGTTCTTCTTATTCGTGTTGTTAGTATTACTGTTCGTGTCATTATCATTATTGTTGCTATTAAACTGCTATTATTAGCAATGGCCCTCAGCTTCCGAGTCCGGACTGATGTTCCAGCGTGCTGCCGAAGGCTCTGCGAGCGAGGCAGCAGCATCCGCCTACTTCCACCACTGGGGCTCCCCCTCAGCTTAGCATAATGGTTTAGGGATTAGGGTTTAGGGTTGATGCTTTAGGTAGTTTGATAATTTAGCACTGTGTCAGAACAGGCACTGGTGCTTTTGCTAGTGTTACCACTGCGGCAAAATCAATTCTACTACCACCCACGACACTCACTCCTTCCTCAGCCCCTCTTCCGCCGGCTGCTGCTGCTGCTGCGACGGCTTACTAGGATGGTTGAACTTGCAGCTCTTCATCAGGCTGATAACAACAAGAACCATGAGACATGTTCATCTTTATGATCACCGGAAGCACCCTGATGATCTTCATCCTGGTTGTCATAGAAGCACACATCGGCATCATCGCAGTATTGCAGCTACCGCCATCCAGTTCGAGCCCCCTTACCCTAAACCCTAAACCCTAAACTCTAAACCCTAAACCCTAAACCCTAAACTCTAGCCTAACCCTAAACCCTAAATAAGCTGGGCCACGCAGGGTTGGCAGACTCGGCTTTCGGCTCCTCCTGCAGAGTCTACTTGGAGGATCATGGGACTTAGTAAGTATGGTTATGGGTGCCTTAATTGGGGTTATAAGTAGTTAGAAGTATAGTTACCCTAATTATTACCCTAGTTATTGAGTCCCATGATCCTTCAAATAGGATCCGGGTCTGCGGGCTACATTTGCACTCGAGGTTTCAAGGTTCCGTAGTTTGGGGTTTACTTAACTTTACGGTGCCGTGTCTGATACAAGGGCCTTTCTGATACAGGGGCCTTAAAAATTGGACAGGGCTTTGCTTTCTTGGGGAAGGGGTGGTATATATTTTACTCCAACTAGAATAAGGAACCACCCCGGGAGGATCCAAAAAGTAGATCCCTTAATGGGGGTTCCTAGAACGTGCCCTTAGTAGTGAAGGGCCCCAAATTTGGAGATCTACTTTCTAGATCCTCCCGATCGTCTGGGCATCCAGGCCCCTACACTACTGTTGATGATATAAATCCTGGATTACCTTAAGGGCCCTAAGCTATGGGAACTATGGTATATTCCTTATTATGGGTAATGCAGGATTTATATCCCTAAACCCTATAACTACAGAGCCCTTAAAGGAAGCCCTTAAAGGTACCCTTATAGATCCCTGTTAAAGGAACCCTAGGATTTATATCATCAACCGTAGGGCTTTGAGGCTCAGGGAGACTCCTGAGAGCATTGGACTTTCGAGGGAAGTATAGGGGCCTTTAATAATTGGAATAGGGTTTGGGGGGGGGTAATACTATACTTCTTGTCATATTGCTGATTATTTAAGCCCCCTTTTTTCGAAGGTTCGAGATCCATAAAAATCAATGAATGTAACAGCAGCAACCCAAACACTGATGAATCATTACTTAAGAGCAAGACTTGACAAAATGAACCTCGGGCGTGGGCAAGCAGGATCGTTTGGCACAGTTTTTGGAATTCAGGGCTTGAGTCCCGAGTGTTGCCCACGTAAGTCCACTGGATTCTTAGAATGTACACGACAAATGTCGCAGAGTTGCAACGTGCTGCGGGGGGTGTTACTATGGCCGGATCGCTAAGTCTTGGTGGTTTCGGGTTTAGAGGACCAAATGTTTGGCGGTCTTTGGGGTTGTTCAAGTTCAGGGCATATTTTCACACCTCGACACAAGCCTGAAACCCCTAAGCCGCACACCCTAAACTCTAAACCCCTCGCGCCTCAAGCCGCAAGCCAAGATCCGAAAAAACCACGACCATCAACCCCCTAAAACGCCCTGAAACACTGAAACACCAAACCCCGAAACCCCAGATACTCAAACCCTAAACAACAAGAAGCCCAAAGACTGTCCGAATCCCCGTCGCTTCTGCCTTCTCTCCCTTCTTTCAGTCCTATTTTGTTTGTGACTTAAGAGAAGCTTAAGGCCTCGGGCTCAGAACGCTCAAACAAGGCCCACCTCCCCAATCTGCGTGCCTCCTCTGCGAGATGTGTCGGCAGAGCTGCAAAGGTGCGAGTGCTCCGCAGCTTCCCCTCCGAAGGTGTTCGTTGTTGTTCCTTTTCTCGCACTTATGCTTTTGTTGATGGTATCCTTCTTGCACACTAAATGGGTGTGATGTGGCGATAATGATGATATTGACGCTGACGATGACGATAATGATGCTGGTGGTGGGGATTATGATCGTGGGGATTCTGATGTTGACGCTGCCAGCCAGCGCCGTTACAGGCTCTATGACCGTACTTACCTTCGATGCTTTCTGCTCCTGAGCACCCGATCCACTTCACCGGCAAAGCTAGGTGAAAGGCTCGTAAAGCCGATACTACGCGGTTTAGTTTACTACAAGGACCTCAAGAGTTAGGGCTCAACCGCCCTCAATGCCCGAAGCAGAGAAGCCATTCTGCAACAGAAGCACTCTGTACATCCTAAAACGTAAGCAAAAGAACAAAGAGAGATGCGGCTTTCTCAGCCTTTCTGCGCTGGTGCTTCGGCGCGCCCTTCAGCTCAAAGGAAGAGGGGTCGAACGCGTCGCGGGGCGTGGGCACCTCTTGGAGAGAAGTCCTAGAGGGTTCTACAATGGTTTCAGAATACGTTTAGAGTGCTTCCGGATGACCCTATACAAGGCCTATTCAGGCCTCCGGGTTTGGCCTTTGAGGATTTTCAGGTTTAGGGAGAAGTGGTTTACAGTGCACTGGTTGAGGCTTCAGGAGAAAGTGTAGAGTTTGAAGAGAAGCTAAGGGACTAGGGTTTAGGGAGAAGTGGGCTTAGGGCCGAAGTTTCCCGATTGCTCATAATCGCAACGGCACCCCTCAAACGCAGTCCGCAAGAACTTCAAAATGCAGGTCTACACCGTCCATCATTGCTGGCTGTTGATTTGCTGGTCCGTCCTTGCCAAAGGCCGGGGATGAAATATGCCGCAGCAAACTACATAATCCCTGGACTCTGCGCGCTTGCATCGTGATATTTCGGGTTTGCGATTGCGCTCGTCTTCAGGTAGGTTTACTCCAATCGCCTGGCCCTTTCCCGTCGAACTGACCCGGAACAATTCGACTACGAATGTTTCGAGAGAGCAAGAAAGTAGCAGTTCTGCCGCTGGGTAGATCACCGTTAGACTTCGCCCGAGGCCTGAACCTGAAATGTAGGAAATAGCACCCCAGTTTTCTTGATAAGGTCAAACCGTATCTACCAGAAGCCCAACCCAAGATACTTGTAGTGAGTTCTGACCCAGATTACGCAGCTTTCTGCTCCCTCAAGGTGGTGGAAGATAGGAGCTATTGGATTGAGGAGTTGAGACGCTGAGGCGAGCTGTGGAGTTGGGGGTTGCGGGTTCAGGGCTTCGGGTTTAAATATGAAAAAGGAGGCGGTCTACTTTAGGCCTCTTCGTCCAGCAGCTCGCTGTTCCGCCAGAGATGGACCCCAACGCAACCAGAGATGACGACCCAGCCTGTTAGGGTTCTGGGCTTCGGGTTTAAGGTTTAGGGGGCCTTAGCATTATGATATGGTTATAGAAGGGCAACAGGAGGATACCACGACTCATTGTTCAGTTCCCAATGCAAGGATTCCGGGTTCCTGAATTTGATGGGGATCAGAAGAGGACCTCCATTTCCCCATTTAGGTTTGGTAGTGCCCCGAGTCTGTATCTGTGATAGTATTTAAACCACAATTCCAAAAAGCCCTTAATATGATCCCCAATATCGACTGCTGCAGGATGGGGGCAATACTCACTCAGAGGATCGTGTACTTATAAACTAAGGTTATACTTAAGGCAGCTATACTTACAATGACTTATAACCCAGGTACTTGTAACCATGCTTACTAAGACCCATGATCCCCCCAGCAAGGTTTAGGAGTTTCTTGAAGTACAGCTTTAGCCCTGAACATGATCCCCAATGTGGACTGCCCGAAACCCTAACCCCAAACCGTTCCATGGTGGGGGCACACTGCCCAAGGTTTAGGAGCTTTTTGAAGTACAGGTTAGGGTTTGGGGTGTTGCGACGGAAGACCGGCTCTGCAGCCAATACAGGGGCCTCAATGATCACAACAGGGTGTTGGGGTAAAGCATGCCATATAAATTTATGCTTATAGTCATACTTATATCTATATGTGTATACATATATATATATATATATACTTATGGGTATATATACATACATATCTATATATATATACATACATTTACTTATACATATGTATATAGCCATATAAGGGCAACGGCGGACAATGAAGGATTGCAATAGTAATGGTAATTATTCGATCCCTACGATGCCCGCAACCCTCAACCCTAAACCCTGAACCCCGAATGCGAACCCTACACCCAAACCCAGAAAACCTCCAGTCAAAACACTACACCCAATGCAAAGGCAACTTGAGACCACTTACAGCACCCAACCAGCATGCGAAGCCCGCATTGCAGGCTCGAGGGGTTTACTATGTTCGCAGTCATGCCGTGTTGACCAGACCGAAAGAACTGCTCAAATACTGCGAGGAGGAACAGCCATCGGGCTCATCCTGCTGCCGGAAGATGACGACGTCAGCCGGCACCTCCTCGTAGATCACCTGACGCGACGGTTCAAGACCAGGGCTCTCTGGGTTTTGCTGTTCGGAGTTCGTGCGCCAGTCGGATTTTAGGGTTCACGGTGTACGGATTCTCGTCAACTTGCATCGTCTGGACTTCTAGTCCAATCTGCCCCCGTCAATGTGGAGTTCTCAAAAGGTCTATTTCTTCAACCGCTGAGAACACGGAAAAGAGCCGAGAGAAGTAAGTGATACGATCTACAGAGTACAAATACAGATCCTACTGGCACCAGTACTCCTCATTGCTGGTTTTGCACCACCGATCGCCTACACAAATGTCCTGAATCCCAAACCGTGGCCTCTAAACCTTAAACCCTAAAGCCTAAACCTACATCCTAACGTCCTGAATCCAAAGGATTCAACTGCCCAAAGAGCCTCCTTCGACAGGCGTCCCACCAAGCCCGGCTGCAAAGCCTCCCGGGTTTGTAGGCTAGGGTCTACGGTTTTGGGTTTTGGGTTTAGAGTTTAGGCTTGGGGTTCAGAGCTTGGGGTTTAGGGTTTAGCGGGGTCTTAAGGTCCCAAAGTCTAAAAGGTGTAGGATATGCGGCTTCGCAGTTCAAGGGTTCAGGGTCTTACGGTCTAGGGAGTTAAGGTCCAGAGTTTAGGGTTTCATGTCGAAGCGTTTAGGGCCTAAGGGTTTACAGTCTAGGGCCAGGGGATCCTCCAAAGCTTTGGAGTTTGGGCTCTAGAGGCTTAACTATCGGCATTCCGATGACGATCAGATCGATGGCAAGGCTTGGTGTTTAGAGATTCAGGGTTTTTGCATCACGGGAGATTGAGACTTTCGGCTTCAAGGCTTCAGTACAAAGGCTTGAACACGGGATTGGCATGGCCATACCGTGAATCGACTGTACGTCAACTTGAAAACACGGGTTGGCGCTGTAGGGTTTATCATGGTGTATTCTTGTACAATCTGGTGTAACAGAGTACGCTATGAGTAGAAAACATACTGTAATACATATATATATATATATATATATATATATATATATATATACACACACATATACACACACTTCTTCATTTATCTTTGTGTGTATATGTATATATATATATATATATATATATATATATTTGCACTATAATCCAGTACAATACAAAAATGTGTGTAGTTTTTGTTCGGGACCAGGGCTTCGGGGTAGAGAGGAGTTTGTAACGCTAGGCGGCTCGGGCTAACAGGACTTCCTCCCGCGCTGTCAGAGTTCAGGGTTCAGGGCTTAGGGTTTCAGGGTTCAGGGTTTTTTAAGGGCTCAGGGTTTAGGGTTTGGGGTTTAGGGTTTGGGTTTAGGGTTTCAGGGTTTAGAGTTCAGGGTTCAGGGTTTAGGGTTTCAGGGTTCAGGGTTTTTTGTTTTAAGGGCTCAGGGTTTAGGGTTTGGGGTTTAAGCTTTGGGTTTAGGGTTTCAGTGTTTAGAGTTCAGGGTTCAGGGTGTAGGGTTTCAGGGTTCAGGGTTTTTTGTTTTAAGGGCTCAGGGTTTAGGGTTGGGGTTAGGGTTTGGGGTTTCAGGGTTTAGGGTTTCAGGGTCTAGGCTTTGGGGTCGAGGGTTTAAGGTTTGGGGTTTAGGGTCAGGGTTTGGGGTTTAGGGTTTGGGGTTTGGGGTTTAGGGTTTAGGGTTTCAGGGTTTAGAGTTCAGGGTTTAGGGTTTCAGGGTTCAGGGTTTTTTTGTTTTAAGGGCTCAGGGTTTAGGGTTGGGGTTAGGGTTTGGGGTTTCAGGGTTTAGGGTTTCAGGGTCTAGGCTTTGGGGTCGAGGGTTTAAGGTTTGGGGTTTAGGGTCAGGGTTTGGGGTTTAGGGTTTGGGGTTTGGGGTTTAGGGTTTAGGGTTTCAGGGTTTAGGGTTTAGGGTTTGGGGTTTGGGGTTTAGGGTTTCAGGGTTTCAGGGTTTACGGTTTAGGGTCGTCTTGGCCTGACCTCTAAATTCTCCTGCATGCCCTCGGTGTCTTTCGCTCTCTCATGTCTGCCTGCGCGCATGTCTTTCGGTCACTTCCTGTCTTCGCGAGCATCTGGTCTTGCGTCTGCGTGTATGAGAATGGACAAAGGTACGTCACAATAGATGCAGAAAAAATTGAGCCATTATGCATGTTACTTCACACATTTATTCACCCACATACTGGTTACCCAATACCTGCGTTTCCGCATTTTTCAACTTCTGTTTGCACAGTAAGTACATACATTCACTGCTATATCTGTCTATGTCTGTAACATTTCCTCTGCTAGCATGCACACTTGCCTGTTCGCATCCATGCACGCATGCAGGCTAATGTATTTCCAACTCTGCCTATGCATGCACTGTGCAGATACATGAATCTACTCTGCACCTGCCAACTTGAGCCCTCATCGACGCAACGCTTGGAGGCCTCCAGTGGCTTGAAGAAGTCGTAGCTACCTGAGCTGAAACCACGTCAAGAACAAGACGCTAGAGCGAGCAAACTGGGCAAGCAGTAGCCGTTGTAAGACAACGTAGACCTTGCAACAATGGCCAGAAGTGCGGACGGACGATGAAGCTGCGGCTGAGGACTCACAGATCAGAGAAGGCAGCTTTTTGGGCTCTCGTGTTAAGGGTTGAGCAGAAGCTGCAGGTGCTTTGGCACTGTCAGAACAGACAAGCCACCTAGCAGCTGCTCCACTTTGCTTGTCCAATCGAAATCCTGCAGCATCGGCAAGGATGTCAGGCTTCTACTTAAAGGATCATGGGACTTAGTAAGTAGGTTATAATTGGGGCTATAAGTCCCCTAAGTGGGGTTACCCTAATTATAACCTACTTATAACCTTACTTACTAAGTCCCATGAGCCTTCAAGCGCGTTTCACAAGCTGGAAGGGGGTGCGGGCAAGTTACTGTAAGCAGGGGTTTCGGGTACAGGTATGTGAACTCCATAGCCGGACTTCCACTTAAACGTCCATATGCGAGTTGCAACCTTCGCAGAGGGCCTTGGCTAATCTGACAGCCAAGAAGTCTGATGAAACCCAGGCGTAGATAATGCAAGAAGATGCAGAAGCAAACAAGGCTGCTCGCTGTGCCCATGATATCTTCAGAACCGGAGGAATCGGGTATCGGAGCAAAAGGCCCTAGTTAAGGCTTTCAACGGCAAGCTTGTCACTTGGGGAATGCTTCCATAAACCACACCACGAGCCGCTCCTCTGAGACAGTGCATGATACCTAACAAAACCCAATGCTCACAGTTTGGCCAGCTGCTTCGCATAAGGATCACCATGCAGAGTGCAACTTCCGTGCCTGTTCGCCAAGAGATGCTACCAAGGGCTGTCCGACCACACACGAAACACTAAGGGTTCTCCGGAGGTGGCACACAGACACCGTCAGACCTGCTCTTCTCCAAATCCGCCACACCCCGAACCACCGAACCACAGCCAAAGTCCTTTGGATTCGTGCTACAGGGCAGTTTCAGGAAGTCTTTGTCACACCTTAATGCTATGGATAATCCACCATAACGTACTAAAAGATACCATAATATACCATAACATGCCATGATACACCATAGTATATAAGTTCGGAGCATACCCTCACAGGCCTCTCTGGCCTGCTTGCCCGACTCGCCTGCACATGGCGGGCGCTCTTAGCCCGAAAGTGCTGCACACCGACTGCCCCAAACTCACACAGTGCCCCCTAAATCTCAAACCCTCAAGCCCCGCCCAAACAAAGAAAGTGCAGCCAGAAAGCGTAGATTAAAACAGTGGCTCAACACAAGCTCTAGATACTGGGATCCATATCACAATTCCGAACTGATTTCCGAAAACCCTCCTAAACCCGAAACCCGAACAGGACCTTCAGAACCTTCCCTAAACCCCTAAACCCTAAACATCCCTAAACCAGCCCTGAAACCCTTGAACCTTTAACCCCTTACCACCTGAATAAACCCCTAAACCCCCAAACCCTAAGCGCTAAACCGCCCCTGAACCCCTAAACCCTGAACCCCTTAGCCCCAAAAAGCTCTTATAGCTCCCTTTATAGAACCCTTATAGATCCTTTAAACGGAAGCCTAAACCCCCAAAAACCCCCCGAAGCCCCCCTCCAAAGCAAAGCCGGCCTTGGCCTGCTGCGTGATGCCTCACGGCATCTACGAGCCTGGGTTAGGGTTTAGGGTTTAGGGTTTAGGGTTTAGGGTTTAGGGTTTAGGGTTGGGAGGGTGAGGCTTTCAGATCTGATCCCTTAGAAGCTGCCCCCACCCTGTAATAGTGAATATAAGGATTATATTAGGGCCCTATTATATTCCTATTATACCGCTATTACAGGGTGGGGGCAGCTTCTAACTGATGCCACCGAACGACACAACATCGAACCTCTTTGCGCTCCGCATGAGACAGTCTGCCAGCTGTCAGGTTTAAAAAGATGGCAGGATCTACAGCCACGGATGCGTCTCATTCCCAGATGATTTGCCACACAGCGAAGATGGCCATACTTACCAGCAGGAGGCCAGCAAACATGCTCCTCGTGATTGTGGCTTCTTGAGGGGCCCAGCCTTTATCCATCACATCTTGGTATCGGTGGATCTTGCCCCACGACACGGCCAAGAATAGGCAGGAGCCTATCAACAGAGATGATCCGACCAGAGGGTATGCATCGAACTCACACTGAAGATATCCTGTGGTACCCTCCAGTTTGCAGGTGGATGCCGCATCTACTAGCTTTGGTGCGAGCCAAGAGTGCATGAACTCGGCAAAATTGAAAGCTGAGGTTTGCAAAGCAATCAAAGTCGACTTCATCTCTGGCTGCAGCAAAGCAACCCGATCGTAGAAAGCAAATTCACCCACTTCAAAAACGAAGAAAAGCAGGTCTTGGGTCTTGTTGAGGATTGTGTACGTGAAGATGAAATGCGTCATTCCGGGAGGCTCTGTGGATGACATCAGCCTGTACTGTGATAGCATCAGAACGATCAGCAATGCTTGTAGGATGTAAGCCTTGACGAAGAAGCCAAGCGGATGTCGGTCCGTGTTCGCCATGCGCGAGGCGAAGACAAGCAAGATCTCAACGAGCATCGCAAAGGGTATATCATATGCTGCCAAGTCCTCACCATGAACCTGTCGCTGCTCGTAACGGCTGGGCAAGACGGTGACTGCGTGAAGATACATTGCCGGAAGCAGCAACTGGTACAGCAGCCAGTGAGCCATGTTGGGACGCCGGGTCATGAACTCCCAAGTTTGTCTCAACGAGAACTGTCCTTGTCCATGAAGGTCTCCACGTCCACCGACAGCCAAAACACCCCCAATACAAGCCAAGGTCAGTGAACCCAGCACTTGCACAAAACTGGGAAGGTCTAACCTGTCCATCTTGTGGAGCAAGAAGAACCCAGATTTTGATGAAGTCTTGCCTGCCAGAATACCTGCGACTTGGGCAAGTGCTGGCAAATGGCTGGAATCCTCTTTGAATTGGCTTGCGGCATATGCATCCAGCACCAGATCACCCATTGCCACGAAGAATGCTGCCCAAAACAGTGGCCAGCGCAATTCAGCGGCCAGATGCGCACTGGCGTGACGCTCAACGGGACTCATCAACGGTGCCAGCAAGAAAAGACTGCTGCGAGCTAAGCCTTGAAATAGAACCACCAGACCCTTGAAGTTGCCTGGCAGACGGGGTCCAAGAAAGTCCATCAATGGCGCAGCGAAGATTTTCAACGCCGCAGGCAACTTGGCAATTGCAAGCACCTGGCTTGCATCCAGGTTTGCGCTCCCTCGATTCAACAAGCGTGGCAAAGTGTTTTCTGCCAGGCCCATGAGACTTCCCTGGACCGTGTACATTCCAAAGATAGCAAGAGCCAGAGATGTTGCCATCACTGACGGACAATCCTAACTACGAAGCAATGGCGCTCTGGATTGCCTCTACAGCCAAAACCTTTTGTGCGAGCGAATAGTCGTTCAGGATGAGGATGACATGTTGTAGGGGTTGGATGAACTTTTGACTTAGTACTTGAGTCTACCCCCCAATATCAGCCCCATAACCCATTCAAGATTCATGAAGCAGATACACTTCTTGATTTTCCCTGTTCCTGCGATTCAACATGCTGAATGTGCTGAATCCGCGGCATTTAGTGTGGAGTGGTGAACTTCGACGCTTGAACGAGGACAAGAGCTATGTCTTGACAAGCATGCAGATCATGCCCTACACCCAACCCTATTCAGCCACCACCTGGAGGATCCCAGAGGATGCAGCAACTGCGGGTCTAAAACAAAGAAGTGGCTTGTATCTACGGCTGCCGATGTTTGTGTCCTGATCGTTTAGGGTTTTGGGCTTCTTGCTAGAGTCTCCCGATCCTCTAACAAAGTCGAGTTGATCACCGAAGCAACCGAGACGAATGAGAACAGACAAGTAGTCCTGGTTTGCTGGCAGATGGTGAGATGACAGAAAACTTTGAAGCAGTTCCTGAAAGGCTTCCGAAGCCAGACTGCTGGATGTTGCGGTGGACACTGATTTTGGTTTTCTGGGGTGCTGGTTTGCGCAGCTTGCTAAAACAAGAAACGAAACATTGCAATCGAAGAAGAATTCAAATAAAAAGTACTCATATGCATGAGAGCACAGAACCGAGCAGGATCACAAGATCTGCCCTCCCGCAGGCTTGAGTCTTGTTCTCTGATATGTGCAGGGCCTTTCCTGCCAAAGCTGACCATATTTGCTAGGGGTTTAGCAGTAGATACAACCACATGAACCGATTGCCAGTGGAAACAGGAGACGTGTTTTCGCGTACCCATCATACTGTAATATCCACACACGCATCTGCAAAAACATCTAAACTGCAGGGATATGTATGTGTGACATATACAAACCATCTGTCTATCTATCTACAATATCTATGTAGCTGTCTATCTAGCTATCTATCTATCTACGTACCCATCTATCTGTGTATGTATATATATATATATATATATATATATATCTATATATATATATATGTGTGTGTGTGCTTACCAGTTGATTTTTCGTTGTTCATGTTCATGTTTGTGTTTCGCAAATTTGTTTGCTTAAGTATCTAGGCATGCAGTAAGGTTTGTTTGTTTATCGACCTGCGTACTTACCTACTTACTCAATCACTTACTCACCTGCCTAATTGTTGACTTTGCTTCAATTCCTGATACCTTACATGTATCTGTACTATGGTTTAGTCGTTGACATGCAACGACACATGTCATACTTACTTCGAACAAAAGCCGTCCAGTGCAACTTCACAGCTCTCAATCTGCTTGTACATAAGACCATGGAACTGATGTGCACACATTTATATACATGTATATATGAGAATATGTGTACTTGCAATGATACAGTACGCTACGTCGTGAAACGCGTGTAGCGAAACACGTCACAAGTTGAAGATGATAGCCGCATCTTAATAAAGGTGCCATACGCGGAATGCAGTCTGGTCTCCGTAGTTGGTGAGTCTATCGAGTGCATATGCACATATGAACCAGCCGGCTTGTTCCCAGAAAAGCCAGGGGACTCGCGCAGCCTTCGCGCCTCCTCATCTGCATCTGCCTCGTCTACTACCTTGCCTCAGAAAGTGAGCGGGAGGTCACATGCTTCCCGGGAAATGCGGGGTCGTCAGTGGTTCGTACTCTGTTAGTGTTCTAGTATAGGGGATCTAAGCCCCCTCCATCCGGAGCTCGTTTGGCCGCGATGACTTCTGCATTGGGTGGTTTTCAAAATCAGGATGATCCCTTTTTTGGATCCTTATTATAATGCGGCACCTAATATTCAGGGTACCCAAAAAGGGACCATAAGTTTGACACCTTTCCGGGATGACAAGCGGCCCAAGTCTGCTGTTTCGAAGCAGGCTAGAACCCTTTCAGTGGCAAATCAATGGCTTGCTATCGATGCTGCCATAAAAAGTTGGATGGAGGAAAAGCTTAACTCGAACCTCCGCTGCTAGGAAGAAGAAGCAGCAGCTGTACTTTGCCTACAGTATGCAAACACGCGTGCGAAGCCTGGAACACCAAACTTGAAAGCTTTTCATCTCCATCCACACTCGAAACCTGGAGACCGTCAAGCTCACTGGACAAAGAAACTAAACCGTATGCAGCCTTTCAGGCTGAAACCCAACCTGCTAAATGCCAAAAACAACCTCACCAAGCCCTGGGTATCCAGCCTAAAACCCAACCCTACCCAAGCCCTCAACCCGAAACCCGCCACCCTGAACCCTGAACCCCAAACACTCCCTGAACAAAGCCAAAACTGGGGGACTTAAGCTCCCCGCGCTCGATCTTGAGATCCTGGCGGTCCGCCAGTAACCCCCTACCAAGATCAGTATGGCTTAGGGTTTAGGGTTTAGGTTTTGCCCTACCAACGCCTTTGGGGGCTGGCTTGGCTTTCGGGCCTTGTGAGGTTTCGAGGGTTTTCGCCGCTCAACTCCTGGGCAAAAAAAGGCCCGATTCTGGCTGCCGGCAGAAGACCTCATCCGAACCCCAAAGCCGACACTTCCACTTTACCCAAAACTCCCGTAGGGTTCAGGGTTCAGGGTTGACTAAACCCAGACCCCCTGTACCTTGAAGCCCCAATCTCCGAAGCGTGGAGGGCCGAGTCCTTGTTTTTGCCTGCGTCGATCATGGCGCAACCTTGCCGAGATCGCAGCGGTGGCGAAAGTACAGCTACCATAAAAAAAAAAGGACGTGATAGTCATGCTGATCATGATGTTGTTCGCGTGCTGAAATCGAAGACAATGCCCATGATGATGAGAAACACGAGGCAGATGTAGCAGTGGCAAACTGATGACGAAACAAGTCAGAGGAGTACTTAACTTAACCGGAAAAATGTCACCATCAAAGCAATGACACAATAGTACATGTCGCAGGTCAGACCAAACGCCGAGTCCCAACCCCATTTCGGGTGATGTACTCTTGACCAAGGCTTCCAACCTTGCATGACATGTGCGCATACATGCATGAAACAACATAGTTATATGCATATATATACATGTTTCATGTATATTCTACGAGAATACACATGCACACATACACAGCCTGGGTCTCTGTGAAGTGTTTGCCTGTCTGTATGTCTGTCATTGTTTCCACCCTGCTTGTCACACCTTCCAACATGCCAAGGAACTGCTGCTTCTTGTTTTGCAGTTGCCATAATTACGAAACCTCTCGGATTATCTGAACACCTGATCCTTATCACAGTGACCATGGCTTCAGAGCATTACTTCACGGCTGCTGGGCATGGGGGTCAGAGCTTGGGGCCTCAGATATCAACAAGCCTTTCTAGAAACCCGGAACCCAAAACCGTAAGACTTGCTGAGTAGGTCCAGGAAGGGAATGGCTCAGACTGAGAACTGCGCTGATGGTCCCACTCTGCTGCACATCCATCCCATGAACCCTGTCGCGATTTGAGATCTCGTCGCATGCATAGCAATCCGCACGATGCTTTCGCCGAGACATATAACCTCTGCTTCTGGGATGTCAGGAAGAATCTACGTATACACATGCAGATCCATATATATATATATATGTACACATATACAGATTTGCATATATATATATATATATATATATATATACATCTAACTTATCTAAACATGAATTCAGGACCCTAAAAGAGACCCTAATTTAGAGAACTCCCCTTATGCCTGTGAGGCTTGAATCTTCAGGCTTGCTCTCGACGTAGAAAACTCGGAAAGTCACTCGGGACAGAGGAGGCAGAGCACGAAACGGATGCTAACTCTAGGGTTTAGGGTTTAGGGTTAGAAGGGGCCCCCACCCTGTAATAGTGACCATAAGGATTATATAGGATTATATTAGGGCCCTATTGTATTCCTATTACACCACTATTACAGGGTGGGGGCAGCTTCTAGGGTTTAGGGTTTGTATTTCAGGCACCGGCACTGAAACCCTACAAACCTCTTACAAGACCCTAGTAGAACCGGTATAAGACTAAGAACAAGACGCCTGCCCTCGCCTGAGAGGTTTCGGGCTGACTGACCCCAAAAGTCCTCATGCACATGGGTAGTTGTCAAAATGATGGTCCCTTTTTGGGTACCCTAAATAATAGGTTTCATACTCTAGTAGAGACTCAAAAAAGGACCCTAATTTTGACAACCACCCACACAAATGGCATCAGCTCCGCCAAATAATCAACCCAAAAGCACAAGGGCTAAACAATTCGAACCTGACCTGCTGCAGGTTTGCAGGATGTTGTCCAGACTTATGACGAAACTTTGGCATCTGCGGGCTGTTGAAGCACAAGTTTCGGTTGGTTGTCCTGTTGTTGTTCCCTTTTCCTATTGGGTGCCAAAAGCCGCGGCTCCAAAACAAAGAACCAACCCCGCGGGGAATTCAGAGCACCGCGGCCTCCGATGAACTTGCAAGCTTTGTGGGATCTGCACCGCCTGCACAGCATTTCGGGCCGTCCTGCTTGGAAGACCGCGTCTGAAATCTTGCTGTCACGCCGCAGCGCTACTTTTCCAAAGCAACTTGCGATGCCACAAAGTTTGTCTTTGACCCTGAACGCTGAGTCCACCCTCGTCCGGAAACCCAAATTGCAGAGCACTCTCTCTAAGACCCTCTCCCTTAGTCATCTTTGGCAAGAGTCTCCGGGTTTGGAGTTCAGGATGTAGGATTCACAAGTTCGAGCTCGCACTTGAGGACTTCCGGTTCAAGTTGAAGGTTTGCGAGCATCGTTCACAGTTGACGGCCCGAATACCGTAAACCCTAAACCCCTACACTACTGGTCCGCTGCTTTACCTCAACCTCCTTCTTGCCACCTGTCAAGTCTAGGGGCTATGGGTGTTTTCAGGTTACCTTGCTGGTGCCAGGGGGGCTCAAAGTTTAGGGTTTGGGGTATGCCTGACATGTCTTAATCACCGAACTAGGAGTCCTAAGCCCTAAGCCTTAGGGCCTTTGGATTTAGCACTGAACCCTAAACCCCAACCCCTAAACCCTCTGCCCTGCGGCATTAACTCCCAAATAGGCTCCATCTCGATTCTGCCTCGGTTGCACCACGACGCTGCTGGCCCCTGCGAGGTCGCGGTACAGTTTTGGCTCGATGCAAGGCCCTAAACCTCCCAAAGTTCAATCTCGAGGCCCTTCCCCACATGCTCCAGCCAAAACCCTGCACCTGAAACCGCTTTGTTGTAGAGGCCTTAATAATTAGAATAGGGTTTGGGGGAAAATAAGGAACAGCCAAAATAGCACAGGTAACTATGAAGGCCCCTACATTATGCTTTCAGCTTAAAGGGTTCGACGGGGAAGAGGGGTCGGAGGGTGTAGATGAGGACACCGCGCAAAAGATACCACGACCTGTGAACTCGGAAGCTGGGCCTTGAGCTGTGAGGGCTCCAGGGTCCTACGGTTGATGATATAAATCCTGCAAAGTAAGTATGGTTATAAGTCCCCTAAGAGGAGTTATAAGTAATTTTAGGTATAGTTACTCTATTATGACCCCAGGTACTACGGTTGATGATATAAATCCTGCATTACCCATTATAGGGAATATGCCATAATTCCCATAGTTTAGGGTGTTGAAGGTGATGCAGGATTTATATCATCAACCGTAGAACTCAGGGTTTAGGGTTTAGGTCAGTTCCAGGAGGCCGCTTGGAAAACCTGAACTGATGGAAGTCTTATCCGGAGATGGTGTTGCCTTCCAGGGATTTCCCTTTTTCCGGGAGGGAAGGTTTAATTGTCCTTGTTCTGAGTGCTTTGAACTCTAGACCCCCACCCGTAGAGATTAGGGTTCAGGGGCCAGGGCTCAGCAGGTCCAAAAAAAGAACGGGCAGGCTCGTATCCATTATGTCACGCATGTATGACCCGGAACATCTGTCACCAGATGTAGCACATGGCTGAGAGGTGGCGGGAGTTGTGCTGTTGTGGCCGGGTGTTGAGAAATCAGCCTTAGGAATGGCAGTCATGAATTTCAGGTCGAGCGCGGAGCACGACGATTGCGGTCTCGGTATGGGCAACGGTTTGGTGATGATGAGTCTTGATTTCCAATTTGAAGCCTTTATTGGGTCTTCGCTCAAAGGGGATGTGCTCTGCACCTTGCCTTCAGGCTTTATGAACACCTTTTTGCGCGGCAGCTCCTCGGAGCGATGTCAGAACATTATGTCACCACAGCGGGCGTAAGCTCCCATAGAAGTCATCTTCTGCATCCTAGGACAGCACAGGAGGAGCCGTTGATGACCTGCGTGCGGAGACACCTGCAGCTTAGCAAAGTTTCGGTCTGCTTGGGGCTTTAACCCTCCTTGAGACTCCGGTTTCAAGCTGCTAACAAAATGCACTAGGACGTCGAGCTAGTCGGCTTCAGCCGGTGTCGTGCAAAGCCTCTTCACATCCTAAACACCGAGCTGCCGAGGTTCTTACAACGACCTACATCGCTCGTCCTAGTCTACCTGTAGCACCTGGCAGTTCGAGGTTCTTCAGGAATCTGGGGTTCCCTTGCACCTTGGGAGTTCACAGGCTTCGAAACTGAATTTCTTTGTTTTACCACTCCTCGACAATAACTAGGTTACCGACGGTAAACCACACACCAAAACCCTATTCGAATACTTGCTGAGGCCCTGTACGAAACCCTATACCGCCCCGAACCGAACCAAGTCAAGGCACGTAGCGGGAGGCTCACGTGGCAGAGGCAGGGCCAGGTTCGTTGAGCCCCTCTCGGCGTCCTGCTGCGGGGTGGACACTTTGGAGCTTGGGGTTGAGGGCTCAGGGTTTAGGCGTATGAGGTTCAAGGTTTCAGGTTGTGGGTTTAGGGCAGTTTAAGGGGTGTGAGGGTCAAATATTCAGGTTGTGGAATTAGGGCTTGGGTTTAGGGGCGTGAGCTTTACACTGAGGGTTTCAGGACTGGGACTGAGAGTTTGGCGCTCTGACACAGGTTGATGGTGCGCTCTCCACTTTTTGGAATTAGGCTGTGTGTTGAGGGGACACAGGCTGCTTGAATATTCCTTGTACACATTGACATCTTAGTTTGGTCCTCACCCTGGTGTGAGCAGGAGTGTAGATATCCACCAACAACGCACTTGGGGTTTAGGGTTCAAGCACCAGCATCGAGTCAGCCGTGTCCAAGAGCTAACCGTTGTCGAAAGCACGCTTTCTGCAACCATGCAGGAAGAACGCCGTTCATGCTAACATTAAAGACTGTCTGGTTCTTAGTGGGGAATGGGAGAATGGAAAAAGGACTACTATAGGGGATTATATAAGGACTGCTATAGAGATCCATTCCCCCATTCCCTACTACATCTACTAAGCACCAGGGAGAAGATGACCTGTCCCTGCAGCTCCTGCCCTTCACAGCTTGTGAAGCAGCTTGCTGAGAAACTTGCATTCTCGTGTCTGAAGCGCAGATCACCTCGGAGGCTTAAGCCCTTCAGGCTAAGACGGATTCGGTTTTAGGGTTTAGGGTTTAGGGTTTAGGTTTTAGGGTTTAGGGTTTCAACGTGCAAGGGAAGGTGTGGTGCCTGCCGAAGTAGATGCATTGAGCCGCTCGCACAAGCTTGTACATTTGGGACTGCACTCGAAGGCTTCTGTCAAGAGTCCTGCTGCCAGTTTCAGAGTTGGTGCGGCGAGTGTTGAAGCTGCTATGATCCAGGTTGTGTTGAGTCTTCGCTTGCTACAGTAACTAGTGAAGATGTCGACGACCACAACCTTCTCCGCCTCACTAACTACTGCTGCGAACATTGCTGCTGCTACGACAAAAACGACGACTACTCCTACTGAGAGCCTGGTCCACAGCTTGAAGCACCGAAATCCTAAACCCTATATCCTAAACCCCAAACCGCTATCCTAAACCCTAAGCCCTAAAGACTCGACTTAAGGCCTAAGCCTTGAAGTCCGAGGTGCTTTTGGCAGCGCCGAGGCTCAGCATACCCAGGCAAAGCAGCAGACTCCAGTCCTCACTAGCAGGAATCTGCATTCACACCTCCCTGGTGTAGGGTTTAGGGTATAGGGGCTTAGGGGTTTAGGGTTGAGGCTTTAGGAAGCCTCGGGTCCTTGTTATTACTAAAAAGTATATAACAAACGAAACCTTCTTCGGAGTATTCAGGGCCTGGTGTGCTGGGATGAAGCTTGAGGCTACGTCTGACGTAGGCTTTGTGGCTGAGGGTTTGGGGCTCCAAGCTTCAAATCCTTCTGGGGTTCGGCCTGTAAGTGGGCTTGGGAACGAAGCACGTTATCGGAAAAGGGCTGCACTTGGAAAGATGTGGAGCACTCACTATCTAACAGAATCAGCAGCGTCTCTTCTGCCGGGGACCACGAGTGTCATGACAAGTTAGCACAGACCACAGGAAAAAAGATGCCAGGGTTTGGGGTTTAGGGTTTCGACTGTCGAGTTGTACGAAACCAGTTACTTCAGAAGGACAGGACCTCTCAAGCGCTGGACATATTTCGGCTTCTTCCCCTGGTACGGCTGCTATGGCCGGGAGAACAAGCAGTCAACAGACCCTATATACCCTAGACCCTCAACCCTCAGCTTCTGAAGCCGCAGAAGAAAAAAGGATCCCTTAAAGACACCCCTTAAAGGATCCCTCAAAGGAAGCTGTCCCCGAGTCCGCAGTCGTGCGGAGAAGCTTCTGAGCTTCCCAAACAAGAAAGCGTTGCAGGCAAACATAATAACAGCAATAACGATAGTAAGAATATAGAACACTGAGAATAACAACAATAGTAATCATAATAATCTGCATATGAATAAAAAACAGTGATAATAAGAATAAGAATAGCAACGGTAAGAGTAAGAACCAGAATAATCTCAGTAATGATATTAGTATCATAACAAAACCAGTGATAGTAATAAGGAAAAGAATCAGAATAATGTCGGTAGACCTGGGTACGACTGGAAGCCGTCCGGCGCAGCGTCACCTTGTGCAAGGGTTCAGGGTTTAGGGTTTAGGGTTCGGGGGTTGGTCGGACTAGAGCAGCATCAAAATCTACTCAAATCTTCTTCGCCCGATCCATCAAATCGCGTACTTGTGGTGCTTGTCTCTTGCCAGCTGAGAATACGGATGTCCGGCTTGGATCCCAAAGTCAGAGCCCGACAACAGCCCCTCTTCCTCCTTAGGGTTTCCGGGTTTTGGGCTTTGGGGGCCATGAACCCCGGTGTTTCGAAAGGGCCATAGCTACGCGTTAGCCGCCGAGAGGCGAGCAAGGCACCCCCGAGCAGCAGCGGAGCTGCCGCCGCCTGGCAAGCGACAGATTTCGAACGTTTAGGGGTTTGAGGTTTAGGGTTTAGGGCTTAGGGATTTGGGTTTAGGGTTTAGGGTCCATGGATGTCAAGTCTTGTACATGCGAGCGCCGAGCTCAAAGTCATCTTTCACGGGTACGGCGGGGAGAGCGTGGGAAGGAGCTAAACGTAACACTGAAGCTCGCGTGCCTCCCGTCCCAACATTCAGCATTGTAGCAGAATAGCACCATCATATTTCTAACTTAGTAACAAGGCTGCTAACAGTGATGATGAGAACAGAGATGAAGTAGCTGTAATTCAAACTCCGCCCGCAGTCGCCTGCCAGCAGCCTCTCCGTCAATCTTACCAGTGCATCCACAGCAAGAGTGTCCAAACGACGACACCCCAAACGTACAAAGAGAATGCCATTTGCTATGCCACCCAAACATAAGCCATCTCGGACCTACATCCGTCAATACACAACCCAAACCCACAAAGACCCAAACCTAAACCCCGCCGCGAGCGCAAATCCCTAAACCCGAAACCACCCCAACCCCCAAACCGAGAGACCCCAGAAACCTAAACCCAATACCTAAACCACTAAATCCAAAACCTCAATCCAACTCGCTAAATCCAGAACTCTCAAATCCTAAATCTCCATCAACCCTCAACCCCAAAATTCTACACCCCTCAAGTGTTGAACGAGAGCAAAGGGAGGGTCATTGCGGACCAGGCTCTGTCTGCGCGGCACCCGCTTGCACAGCGGGGAAGTGGCTCACCTGTTGCTGCTTTGGGCGTCGTCGGTCTTCGGTCTCAGAGTCTCAGGGTGTGTACTGCCAATGCTACCGCTACTGGTCCTGCTCTTGGCTACCACGGCTGCATCTGCCAAGGCCACTGCCACTGCTACTACTGCTACCACCACCTGCGCATTCTGCCGCTACGATTAGACGACGACGAGTACTACGACTGATGGAGGAAGTCTTGCACCACTTACTGGCGCGAGGAACCGACATCCACGCTTGAATACTGAAGATGATGGATACACCGATACACCCCTTTCCCGTCCTCGTTCCAGGTTTGTGATGGCACGGCCACCGGACGTTCGGCCCGGTTGGGGCCGCAGAGGACCTCGAGGAAACGATGCCCAAAAGGGGCTCCCCTCAGGCTCTTAGTGGATGAGGATGGATTAGGTATCGTTTACGAGCTTGGCATTTCGCCCTTCTTCTGACCTTGACGGCTTCCGTTCGTGCGATACGAATCTCAGCATTTCGGCACCTAACTGTTGCGGAGCTGCTGCTCGTGTACAGTGAAGTACTATACAGACCTTAATGACTAGAAAAGGGTTTTGGTGCCCAGGATACTGTGCTTATAATAAGAAACCCCCCACAAATAGTTTAGGCAATTATTAAGGCCCCTATTTTGGGACCTGCAGGACTTTCGGCAGATTCGGCTTCCGGGTTCGAGCAGGAGCTTTAGGGTTTAGGGTTTAGGGCTCTCATCCAAGGGGCCCCAAGCAGGAGCAGCAGAACTCCAAAGGTGAGCCAGGGAAAACCCTGGCAGGCAGGTAGACGCTCCTGGTCACTGGTCAAGGAACAAAGAGCATCGCGCTAGAAAATACCGAAAGTTGAAAAAACTTAAAGGCACGCCAGTGTTTAGGAAGGGCTGCTGCATGTCTTGGATGATCGGATGGCTTGAAACTTCAAGGCTTCTCGGTGTCAAGACAGAAGTCCGGATTCTTTAGGCCTGGTCGGTTCTTTGGGCCTGCTTTCCCTTTTGAGGATCTGCGAAACCTACATGTAGTCTCCATTGTAGTTCCTTTAGGATGGCGAGTCTCGGTGCTCCAGGGGTACGTCATGCGCACACACCGTCTCTACGGAACCTTTGTAGCTCCGAAAGACGGAGCCGGCAAAGCCCTCGGGGCCTACGCGTAGCTTAGGTAGCGTGTAGCGTTGAGAGCTTTAGGGTCTAGAGGTTTAGGGTTTAAAGGTTTAGGGTTTAGGAGGTCACGGTCCCGGCATGACTCGACAGGCATAGACCCGGGACCACAGCTTTACCTACAACTCTGATCCGAAGGCTCCGAAGCCCCACATCGGGGCCTTGAAGCCAGGAACCCCTAAGCCATGCCCCACATGCGGCTCCATACAAGGTTACTATACTAAGGGCTACTGTAAGGATTTAGTATAGGGGCCTCTATAGAAAGGTTTAGGGTTCCTTTAAAGGACTCCTTGCCCAGGTGGCAGGTGAGGAGGAAGTAAGCGCCAGGATGCCTCTGAGTGGAGAGCTGTTTCAACGCCTCCGGCAGAGAAATCCGCAAGCTCTCCTGGGCTGGCAAAAAGGGTCGCAAGAGGGACCTTTAGCATCGGATCAGTATAGTATAGTATATAGTTTGTTATAGTATAGTATATTACAGTAACTATGACATAATTAACTTTTCTTGTTCCGTCATGTTTGGGGGCTTCCGGCTGGCAACAAAAGCATGAAAGTAATGCGGTGTCAAACGCTGGCTTCAATGTTGGCTTCGACACGCGTCTCCGCCCCCTCCACCGAGCACAGTTGCGTCAGCAGTGCAGTAGGCACGCTGGGAAGCACTTTCGTGTCCGCAAGGCCATACAAGCAGTGGTACAGCACCCGCAGGCGGACTTCTCTGTCCCTCCACGGCAGCTTGAAGTTCAAGGACGCATCCAGCAGTCGAGACCATTGCAAGGCTCTCTCGTCCTTGGCCTCGACTCCCTGGCAGAGTCTCCGAGAAATGTCGCTCAACTTCTCGTTGTAATCCTCCAGCTCACCTTCAGCCGAAGCCTCCTTCGGTTCAAAGCGAACCTTTGGCTTCGCAGCTGGCCTGGCCCTCGTCGCTTCGGATGTCGGCTTCGCCATAAAAGCATCACAGGGCCAGGCGGCGCCGTCTATCAAAGTAGGCCTCGAAGCCTCGAGCCCAGTCGCAGCAGAGAGGTCTCAGATGGAGAAGCAGACAGCTAGCTGTCAGATAGGAGAATAGCCTAAGCTTCGGGTTGGGAATTTGCAGCGGTCAGGATACAAGACACAAGAAATCCCCGAAAGCTCTGGAAAAACTGTTGCATCTGCCCCAAACGAACCTCAGTCCTTGCCCAGACCCCTAGCGGTCCCAGCCCGGAACCCGGTGCCCGGAGCATCACCACAGCTCCAAGGGTAAAAGGAGGGACCCTTAATAAGGACCCCTGGGTATATACCCTTAATATAGCTATGATATACCCATGATATAGCCCGTTATAGGGTAGGGGTCCCCATTAAGGGTCCCTCCTTGTCCCCTTTGAATCACCACAGCCTGATCGTGTCTTGTATCACAGTGTAGGGCCGCGAGGCCTCTCTCAAAGAGGAGCGAGCGGACTGTCGGGCTGTAGGTTCAGGTTTAGGGGTTTAGGGTCTAGGGGTTGAGGGGTTTGGGGGTTGAGGGGTTTAGGGGTTGAGGGGTTTAGGGGTTTAGGGTTTAGGGGTTTAGGGGTTTAGGGGTCTAGGGTTTAGGGGTTGAGAGGTTTAGGGGTTTAGGGGTTGAGAGGTTTAGGGGTTTAGGGGTTTAGAGGTTTAGGGGTTTAGGGGTTTAAGGTTTGGGAGGGTGGCAGGTGCACCAGCTTCACGGCTGAAAAAAGACGAAGGAGTCGCTTCGAGTCTTGGGTGAATGGAAGCTTCAGGGCTAAGACGAGGAGTCTAAATCCCAAACTCCTAAAAATCTAATACCCTCAAACCCTAACCCTGAACTCTAAACCCCAAACACTAGAACCCTAAAACTCCAAACCTGCGTTCAAGAAGGGTCTTCTCTCCACGCCGCGGAGCAAGCCTCTTGGAGGCACGTCACTCTATAAGATTTTAGTTTCAGGGTTCAGGCTTTAGGGTCTAAGGTGTTGGGATTAGGGTTTAGGGTTTTGGGTTTAGGGTTTAGTAGGGTTTAGGGTTTTAGGGTTTAGGGTTTGGGGACCTGATCCTAACAACAGCTATCGCCGAGAGTCTAAAAGCCAAAGCCTGAAGGGTCTGAATGCCGAGCATTCGATAAGAGGACCGTGCTGAAGCCTCAGAGACTTGCGCTAACCCTAAACCCAAAACCGCAAAAGCCGTAACCCTGTAAAATCCGTCTGGCTCTGAAGACCCCGAGATAAAAACCTTAGTAAATATTATAACTTATATATGAAACATAACAAATAATACAAGATAATAAACATACAATAACCTACTACATCGTAGTATAATATAATATATTACGATATGGTATGACATGGAACAACATAAAACACAAAATTGAAATAGCGTAGGTAATGTAATGTAATACAATACGGTATCATCCAATATAGTATAATATAGGGTATTATGACAGAACAGAGTCGAACTTGATAAGAAGCATGACATATCGTGATATCAGGACAGCTAGAAATATACATGTGCATGTATACAGATTAGATATAAAACCATATAATATAAGATGTTCTGATATGGTATGATAACATATACAACAAATTACATAATAGAATAAAAAAACTTGTATACAACAAAACAATGTATATGTATATAGTAGAATAATACCAAAAAAATAAACTCGGACACCTCAGGCCTGGAGCGCCGAGCGGCGGTCAAGAGGCGGGCCGGTAGTGGGTGGCCTGGCGTCTGGGTTCGGGCCTCGGGCTTGGGGGTTTAGGGGTTCAAGGGTTTAGGGGTTTAGGGTCTAGGGGTTTGGGGGTTTAGGGGTTTAGGGTTTAGGGATTTAGGGTTTGGGGGTTTAGGGTTTAGAGGCGTCCCGGGTTTAGATCTTAGGGCTTAGGCGCTTAGTATACGGTTTTTTGGGGTTTAGGGTGCATGTTGCGAAACATCGAAAGGCCTTACCGGCTTCAAAGGACTGGCTGCTTGGCTTTATGAAGCTAGCCGCCGGCAGCTCCACCCACAATAAACGCAACTGCAGCAGCAGCAGCAGCAGCAGTAGCAGCAGCAAACGCAATGGCAAGTACCAGCGCCACTAAAGCAAGGACGCAAGCAACTTACCGAACCACGACCCTAAACCCTTAACCCTAAACTCCAACTGCGATCGTCGGCTCTGGGAGTTTCTAAAGGCTCTCAGCGGGGTGTGGGTCTCTAAGGCAGCGAGGATGTGGAAGAAAGTTGACTTTGGACCCAGGATGCCATCAAAGCGGCCTCTCCCGGCTGATGAGATGCGGCCTGCAACAAAATGATCAGAGGCACGGAAGCATGACAGCACCATGCCCGAGGGAACAGAACGGGAAGATGCAAAGTCAAACTGATGTAGCAACACTCTCAACGGGGGTGTGAGCTTCGATGCCGATCCTGGCTGTACAAAGATCAGTGAGGGAAGGCTCTGTCAGAATCGCTTGTCCGACATGATAAAACACCTGACACTCGCAATGCCACTCCGTCTGCTGAGCAGCAGTCGGTATCCTCAGCGAAGATATCATCGTCTTGCAATAATGCAGACGGACGTAAGATCAGCAGCAGCACCAGCAACAGCGACCGCATTAAATACAGCATCGGTCCGAGAACTCAGGTACCGATTGAAGCATGCCCAGCGCAAGCGGAATGTCTCACATGATGCCCAGTGTGCGCGTGTGTGTGTGTGTGTGCTCATGAGATCGCACATGTGCAGAGTGCAAAGCCTACCCCTGCAAAGGGAACATGAAACTCCACCTTCGACTGCCGAACTGTTGCAAAAAACACATGTCGCCTCAGCTTCTCTGTGTCTGCAGGTGCACCAACCAGCTGTGCATTCAATAAGGGTCTTAGGCCAGTGGGCACTCGGCAGCTGGCCTGAGAGAAGACAGTGAGGAGGAAAGCGTCGAACGAAACTCTGATCCTCAAGAACGCTGGCAGACAGAGGAACTCCCCAGTTATGGTCTGTATGCCCGCATGAACGAGAGATGGTGCGAACCACCTTCCACTCTGGAGAAGATGCAGCACCTCTCATCCGGCCATAGGCCAACTTTCACTCCAGCTACATGCAGATGAAGTCGTGGGAGTCGAGAAAATGTTTGGGTTTGGGCTCTCGGGGGTCATCCTCATACACATGTATCGACGTCAGTTTCAACAGCAGGATCATGGTGGAGATGACGGGGTCGGGGGTGGGGCTGAGGCGCACATAAGGAAAGGACATGCAGGTCTTCTGTGTAGTTGGTTGGCCGGCGAACCCTAAACCCCAAAACCCTAAACCCCCGAAACCTAAACGAAACATAAACCCTAAACCGGGATCGGTTACACCCTCAAAAGGTGCGCCAAGACTTGGAGTCTGATCCTGGGACGTAACAGTGGTCATAAACGCGTCCCAGCTGGGGGCCTGACTGTGATCTTGAAACCCAGGGTTTGGGGTTTAGGGGTTTAGGGTTTGAGGTTTACGGCATGTACAGTGGGTTTTAGTATATCTAGTTTAAGTTTAAAGCACACTACAGTCAGTTTCTAAACAGGGTTACAGTCGATAATGGCATATAGCAGTCTATTTGTGAACAAGATGCCAGTCTCCTGCCGAGTCCCCAGCCGGGCTGACTGCATGGCGTCTGCCCGCGGGAGCCTGCTTTTGGAGGTTTAAGGTCTAGGGCTTTAGAGTTCAAAGTTTTGAGCTTAGGCTTTAGGTTAGAGAGTGTTGGGCTTTCAGGGTTTAGGGTTTTTTGTTGGGGGACCGGGGGCTACGTCTTGGGATTTACTTGAAGGATTGGTTTGTAACCAAGAATCAGCTCGACGAGTTGTTCTCTGCTCATTAACCAATTGTAGCCTGTTTAGGGTTTAGGGTTTAGGGTTCCGCAAGCTGTTTAGTCAACTCGACGAGCTGTTTTGGATTGGGGAAAGGTCTCTTTTGGGGTTCAGCGCTCATGGTGTCTTGGGGTTGGGCTTGCTCAAGCGAGGCTTTCCCATGCTTGCAGCAACAACCCCAATAATCGATGCAGAACCAACTCAATGACACAATCGACGCGCCACCACAAAAGCAACACCACCAACAATAAACAATTCAAGGGTGGCAACAGAAGAGGAAAGGAAACTGCCAACTTGTTCCGCAGCAACCTACATCAAACAAAGTGTCACAGAACGGGAATAAATTAAGGCTTTACCGATGCAGAAAGAACAGCAGTGCAGCTACTGCAGAAATAATGGAAAGATCAGAACAACAACGAGAATGCAGCAATCACATTGATGGATCAAGGCAAATGGTAGTTCAGCAAACAACAATGCAAATCAATTGTGGCATGGAGCATTAAATTAATATCCAACCATCAGGAGAACCAGCTGGCTTGATTGCGATTGTCATCGCGGTGACGCGAACAGCCATAGGAACAATAGCAAAATGCTAAACTTTCGTACACCCAGCCCGCGGGCCTTGCAGTTGTTTGTTCCACTGATGGTAGTGGTTGTGCAGGGATGGTGTCCCAATCCGAGGCAGCAGCGTGGAAGCCAGGTGGACCTCAAAAGCACATGGTGCAGACGCATCATAAGGCAGTCGCATGCAGAGGGCCTGCTGCCAGCCTATCCCTGCTCCTCCCTTCCATACCAGCAGCCGCAATGCGGAGCACTGGGAGCACAAACGTCTAAAATACTACGCCGTCTTGAAAGATATCTTTAGCTTTGCTTCCAAAACTTCTCAAGGACCCCAGTGTTGCTCTGTGCTGACATGCCAAAGGAACTGTGGCACTATAATCTGCTGCAACCCGTCCCTTTTTTTTGCACCTGCCTTGTCCCTACCAACCCAAGTGTGCTCGCCTCAAGCGGCACTTCTCCGGGTAGCTGGGCAATCACCTCACCATCCTGCACTGCACATGCCAACTCAGGCACAACCCCTTGCATGCCGACTCTTCGGACTTTGTCAATGGGCAACTTTACACCCTTGTTGGCAAAGCCCCGTCTTGCGTCCACCTCGTCCATATGCGAACCAGAGTTCACAGCGCCATGGTAAAAGCAGCCATGCTCTAGTGTGCATGAAATGTACGCAAAGCAATACACGCAGTCTGAAAAGGAGAACACCATTAGTAACTTGCTTGCTGCACCGGCCACAATGTCTCGAACCCAGCCACACCAACAACACGTGAATACTAGCGATACTTCTGCATGCTTCCACTTGGGCACATTCACGAATTCAGGCAACCTGAAACTTGCGCAAAAATTCCATTTTGTCTTCTGACAGATCCTCGAAGTGGCAACAAATGTCAAGACATCGTGAGCAGCTTCAACATGAAAACAACCACCGCAACTAACAACTTCCGGCAAACGATGGCAAAATAGAGAAATAAAGTTGCGCTGCAACAAACACCACAACAAGCAAAACATTTGTGATGTCATTTGTGATTGCATGCTTGCGAAGTTTCAACACCGCGTCGTTTGTTTTACGCAAGCACTTGAATGTTTTCTGGTTGGAATGTTCATCGGAAAAGCCACATTGCATGTTGCCTCAGCATCGATGGTGTTGTACAAAGACACTGCCAACATGCCAGCCATGCATCAGCCTCTCATAACAGCATTGAAACAATGATCGCGATCATCAGTTCAAGGCATTGATGGATGCAACAACACGAAGCAGCTTCCAAACCCATAAACAGTCTTCTCATCAAAACACCCTTCACAAAAATGGCACGCGGTTCTTCGAGTGAAACAAAACCCTGAACGTTCGTTTCGACAAGCTGGATCCACTTGTTTTCTTTTTTTTGCGTGGTTGGGCCTCGGTGACAGCGGCTGCTGCGCTCGGTCCCTATAAGAAGCAAGAAAGCAAGAATATAAAAGCAACAACGACTGTACAAAGTGAAACAAAGTGGCTGCGACATACAGCAGCTACTGCTCTCTCTGGGGAGGGTGTTCCAGCACTCCACTCTGTGATAGCTACAGGCCTAGGTTCGAGACATAGGTCAGAATTCGGTATTCTGGAGCATTGTCGATTCGCGGGCCTACCGCCCGCAGCTCTGACGATCTTAGGGGCTCTAAAGTCTTTGCAAAACGGGCTTTAGAGGTGCTTTTCGCGCGCAGCACTTCGAAGCAGCTTCGTGGCACTGTCGAGCAGCTGACGAGCGACTTAAGAGCTGCAGCCCAGCTGACGAGTACTTAAGAGCTGCTGGCTAGCAGCTTACGATCGACTTAAGAGCTGCTGGCCAGCAGCTTACGAGCGACTTAAAAGCTGCAGCCCAGCAGCTGACGAGTACACAAGAGCTGCAGCTCAATAGCTGACAAGCGACTTAAGAGCTGCAGTCCAACAGCTGACGAGCGACTTTTGAGCTGCAGCCCAGCAACTGACAAGCGACTTAAAAGCTGCAACCCAGCACCTGCCGAGTACTTAAGAGCTGCTTCCAAGCCCTCCGCGCCAACAGACTCGCGCACGTAAGCGTGTCAGCAGCTGGCGAGCACTGTACGTGACGGGTTGGATTGGTGAACCCGAGTGAGCGTCTGTGCGACACAATCTTGCAGCTAGTTCCAGGTCCCATGTTTGGCGATGTCGTAGTTTTTTTGTGGTCGATATTAAACCCAAAAAAAGGAGCTCCAAGTGGACAGGGTCCGCCAACTAGCTTTCCGACTCCAGAAAAAATGCCTCTTAGAATCTAGAATCTAGAACGTCTGACGGGTGATTTACGTTCATGCTCTTCTTTCCGATGTGTGCTGCGTTGAATGGGAACAGTAGAAAGCTGTTGCACTGTGGGGGAAGAGCAACTCAGTGGCAAAGTCAGCCGCTTTATAGACCTTCAATCTGTGCCCATCAAAAACGCTTTTTCAAAGCGCCTGCGAGGAGGACGCCAAAAGGATGCTGGGAGAGATGTAGAATTCAACGAGGACGTCACTGTCCAGTCACGAAATTCCACGTCTGTGACAACACAGCAGCAGCGCGCTGAACCCTCTTTTTCTCGCGGCTTGAGCCAAAGTCAGCAGCCGGAGGCTTTGTCTGTGCAACTTGGCCACAGATATTCCATGTGCCATAGCACTGCAAGTGAAACACTGCTCAGCCACGTGTTCTCCACAACAGCAAAACAAACTCAAACATCAGTGGGAGTTCTCGGGACCTGCTCAGAACTAGCGCAAGCAGAACTACAACTACTCAGTCACTCCTATCAGCAAAGAAAAACACTACCCTACACTTTCAAGCACTTCAAAAGGCTTTCCACTGAAAGCAAGCTCTCAAGTTGAGCCTCCAAAGCAAAACTACAAGCTACAAAGACTCACACATGAGCAAGCATGCAGGACAACCAAAGTGCCATGTCTCAAACATGAACTTTCTGACCAAGCGAACAACGCGCCACAATTGGGCTTCCTGGAGCAGAGCTCAACAGGGGGAGTCGGTGTGAAACGGAAGGGGCAGGTGAAGGCCGTGAGGATGCCTAAAGAAGGAGCTCATCTCAGCTAAAAGCTGCCCTGCCTGCCTTCGTCCCTATTGCAGGTAAGGGGAGGAACTCACCCTCACCAGAGGGAAGAGACCTTCCAATTTACGGGGCAGATGCCGTTCCGCGAGAAGCAGCACCTGCAGACGACCCAAGCTGGAACCAACACCACAGATGCCAAGCTTGGCTTGCAATTGGCACAGAAGCAGGCAAAGCTAAACCGAACCAGACCAACACAGAGGCGAAGCCGGAAAAAGCGTCCCCTGCATGACCCAATTCCAACCTCACAGCGCATCACCATATGAGCAGAAACTCACGCAAACGTGATTGGTTCTTGCATGTTCCCGCGCGCTAGTGTGCAGAAAACACTGATCCCAACCCCCGCAAGCGCCAACAGACAACAGAGTCCACCGACAAAGCTCCAAGCCTGGGCGTGGAATTCTTCACACTTAAAACAGCAAGGAGACCCCTGCACACTCCCACACGAGGAACCCCAGTCCAAAGAGCAAGAGTCTTTCCAAAACCGCTGCAGAACCTGCAAGGCCATGCGTCCCTTGTTCTCGGTCTTGCTCAACGGGACAGAACAATGACCAGCGTTCTTGCTCTCACTGCCCCCCACCTCTCTCTTATGAAGCGGGGTGTTGGGCCCACAATCGATCGTCTACAAGGGAGCTGATTCAAAAACGAAAGGGTGTTGAGCCTACAGCCTCGAACCAAAAACGAAAGATCGACAGGGCTCAGGGCCGTGGGACGCAACGATCTTCGGCCCTTTGGGCCCAAAATTTTCCTCGCAATCGGAGCTCGACGATTGTGGACTTTCTCGCTTCTCTCACTCCCTCACTCCGCTCTCTCCGCTCACTCGACTCGCTTCGCTCGCTCGCTCGCTCCGTTCGCTCCGTGAGCTCGTTCGCTCCGCTCGGGTCCACAATCGTCGAGCTCCGATTGGCTCGTCCCAATTTTGGGCCCAAAGGGCCGAAGATCGTTGCGTCCCACGGCCCTGAGCCCTGTCGATCTTTCGTTTTTGGTTCGAGGCTGTAGGCTCAACACCCTTTCGTTTTTGAATCAGCTCCCTTGTAGACGATCGATTGTGGGCCCAACACCCCGCTTCATAAGAGAGAGGCTGCAGCTTTTTCGCAGTTTCTGGGCTGTGCGAGTTACTCTGTGTGGCTACTCTTTGTGGCTACTCTTTGTGGCTACTCTGTGTGGCTACTCTGCGTGGCTACTCTGTGTGGCTACTCTTTGTGGCTACTCTGTGTGGCTACTCTGTGTGGCTACTCTTTGTGGCTACTCTGCGACACTTTGTGGCTACTCTGCGTGGCTACTTTTTGTGGCTACTCTTTGTGGCTACTCTGTGTGGCTACTCTGCGTGGCTACTCTTTGTAGCTACTCTGCGTGGCTACTCTTTGGCTACTCTTTGTAGCTACTCTGTGTGGCTCTACGTGGCAACATTTGCGTGGCAACATTTGCGTGGCAACATTTGCGTGGCAACATTTGCGTGGCAACATTTGGCGCAGCTCCGTGGGAACATTTGCGTGGCAACATTTGCGTGGCAACATTTGGCGCGGCTCCGTGGCAACATTTGCGTGGCAACATTTGGCGCAGCTCCGTGGCAACATTTGCGTGGCAACATTTGCGTGGCGCTAATTTCGCGCGGCTCCGTGGCAACATTTGCGTGGCAACATTTGCGTGGCAACATTGCGTGGCAACATTTGCGTGGCAACATTTGCCATTCCGGGTTGCGTCTGCACTCTGCGTGGCTACTCTTTGTGGCTACTCTGTGTCGCTACTCTGTGTGGCTACTCTTTGTGGCTGCTCTTTGTGGCTACTCTGTGTGGCCACTCTTTGTGGCTACTCTGCGACACTTTGTGGCTACTCTGCGTGGCTACTTTTTGTGGCTACTCTTTGTGGCTAATCTGTGTGGCTACTCTGCGTGGCTACTCTTTGTAGCTACTCTGCGTGGCTACTCTGTGTGGCTACTCTTTGTGGCTATTCTGTGTGGCTACTCTGTGTGGCTACTCTGTGTGGCTACTCTTTGTGGCTACTCTTTGTGGCTACTCTGTGGCTACTCTTTGTGGCTACTCTTTGTGGCTACTCTTTGTGGCTACTCTGTGTGGCTACTCTTTGTGGCCTCGTCGTCGCCTCGTCGTCGCCGCCCCTCCATCCTCACCCGTATCCTCACCCGCGGTCCTCACCACCCGCGGTCCTCACCACCCGCGGTCCTCACCACCCGGGGTCCTCACCACCCGCGGTCATCACCAGCCGTGGTCCTCACCAGCCTCGTCGTCGCCTCGTCGTCGCGCGTCGTCGTCGCCCCCCCCGCCTCTATCCTCACCGGTGTCCTCACCGGTGTTCTCACCGGTATCCTCACCCCCGGTCCTCACCACCCGCGCCGGTCGCACCAGCGCTGGATGTTGCTCGTCGTCGCGTCGTCGTCGTGCCGCCGTCGTCACCGTCGTCGCTGCCCCTCACTCCCCTCCGAGGTCTCCGCCGAAATGCCCTCACCTTTCACCAGGTGCCCTAACGCGGCTCTGGGCAACGCGGCTCTGGGGTAATGTATTCCACCAATTCGTTGAGTTTGTTCCGTTGGGGTAATGCACGCGCGCCGTCACCCTGCCAGGTCGTCGCGCCGTCGTCGCTCGCTCCTCTATCCTGTCCTCACCCCCACGTCCTCACCACCCGTGCCGGTCGTCGCGTCGTCGTCGCGTCGTCGCCTTTCGTTTGAATCAGCTCCAAGCAAAGAGGTCGGTTCGGGCAGGACGCCTCGGCAGAACACTTCGGCAGAATCTCGGGCAGAACACTCGGCAGAACATTTAGGCAGAACACTCGGCAGAACATTTAGGCAGAACACTCGGCAGAACATGTGGGCAGAACACTCGGCAGAACATTTAGGCAGAACATTCAGGGCCAACGGAACCGGCGAAGCTGAAGGGCTGGAGGGAAGACTGGGAGCTGCAGCGTCTGCCATAGCCTCTGGGGAGCTGCAGCGACTGTGAAGGCGCGTGGGCCTGCAGCGACAAGGGGCGCCTGGGGCTGCAGCCACCGTGAGGGTTTCTGGGGTTGCAGCTACTGCGAGGGGTGCAGCGTAGGTGCCCTCACAAGGTGGCCTGACTGGGTGCCCTCAGTAAGTGCCCTCACCAGATGCCCTCACTAGGTGTCTGCTGCACTGGTTTCGCACGTCGAGTTGTCGACCCGATTGTATTGTCAACCCGATTGTGAACCCCCGATTGTGTCGTCGCGTCGTCGTCGCCGCGTCGTCGTCGCGTCGTCGTCACGTCATTGTCGCTGCGTCGCTGCTCACTCCCAGCCGAGGTGACCTCACTAGGTGCCTTTACTCCCCGCCCCAAAATGCCCTCTAGGTGCCCTCACTAGGTGCCCTCACTTCCCGACGAGGAGGTGCCCTCGCTGAGTGCCCTCACTTCCCGAAGACCCCGCCGTGTCGTCGTCGCGTCGTCGCGTCGTCGTCTCCTCGCCGCGTCGTCGTCGTCGCTTCACCGTGTGTCGTCGAGGGGGCTGACCTGTGAGGGCACACCCGGCAGTTGCCCGTTCTCCGCTCGCCCTCGTCGCCTCCCCGTCGCTGCGCCGTCGCAGCCCGCCGCCGACTCGCGGCTCGGCCACCCGTCGCCTTAAGCCGCTCGGTCGTCGCTCGCTCATCCGTGGCGCGCCCCGCCTCCGATCTGTCGCCGTCGGAGTGGAGGCCTGTAGGACCCCCCAGCAACCCCGAGCCGCCGCGTCGTCGCCGCCACGCCGAGCCGTCGCCGCATCGTCTTCGCGCCGTCGTCGCTTACCCGCTCACCGCCCGCCGCGTCCCCCCCGCTGCGTCGTCGTCGCTGCTCCCTCGATCTACCTCTACCTCTATATCCTCACCTCGCTGCACTTCAAAGCGGGGCCTGTTGAGGATGGCGAAGAAGCAGACCTGAGATCGGGGTTGCACAGCAGCGCATTACAAGGTGACGCCCACACCAAAAACACGCAGGCCGATACTGGTCTGAGAACCCTTTTGGAAACAGGCTTTACGTTACAAGGAAAGTTTAGCCCCAAACTCAACCACCCATTGCAGTCCTCCTACCAAGGTTCCAAAGCTGACGAGCTCCGACGCCGTTGGAGACGCAGATGAGCACCCTGAAAGGCGAAATGGTTCTTTGCTTCAAGGAGGCCAACGCCCCAACACACGGCAAACAACGCACCTAGCGCGCTACCTTAGACATACAACTCTCGCCGGGACACTTGCTCTTCACTCAGAGGTCCGCACTTTGAACCCGCCGCCTGCGCGAAGTCAACATCGACTGAACAAGTACGTTGGGAAGACTGGCAGCTCCCCCTTTTTTGCACTCAAACGCTCATGCTCCCTGGATGTCTCAACTTTCTGTCATCAAATTCCTGGCCCTGCGCTGTTGGCAGGCTGCACGGCCGCCCTCTGGTGGAATGCTTGATCTGCTGCTTCAACTTTCTATCATCAATACCGCAATCCCCCAGTCTAAGGCTTCTTCGTGGCTTCAATTGCATCAGAAGATTCCCAACCACCTGGTCTTCCGCTTGAGCAGCGCGTGCACGGATGGCGATGCAGCGCAAAACCGCTCCTCCGCCTTAGTGGTGGCCTTGACATAGATGCAGTGGGCACCTCGTGCCTTCACCGCCTGTGCTAGGTCCTTGCTGGTGAAACGTGCCTCGAACTCCTCGGCCCTCACACACTGGTGAAACGGGGCGTCCCGGCGGGCCACCTCCTTCGCGGCCTTGACCTTTTCTGGCCCGAAGCCGCCCTGCATGTCGATGCCGAGGAAGCGCAGGATCTGCTTTCCCTGGCACATGGCAACAAGCACTGCGCAAAGACAGAGGCGCAAAACAAACCCGTCCTGCTCGCCGATGGCTTCCTGCCGGACCTGCTCGAAGGTCTGGATCTTCAGTTTCTTGGCGACCTCCTGCGAGGCTGGAAAGGCTTCGCAAAGCACACGCACCGCGCTTAACTCCGAGGGCCTCGAGCTTGCCCACATTGCCGCCCGTGAGCTGCAGAAGGTCAGCTTTGTGCTCGACAGCCGCGTCTCCGCCGTGGTGCTTGAGGAACTCCTGGACCTGGTCAGGGAGCCAAGCAAAGGAACGCGCTCGGCAAAAGGCCCCCGCCTCCTGCTGCTGGCACTCCTGCTCGCTCAGTGGTGCCAGAAAGACTCGCTTCTCTCGCGAGTCGGCGCCGAAAGCCAGTGCAGTTGCAGCTGCACCTGCCAAAACGACGACATCAGCCAGCTGCGCGTCGTATGCAAACTTCTTTGCGAACGTGGAGCAGCTTTGAAGCGCAGCTTCGTTTCTGATCTGCCTTGGGACTTCCACGACGATCACGGGCAGACGGCCCAGGGCCGCGGCCGCCTGATGCAACGTCTCCATCGCTTCCACGTCAGTCTGCACACCCAGATGTGTGCAGAGCATGGTTTCTGCACGGTCTTCATCTCGCGTCATATGCAGATGCAGCACGCCCTGGTCTAGGGACATGCTGTGAAGGACTTTCCACAACAGCCGGCTTTTGCCGGCTTGGTGGTTCCCCCATACGAGGATGGGGCTGTGGTCCTTGGCCCTCAGCATCGACAGCAGCTGGGCCTGGCGCGAGCAACTCATGAACAGCGGAGACAAGACTGCCTACTGCAAGCGCGCGCCCCGCCTCAGTAGCTTTGCGGGGAATCTCCACAATGGGAGGCTCGGCAAAGAAGGCCGACTTGACCAGGCGGTCCACTGAGCGGCGGCGGTCTTCTGCTTCTCGCAAGTACTGACCTGCCTGCAGCAGGAGCTGCCCGCCCCCAAAACACGCGGCAGCACCACTTGCAGTGATGCCAACCCCGCCGACGATCTTCGCTATCAAACCGCCGGATTGCACGCGAGCGAACATGGCTCAGATGCGGTGCAACATCACTACCAAACTCACCAAACAAAGGCTACAAAACAACTTGGACACTCAGATTTCTGCGAAAAGAAACATGCAAGAGCTGCTTGGCACTGCTTGCGAAGCACTCTCTGCCCGGCCCCGGCCGGCGCCTCTTCGAGGAACTTCAAAAGCTCCACACATGGCCTCGAAAAGCGCCAAGCCTACCCCCTGGCCCAACACGGCAGCCACATTGAAACCGCAGGCCTTGTCGAAGAGGCGCTCGCAGAGCTCAACATGAAACGGCTGCCGAACAAGCAAACAACCATCAAGCGCAAAGCCCAAAAAGTAGCCATGGTCAATCTTTAGCCCAACTAATCAAGTCAAAAAAGCGGCTGCCCGGCAATATTTGCAGCGGATACACAAAATCCCGCCGAAATAATGGAATAAACAAACAAAAAAGGTAGGCCATAAGTTGCACTTGCACGGCAAATCCACGGCCTGGTCTTGCAACTCGTCCACGGAACTCACGTCAACGAGCTTTGAAAATGAAAGCTGCAGCTTGCCCCGGACGCGATGCACTCCTGGCCGCAACGGGCCGCGCTGGTACGGCCACGCCCAGCGCTAGTTTCGCACCTGAGGAAGCCGCTCTCGAGCCGTCTTGCGCGCATCGCAGCATTGGAACATCAGCTCCGCTGCTCGCAGAGCTCGGGGTAGCTCCGGTTTCGGAATTCCTGCAGAATCTCCTGAGCGACGTCCCAGTTAGCATGTTTTGCGTCCCTCATTGCCACTCCTGGCGGTTGTGAAGCTCCTGCAAACACTGCTCCAGGTTTCGAGGAGACCGTCCCTGCACCTTCGCCTCGTCGGAGGCGCGCTCGTTGGCATCCAGGCTGCGGGTGAGAGCACAGCCACGGGCCTCGTGACAGCGCCACACGCGTCCAGGACACCAGAGCCCTAGGTGGTCTTCTTGCCGTGCCGAACAGATCGACGTAGCCGAAAGCGTCCAAAATCGAAGCCATTATTTTCCAACGAAACTTCCGTTAGCGCGCGTTTGGGAAACCCTAACTGCGCTGCAGAGGAACCCTGTGCAAAAACACTCCCTTTTTTCTCCTAGCGGACATGGGGGGTCAGTTCGGGCCCGATCTTAGGGCACTGACGAAACGATGCCACTGGCATCTCGATTCGAAACTCGACCGCTGGTCGATGGTAAGGCGAACGACTGGTTCACCCCCCCTACCAGGGAAAAACCCGTACCACGGGAAGATAAGGTGAAACATTCTCTGACCTACTGGGTCACTGCAGCTACAAGTTGCTACTCTGTAGTCTGACGGCCTACGGCCTATGTACAAGAGCGCACTCTGTGCTTACGCCTCTCTGCGAGAGAGAACATAGGAGCGCTGCTCCGGGCAGCTCTGCTGCCGAAGCGGTGTCCCGGACCCCGCATACTATACAGGGTGTGGTGGGTGGGACAAAAACTTTTTGGATCACAGATCCAACTCCAAGCCGAAAGCTGCACGGCAAAGTATGTCTAGTGTCACTCACACACAAGTGAAAACACTGTTTTCCTTTTTCGACAAACTTTGTCTGCACTTTCGGCGGAAAATAAAACCCATTCACGCACGCATGATGGATGCTTATTTTCCAACGAAACTTCCGTTAGCGCGCGTTTGGGAAACCCTAACTGCGCTGCAGAGGAACCCTGTGCAAAAACACTCCCTTTTTTCTCCTAGCGGACATGGGGGGTCAGTTCGGGCCCGATCTTAGGGCACTGACGAAACGATGCCACTGGCATCTCGATTCGAAACTCGACCGCTGGTCGATGGTAAGGCGAACGACTGGTTCACCCCCCTTGAAGGCACTCGAAGCCTTACTCACCCCCCATCTGGTCCGCGCCGAGTGACAAAGCCAACGGCACTGCGTTGGGAGGCAGGTATTGGCGCGCTGCGCCTAGCCTCTCGGTCTCTTCCCACCAGTCTCTGCTGGGGCCATCAGCGATGTTGCTGTCTGTCGGAACTCGGAAGAAAGCAGCCCTGCACTGCAGAGACTCTTCAAAGTCCACCGCTTGCGAGACTATCGCTGCACCTTCTACCTTGCGTGTGAAGGCCTTGTGTACGCTGCGTCGTTGTCTATCCAGACGAACAGGTCACTGCCTGCTATATGCTTGGCCCACAATTGAAGGCTAAGCAAATAGGGCAACAGCTCGCACTCGTAGACCAGCTGCTGCTTCTGTGCTCTGGCAGCCCACTGGGCTGCAACCTGGCTGCTGATCTGAAGCCCCCAGGTGAAGGCGATGCCTTCTCCAATGAGCACTGCTCCCAGGCCACACTTGGGCACCAGTCGCGGGGTCTCCCACTCGCAGGCCCCGTCGATGTACAGATGCACCTTCCTGCGCGCATGAATGGACACTGTCCTGGGCGGACCGTGCACTACTCGTTGCAGCAGGAACGCCATGGCTTGGCACTGCTGCTCGGTGAGGGGGACTTGCTCTGGTCCGTCCCCAAGGACGTCGCCTACGCAGATCACTGCCATGCGAGTATTGCGACCCCAGGCTTGCTGCTCAGCGAAGATGAGCCTGCCCCGCAGGCTCTGCGCTTCCAATGGGGACATGCTGCCCCGCGCGAGGGCCTCGCTGAGGACCAATCCCAGCTCTGCTGCACGGGTCGGCTTGTTACTCACGGAGATTTCTCCAAGGTGCTGCTTGGACAAGTCGACTCGCACGCCTAGCACGTCAAAGACTTCGCTGAAGTCGGCGTTCTTCTTGGGCTCTGTGGCCACTTGCCAGCCCAGCTTGTTAAAAAGGTTGGACACTGCCAACGTGACGAGCTTCGAATGCGCGCTGCGCGTAAGAACGGTGAAGTCGTCGAAGAAGCTCGTCATGACCAGAGCAAGCTTTTCGCGGCCGATGGCCTTCAGCGCCTCGCTGCAACGGAGGAAAGCGTGCACGGCAGCCACTGCGCCGAAAGGCATGCTGTGTAGGTGGGCGATTTTGACCTTCCCACTCTGTGGGTCCACCATGACGATGCACGCGAATTTCTTGTGTGCGGCCTGCACTGCAAGCTGCTTGTAGGCACTCTTGAGGTCCCAGGTCCTGCCTACTATGCGGTGGGCCCGCTCTGCGGGCACACCCTGGCGCAGCCACTCGAGGCACACGGCAAGGAGCTCGTCGATGCTATCGACTTGGACCTTCTCTGTGGTCCCGCAGCAGCTGTTGATAAAGCTGCTCTTAAAATTGATCAATGGGGCGCACCTTGCCCTTTTGCACGACACCGAAGCGAGACGATACTATCGTCTCGTGCAGACTTTCCGGAGAAAAATCCTCCAAAGAGAGCCAGCCCTGCTGGCCTTCTTCTATTGTGCTTTCCCAGACTCTGTCCGAAACCCCTTCCTGTGAGGGGCGTAGAGCGCTGCGGACGCCGCGCATGCCTATGCTATGGGCGTTTTCCAGAATCGACTTCTCATCTAGAGAAGGAGGCAGAATCTGCACTGGCCACAACCCACTGGGTTGTATCCAGCCAAGCAGGGGAAAGCCTTCCCGCACCTGCTGTGCCAAGGTCTTGTCCGGGAAGTCGATTTCATTGAGAAGCTTTGCTAAAGCTACTGTTTGCTTGGGCTTGGTGACACTGTTCACCTGAGCGTCATTGGAGGAACGTACCCCGGTCTCGAGGGCTTGGCACTCTGTGCAAGTTCTCGATATATGCATCGATGCCAACGTGCGACGCTTGGCCAGCAGGACAGTGTCTTCGTGCACTTCGGCGGCGATGGCACGCTTGAGAGATAGAGGCACTGCCTCAATGTCTCTGGCTGGGTGATCTATGAGATGCGCTCTGCGCACCCAGTGTAGAGGCTGCAGCGGGATGGCGATGATGGCCTTCTGCGAGGCTTCGATCCACTGGATGAGCCTGGAGCCTTTTGGGAAGCAAGTCCACGACTGTGGTAGCTTCTGGGGGGTCTTCCAGCCTCGAAAGCACCGCGCTGCGGGGCCTTGCAGAGTGACTTTGTCACTGAAGTCTGGCTCGTAGCGCAGACGACGCAGACGCTTGCGACTGAGAGGCGCTGCCTGGAGTGCTGCTGCGCATTGGTCTGCCGCCAGGGAGACCCAGACCGAGCTCAGCTGAGTGGTGTAGGCGCTTTCTAGGGAAGTGGACCACACTGTGGAACCATCCACTGAGGCTCTGCCCCAAGGCAGGTGTTTATGGCCTCCGTCGCAGTCCCTGCTTAGACCAGAGAACCAATCCAAATTGGAGAGGATTGCAGTACGCTTGCGGCGCATGCTTCCGAACATGCACGCGTCAAACTCCACTCTGTGAGCTGACTGCAAGGCCTCTCTGAGGCAGGGCATCCTCCAAAGAAGGCTACGGGCTGGATTTTCTATGGACCAGCAGACGCCGCGCTGCGACAGAGAGTGGCAACACTGTGCCATGAAAGCGACTAGGCTGTTCGCGCTGCGAACTCGTGCTGCGTCTGCTCCTCGGAGGCCTTTAAGGCCTGCCGGGCGCGACTCGCTGCGCAAAGGGCCCGGCGCTCCTGGCCTGGGAATTTCTCTAGCTCTGCTAAAGGTGCCGCAAGGCGGGGCCCAGTGGACCCATCTCAGATCTTGGTGTGAGAGCACTGCCCTCAGCAGGTTGCGACCCAGCTGCGTACAGAGGTCGAGCTGGAGGACCTTGAGGCCTCTGGCCTTCGTCTTGTGATCCACTGCGACGTTCGAGAAGCCTTTCTCGATGGCTACCGAGGCCGCAGAAAACTTCCACAAACAGTGGCGGCCGAGGGGTCGCTTTCGGAACGGGCTCAGGGAGAGGAACTCCCGGAGCGTTGTCTGTAGGCACGCTGTGCCGTTCCGACAACAGGAGCGCGGGGGGGTCGGCGTTTGCCTGTAACCCTGCGTCAGGCGACGGCGCAGCTGTGGCACATCCTGGCTTACTTGTTGCAGGCGGGTGCGGCAACGGTGCCGGGGTAGGGGGTTCAGGGCTCTGCCCTGCGCTTGGCGAGGTGGCAGAGAGGCCCAGCGCTGCTGGGCCAGGAGCTGCGGGCGCAGTGGCCGAGGGCTGTTGCGGCTCTGCCGCGCTCAGGGCAGGGGTGCCTAGTCAGGCGGCCCCTGCGTTCTTGGGGCAATCTGCGGCACCGTGGTCGGTGCTGCCGCAGCTCATGCACTGATGCAACCCCCTGTCGCACTGCTTGGGGGATCCGGAGGTCTCCAGGTCGCACCCGCACTGCAGGTTGAAACCGTAGCAGAGGCGCTTGCCCGACTTGGAGACGCTGTTCAAGTGGCGGAGCTCTTTGGGCATGCTCGGCGGCCTGGAGCGGTCTGCGCTCTCGTGCCGTTTGCCCTTGCCCTTTCCGCGGCCTTTCTTGCCGCCTTTCTTGCCTTTGCCGGTCGTGCTACGACTGCGGTCCTCATCGCTGCGCGGAAAGCTGCGGCCCTTGCCCTTGCGACCCCTGTCCGCCACTGGCGAGGGGAGCAGGTGCAGCGTGACAATCGGATCGGACCACATGTTCTCTACTAGAGAATCTAGTGGCCTCTTACCATCCTTGTCCGGTTTGCAACCCTTGCGACACTCTCGCGCGAGCAGCGTCCACAGTTCTTTATCGGCCCGTACTACGTGCCAACTGTTACCGCGCTCCATCCCCGGCGGCGCTGGCCGGTTCAGGACGGAGAAGAACTGTCTCACGAGTCTCTCGTGAATCGTGAAATCCAACACGCCGACTCTGTCGAGCGCGAGACCCCGGCGCGTGAGCGCCTGCGTGAGCTTTAGCTCATTGCCGATCTCGACGTGCACGCTGTGCTCCTTTTTCTTTACTGTGATTTCCCCAGACTCTAGGGAAAGGAAGTCCTTGTCACGCCTCACTGAGGCGATTTCGGCATCCCGGCTGACGCACTGCGACGGCGGGATGTAACGCACGATGCCGTCCTGCAGCATGAGCGCGGCCTTGTCCACGAGGCTGTGCGCGGGGTCGTAGTCACCTTCGATGACAACGCCCCGGAGGCGCGCGACTTGCGCGGCGCGGCGCTCCTCGCGCTCGTGCAGGGGCAGACTCTTGGGGGTGACACTGTCACCCTCTACCCTCATCTTCAGGTCCTGGATGCTGAAGGTGAGGCTTTCGAAGGCCAGGCGCCGCGCTGCGGCTTTGGTGCCTAAGGTCGGCTCTGCCGCCCCGAAGACCTTCTTGATGAGTTCTTCAAACTTCGCATCGCTGATGCGGTCAGGTTGGTCGGCGACGCTGTACGCGAGCGTGCCGAAAGTGCGGATGTCTGCCGCAAGGAGCTTCGCCGACTCGGCGGCTCCTAGGAGTTGTCCAGCTCTGCTGGAGAATTCTGCGACACTGTCGACGAGGTTCGCCATTGTCCTGCAGGGCAAGCGAAGATGAAAAAGAGAGAGAGACGCAAACGCGGAGCAGACTGCAAGACCCTACTAGGACGGACAGGCTCGTGAACTCGCTCTCTTTTTCACTCTGCATCGAAAGACTTGCTGCTCCAGCAAGTCTTGCAGTGCGGTCGGCCTGGTGCGAGTTCGCGAACTTCGCAACTCGTATACTTTTCATTTAAGCAGCGACCGCAGAGAAGCCTCTTGGCGTTCTCGCCGCGGCTCGCGTGGAGCTTGCCACTGGCAAGATGACACCACGAAAAGGCCCAGTCTGGGAGGGTGCACTGCACCTCCCTTCTGAGGCGAGGGTGCTCCTCCACCTCGGGCTCGGCGACGAACTCGTCTTCTCTGTCAGTGTCACTGGCACTGTCTTCTGTGTCGCTGAGCTCCTGTTGCTGCGAAACCTTCAGGGCTTCCACCCCCACTGGGGGTGCCGAGCCAGAGGAGGTTTTCCTGTGAGAGACCTTGCTAAGGTTCTCTCGCTTCAGGTTAAGCTGACTGCTAGGCAGCGCGAACTGTTTCCCGAGCGGCTGGTCGGGAAGGAAGTCGCCATCTCTGATGGCAATGAGAACCTCCTCCAGAGCCCGCGCTGCGGGGATGAGCACGTTTCGGCTGTACGTCTCAGTGCTCCGGGCACTGTCGTGGACATGGTGGGCGAGGAGCCTGCGCAGGTCCAGGTTGACGCCAGCTTGCGAAGCCCAGGTGAGGCACGTCGCTTTGAGACTGTGACTGCTGAGGCGCTCTGCGCCTTCACAGCCAGCGTTCGACAGCGCGCTGCGCAGCCAGGAGGTGATTTCCTGAGAATTCATCGGGCGATCCGCTAGATCACCATCCGATGTGAAGGCAGGGATCACTGACCCCAGCGGGATTTCTCCGCTGGAGCTGAGACCGAGCTTTTCTCGATTGGCGAGCCACTGACTCACCCACGACTCTTCGAAGAAGACCACCGGGGCTACTAGCGGGAGCAGCAGGCGGCTTCTAGCCCCTACGGCGGTTTTCGCTTTGTGCACATTCGCCTGCATCCACACTGTGGCGCAGGGGTCCTCTGGGAGCTCGACCGAAAAAGAGGCAACTCGGGCCGCGTCGCTGGCGCGGGCGCATGCGAAGAGCATGAACAACAAGCCCCCAGACACGACACTGTCGTACACAGAGCCAGACAGCGCGACGCGCTCTAGAGTGGCCACCTCTGAAGCCTTAAGGGCCGGGGCCCGTTTCGGTGGAGGCGCACTGGCTTCCGTGCTCTTACAAAGGCCAACGATACGGGAGCTGGTCACCTCCGACTCGAAGGACAGGCCGAAGACTCCCGAGCACCAGTTCAGACTCTGAATCAAACTCGAGGGGCTGCTAGCCCCTTTTCCGTTTCGCATCATCCACTGGATGTAGCGCCAAGTGGCGCGCTCGGACACAGGGAAGGGCACCACCACTGGGTCCTGCGAGTTTGCCCACTGGACAAAATTGCTGAGAGAGTTGAGGCGGCGTACCACTGTGTTGGTGGCCTTATAGCTGAGCGCTGCCTCGATGCTGAAGTCAAGCTCGTCCAGGTCAACGCAGCCAGCCTCGTCAGCACACTGTGAGACGATCTCAAAGGCCTCTGGCCATGCCTTTACCAAGGCCGTAAGTTTGAAAACCGCGCTGTCGCGGCGGTCGCCTTCGTACGCTGTACGACGGCAGCAGACCTTAAGTGCGAAGGCAGTGTCTTCCGCTACTAGCGGCTGGGTGCTAGCGGAAGCTTTCCGCTTGAGCATCAGGCTGGACTCGTGCAGCACTGGCACGGGGCCCACAGAGGCGGGGCGAGTCACTGACAGCTCCCAGGGCCAGCTTGCATTTCGTGCAAACCACGAGGCTGATTCCCACGGCTGACGAGCACCAGCTCGGCGTGGTATTGACGACCAGAGGTTACTAACCTGGTCGTTGAAGTCGCCCTCCGGGGCGCTGCCCCTGGGCAGCATCCTTGACACAAGGAAGAGGAGCACTGCTCAAGCCAACGGCTGTCGTCCAGGTGGCTTGCAAGAAAGGGCTACTAGCAGACGAACACAAGCGCACTCACTCTGGAAAGCTGAACTGAAGCGACGCGCTGCGACCCGCACCCTTCCCGGGCAGTCCTGGGGAAGGAGAGGAGGAGGAGAGAGCTGAGAAGGAAGTGAGGCTTAAAAGGCTGCGGCGAACACGCACTGGAGAACTCAAGGCCTCACTGGTGACACTGCACCTAGAGCTACCTCCAAAAGGCCTACCAGGTCTTGGAGCACTGCGTAGAAACCTACTAGGCAAAAGAAGACTGCAGCCCTATAAGGTCTGTGTGCACACGCAACCTGCGGTGTTCTTTTTCCGACCTCGCGGTGCGAGTGGCTGGGCTGAGCCCGCTAGTCAAGGTGCGCTGCACCTGCCTTCTGCGATCCGCAGATAGGCCGGTGAGCAGCAGAGGCTCCTGTGGCCGGACTGTGCCGGCACTACTGTGCTCTGCACCTGTGTGAAACGGGCGCAGAAGAAAGGGCCACTGGCCCTTCAAAACTGTGTCCGAACACTGTTCGGAAGGCACGGGAAGACGCCGCTGGCGTCACTACCAGTCGCGGTGGTTCCAGCGCCGGTCGTGGTCCCAAGACCAGCGACCACGGGACCACTGGTCCCGGTCCTCGTCGTCACGGCGGGACCTCTGGTCCTTGCCTTTGCTCTTGCCCTTGCCGTCTCTGCGGCGGGCCTCCCGATCGCGGTGCTCGCGCTCACGGGCTTCGGCTGCCTCGCGCTGCAAGGTCAACCGAAGGGACTCGGGCGGCCCCCTGGTAGGGCGGCGCTCGCCCCTGTACTCGAGCTTGCCGTCTGTCCGCGGGACAGTGCCTGGGCAAGAGTAGTTCTTTGCGCAGCGTGGGCAATGCATCACGCCGCATTCTGGACACTGCCAGGCCTTGCTGCGGCGCTCCCCTGTAAACTGTCCCACAGCGCCACTGGCGCTGGGCTGATCATAGGCATGCACTGCTGCCTTGAAGGGGTGGAGCTCGCCGCATGCACTGCATACGAATTCCGATGACGGATCGCTCCAGATGTTCATCTGCATGTTGTCGCAGACTGAACATGCGAAGACTCGCTGAATCTCCGACGCTGGCGGACGCGCCGCCGCTGGCGGGCGATCTTCCTGATCGTCTCGATCAGCGTTATCGTCTGAGGCCGGGCCGCTGGCCCGGGTCCCAGCAACGCCAGCAGGGTTGTTGCGCGGGGTCTGTTGGCAGGGACGCGGGCGGGAGCTCTCCCCACGGCGTGCCACTGGCGGTGGGGGAGGCCGCTTGTTGTGGCGTGGGGCGGCAGCTTTTGGAGGCGCCGCTGGCGCCTGGTTCCTGTCGGCCGCCGGCACTGCCGGGCTGGAGGACTTGCGCGCTACCTTGCCTTCCAGGGGAGGATGCGGCTGCGCTGGCGGGGGCGGGGAGTCGCTCTCTGACTCCGACTCCTCCGAGCGGGAGCCTCGGTCGTCTTCTGTTTCATCCCGCCGCCCGCTGGGCTCCTCCACGTCCATATCCTCAGGCGCTGCCGAGGGAGCTTCCGCTGGAAGCGGTTCTTCTTTGATACCAGAGCCCGCGTCCTCAGCGGGACTGGTCGGGGAGCGCTGTCGCGAGGCTTGCGCTGCAGCCGTCGAAAGAGGCACACTGTCCACCGCGCTGCGGTGGCCGTCGGAAGAAACACCACGCGCCGCCACTGGCGGCTCGGTGTTTGCCGGCACCACTGGGGGCTCGTAGCCGAGCAGTTCGTCCAACCAGCGAGTTCCGCTGCCTCTGCCGCATTCACCACCACGTCCCCTATCTCTGATAGGGAGACGGCGGCTTCATAGATGGCGGCCCGCTGGGCCTCCGGCACTGCACTGAGCGCCTGCAGCATCTGCTCATTTGTCGGGTTCGCCATCGCTGAAGGCAGACAAAGGCTTCCGCTGAAAGCGGGGTTGTGTGGGCACGGGGGGGGCGACTTACTAAGCTGAAAAGGCTGCGGTATGAAAGCACTGCTTGAGAACCGACACGGTTTAAGAAGCTGACTCAGCTGAGGAGGCCTACCAGGCTCGCGTGACACACGACTGATAAAGGCTAGCGGCGATTTTTTGCCGCCATTCAAAGCATGCCGTCGGCCCGCCGCTGTGGGCGAGGTTCCAAGTACCTCAGAAACGCCCGCCCTGAAGAGGCTGCCGGGCTGTCGGCGGTGAACCAAAAGGAGGTGCACTGCACCGACGAAAGGGCGACTCGCTGAGAGGCCAGCAGCTACCCGCTGCACTCAGTGCCTAACGACGGCCGCCCCTGACGCCGCGGTTTCGGGGTCGCTGACCCCGGCTGCTGCGATAGCAGTTGTCGCATTCGTGATGATTGTGGGGGCTCCTGCCCACTGAGCAGTGCCGCCCACAAATCGCCATGCCCTGGGAGAGGCAGCCCTGCTGCGCGCAAGGCATGCAACACATGAGGTCGCCGCGCCTCTCCGGGTATCTCTCCCATCTCTCTGAGTTGGGGGTTGCCCAGTAGGGCCATTCGTGCACGTCTGTGACGTGCAGGTGCGGCGAGACCCTTCTGGCGTGCGTTACTAACGCACGCAGGCCGGGGTACCTGTTGTCGGTCGCTGACCCGAGGTTACGCCAATCGTTGTTTTGGGGGTCCTCCCCAGGCTGAAACTGCCAGCCTCGCTGGCGATTGCGACGCTGCGCGGCCGCAGCGGGCTGGGCAGGGGCGGCCGCTGGCGGCGGCAAGGGAGGGTCCGAGGCTGATGCCGACGCTGTCGGCAGAGCAGTGCTGGACGAGGCGGTGGGGTCGGTACTGCCACTGGCAGCTTTGTGTGTCTTTTTCTTTTTCTTCTCCGAAGGGAGAATCTTGACCCAACCGCCTTTGCCCTTGCCCTTACCCTCTGGGTGCCAATGGAAGCCGCTGGCTTCAACCTTAGGAGCAACGTGGCCCTCTAGGGCGTCCACCCAATTGAGTCTCCACTGGAGCTTGGGGACATTATCTTCCTCCCCACTGGGGGGCCAGTCAAAAAGGCCGGTATACGGCCAGCCAGGCGTGGCCGCTGGCCGCATAGGCACGTCGCGCTGCGACATAGTATACCGGTGCATCGGGTAGGCACTGCCTGAGGTGTCCGGTTGTTCCCCTTGCATCTGAGCAAAAGGGTAGAAGGGAGGCCAAACTTTGGACTCTCCTTCCCCCGCTCGATTCAGAGCTTCGTGGTCGTCGCTGACGACCGCGGGGTCTACCCGCATGGCACAGCTAAGGGCCCAAAGGAGATAACTTATCTCCTGTTGTGCCATTTCTTCACGCATGGCCTGCTCTAGCACAAAAATTGGATTGCACTGCAAAAAGCGGAGGCAGGAGCGACACTGTCGCACGCGTTGCAGGCATTGTGGCGCTGCCAACTGATTGTCTCGACCGTCCCTTCTAGGGTACGGCGCCTCTGGCGACTCAGCCGCATACGTGCGGGCTGCTTGGTCAACCATAACTGGCACTGACAGTTATATCAAAGGGAGTGGAAAGTCGTCGCTGACGACCCCCACTGCTGCGGAGCACTACAAGCTACTCTACAAAAACTTTTTGGATCACAGATCCAACTCCAAGCCGAAAGCTGCACGGCAAAGTATGTCTAGTGTCACTCACACACAAGTGAAAACACTGTTTTCCTTTTTCGACAAACTTTGTCTGCACTTTCGGCGGAAAATAAAACCCATTCACGCACGCATGATGGATGCAAAAACAATCTCTGGTGGTGGGGGGGGGAAAGAAACAACTTAGCGACGACCGAGCGGCTTAAGGAGACGGGTGGCCGAGCCGCGAGTCGGCGGCGGGCTGCGACGGCGCAGCGACGGGGAGGCGACGAGGGCGAGCGGAGAACGGGCAACTGCCGGGTGTGCCCTCACAGGTCAGCCCCCTCGACGACACACGGTGAAGCGACGACGACGACGCGGCGAGGAGACGACGATGCGGCGACGACGACGCGACGGACACGACGACGGAGACGCGGCGATGGCTCAGAACCGCGTTGCCCCAAATGTTTGCCCAGAGCCGGCGTTACCCAGAGCCGCGTTACCGAAATGTTGCCACCGAAACGTTGCCACCGAAATGTTGCCACCGAAACGTTGCCACCCAAACTCCAGTCTCTGTTTGCGCCCCTCCAGTTTCACGCCAGCCTCCACCAGCCTCAGCCTCCAGGCCCTGCACCTTGGGTGCTTGCGGGCGGATGAACATATCGAGCCGCACGGCGGAGGTGCATCCTGCGCGGGGAATGGCGACGAGGACGGCGACGAGAACGGCGACAAGACGCGAGGTGAGGATAGAGGTGAGGAGAGAGATGCGGCGACGCGGGAACGGCGACGATGTGGCGACGACACGGCGCGACGACGCGACGATGCGGCGACCACGACGCTGCGACGACGAGACGGCGGCAATGACGACAGCGGCGACGACGGTGCACCGAGGAAGGGGTGGCCGAGCCGCGTGTGAGCGGGTGGATGAGCGACGAAGCGACGACGACGGAGCGACGACGACGACGGCGCGACGACGACGACGGCGACGCAGAGCCGAGTCATGCACCCAAAATGTTAGCCCTATGTTCCCCCCGAGCCGCGACGGCGCGGGTGCGGGCAGCGGCGACGACGACGACGCAGGGACGACGACGGTGAGGATAGGCGAGGATAGAGGTGAGGATAGAGTGGCGACGACGATGTGGCGACGACGACGGCGCAGCGATGACGACGCGACGACGACGCGGCGACGCACAGACGACGAGCGGCGACCGGGGGGCGCGCGACGAGGACGACGGGCGACGGCGAGCGGGCGCTCGGCGGCGACGCTCGAAGGCTCGACGGTCGGCTTCGGCTCGGACGACGACGACGCGATGACTGGGCAGCCGCGAGAGCGGGCGACGGCAGGGGCGGGGTGCAACGAAGGGCGACAACGACTGCGGCGACACGACTGCGACCACGAGTGGCGGGCGGGGTGGCGACGACCGCGGCCGGGACGTATAGCGGAGACAACGGCGCGGAAACGACGGCGACGGCTCACTAATGTTGGCGCGGGGCGGCGACGACGGCGACGACGGCGGCGACGCAGGCCGACCCGGCGACGACGCGTGGGCCAGGTGGGCGTGGCAGCGACGAGCAGGGGCGGCGACGCGGCGACGATGCGGCGACGAGGCGCAGGAACGATGAGGCGACGACGCGACGACGACCGCGAAGATGATGAACCGGCAACGACGACGGCGCGGGGACGATGGCGCAGAGACGACGGCGCGACGGCGGCGCAGAGACGACGGCGCAGAGACGACGGCACGACGGCGCGGGTACGACGGCGCGACAGCGCGGCAACGACGGCGCGACGACGTGGGGAGCGGAGACGACGACGTGGGGACGCAGATGACGGCACGGCGGCAGGTGCATGGGCGAGGGCTAGGTGCTCCGAAGAGTGTGGCGACCACGATGTCGGCGTCGATGACGCGACGCGAGCGGAGACGACGGCGACGACGAGGCGGGGCACCGGAGCTATCCTCACTCCGATCCTCACTTCCCGACTACCCGATCCTCACGTCGATCCTCACTCAGATCCTCACCCTGTTTTCCGAAGAACCACCCCAGCACAACAAGCAGCTCACCGAGCGCAGGCAAGAGGAGGAGAGGGGGAGGCGCGGCGGAGGATCGAGAGTACGGAACCGCCAGACGCTGAGCCTAAAGCGAGACTCACCCAGTCCTGCTGTCAGGCAGCAGTCCGGGCCCAGGCATGTTTGTGTTGGTTCGGACGGCGAGTGGTGACGGGTGGAGCGGCTCGGCGGTTGCGGCGAACCGGCTGACGACGACGACGGCGATGCGGCTGGGACGATGAGGCGACGATGGGAACGGGACGCGGCGACGACGACGCGACGACGTTGCGACACCGTCCAAAACAATGGGGTGAGGACGAGACGCGGCGACCACGGCGTGCCACGGCGAGCTCGGGCAGAGCATATGGAGGTAGAGGCGCCGACGCGGCGACGATGATGCGACGACGCGGCGACGACGAGGCACGACGACGACGACGACGACGAGGACGCGGACGACGAGGACGAGGCGACGACGATGACTGGTGACGCAGCGACGACAGTCTCTGCAGTCTCCAGGTCTCTCACCTCGCTGCCGAGTGCCCAGAAACCCTCACAGTCCTGCAGCCCCCAGCCTCGCCCTCGCTGCACCAAGCCCTCACAGTCGCTGCAGGTCCAATCGGTGAGGTGCATCACTGCCCTCACAGCGGCCAGAAGCAGGTGCCCAACGGATGCCCTCGCTGGGTGCTTGCTGCCTCACTCCTGACCCAAGCCGGGTGAGGATGAGCGAGGCGAGGATAGAGGCGAGGAGAGAGGTGAGGATAGCGGGTGAAACCGCGGCGGACAAGGTGGGGATACCGTGGGGCGATACCGCGGGGATGCCGTGCGGCGATGACGAGGCGACGACGACGACGAGGCGACCATGAAACGACGAGGCGACGACCGGCGACGGCGACAGCGGCGGCCATATGGCGCAACGGCGACGATGCGGACGACGACGACGCGATGACGATGCGACGACGACGTGACGACGCGACGACGACGCGGCGGCGACAACGCGACGCGGGCAGCAGGTGCAGGACCGGTGCCTTGCTGGTGCATGACCCAACTCGCGAGTGCGCGGGTGACGGGTGCACAGCAGGTGCACGACAAGGTGCCTGCCAAGGTGCACGACGACAAGGTGCGCGACAAGGCACGACACGGCGGCACGCGGCGTGGGCGGCGCGGCGCGGCGCGGGACAAACATGCACACGGCACGACACGACATTCCAGTCTGGAGCGAGAGGAGAACACGCGCGCAGAAGGGCACGGCGACGTGTTCGGAAGTGGAGCCCAGGTGCCACCCCACGCAGGTGCCATCCCCACCCGTGCAAAGGTGACGCGGCAACGACGACCACGTGGCGGGATGCGACGACGAGGCGACGCGGAGGGGTGAGGCGAGGACGGGCGACGATGGCGCTGCTGCGGCAGGTGCAGGCCGGCGACGACGCGATCGCGACGGGGCCGAGTGGTGGCGGCGACGACCGAGGCGGGACGACGAGGCGGGGACGACCTCACGACGGCTCGGCGACGACGCGCGACGACGGGACGGTGAACGGGGCACACCTGACCTGACGACGACCCATTTACCGGTCGTGCTTCTGCAATGTTCTGCCCAAATTGGCCCGGCCTCCCACCCTCCTGTCTCCCCAAACCCTCCACGTCCTGCAGCCTTCAGGCGCCTTCAAAGTCGCTGCAGGCCAAGCCCCCCATCAGAGTCGCCTTCACAGCTTGCAGCCCCCACTTCACAAATCCCACAGTCGCTGCCACCCTGGCGGCCACCCTCGCCTGCCACCCTCGCTGCGGCCCCCACATACCCTCACTGTCACTGCAGTTCAGGCCAGGCCCATCCCTCACACTTGCTGCCAAATGTCCAGCTGCCCTCGCTGCCGCATCGCTGCAGCACTCACACTGCACCCCTCACTTCCGCCAGCCAAAAAGTTTGAGTATTGTGGGCACGACGTGGGCAGGGGATTGTTGGGACGACGACGTGGGCGTGGGGACGACGACGTGGGGACGACGACGTGGGGACGACGACGACGACGATGCGACGACGAGCGGCGGTGACGAGTGCGGGGGTAGCAGGTGCATCACAGCTGCATCACAGGTGCATCAAACAGGGCGGTGGCAGTGCGCGGGACCAGGTGCAAGACCGGTGACGCGGGGCCGACAGAACGACAACACGGCAACTCAGTATGTGCATACGATACGGCGCGGCGCGACGGTCACCAGCCCCCCCAGCCCTCCCTCACGGGCCTCACCGCTCCCCGAGGACAACGCTGTAGAGGGACGAGGCGACGACGACGCGACGACACGACGCGACGGCGCGACGACCGTCACAATCGCTGCAGCCCCCAGCTCCCTCACAGTCGCTGCAGGTCCAGGTGCCTTGGCAATCTCGCTGCTGAATTCCCTCGCTGCCGCTCGCTCCAGCACGAGGTCCCCTCATTCCCCGCTGCCCTCACACAGCGGCCAGGTGCCCCTCACAGCAGCCCAAATCCCCACCTCCCTCACCTGCCTCACTGCTTCCTGGAAGAGGATGGGTGAGGATAGCGGTATAGGAGGACGATGCTGAGACGACGGTGGGGATTCCGGTGAGGATAGAGGCGGGGACGGATGACACGCAGCACGACGACAAGCGCTGGTGGTGAGGGTTGGGGGGTGGGATAGAGGCGGGGACGGATGACACGACGTGCTGCCCTCACAGTCGCTGCTGCCTTCAGCTCAGCTCAGCCACCCCCTCGCTGCAGTGCCCAGGCCCTCACAGAAGCTGCAGCCCCCAGGCGCCACTGCAGCCCCAGACTCGCCGCAGTGCCCCAAGCCCTCGCGGTCGCTGCAGCCCCCAGCTTCGCTGCAGCGTGCCAGTCGCTGAAGCCGCCTCACGGGTTTCAGGTAGAGGTGCTGGGGACGGGGGGGGTGAGGTGGTGAGGGTTGCGGCGGTGAGGATTGCGCTGAAAATAGCGGTGAGGATAGAGGCCACTGCGCGACGACCAGCACTGGTGGTGAGGGCCGGGGGGTGAAGATAGCTGTGGGATAGAGGCGAACACACGACAGCGCGACGACCAGCACTGGTGGTGAGGGCCGGGGGTGAGGATAGAGGCGGGGACGGATGACACGACGCGGCGACGACATGACGAGGCGACGACGCGACGACGACGACGACGGCGATGACGCGGCGACGACGAGGCGACGACGCGACGACGACGACGACGACGAGACGACGACGACGCGGCGACGACGACGACGCGACGAGGACGACGACGCGGCGACGACGACGCGACGAGGACGACGACGCGGCGACGACACGGCGGGACGACGAGGCGACGACACACAATGTTGCCACCGAAATGTTGCCACTGAAATAATGCCACCGACATGTCCACCGAGGCGGGGCGAGGCAGGGACGACGACAGCCTCGCTGCCGCTGCCCTAAGTGCCCTCACAGTCGCTCTCACCTCAAAGTCGCTGCAGCCCCCAAATGCCCTGCAACCCCCCAGCCTCGCTGCAGTGCCCGGGCCCTCACAATCGCTGCAGTGTTCGGCCTCGCTGCAGCGAACCAGGTTCTGACAGTCGCCCTCCATCACGGGTTTCAGGTGGAGGTGCTGGGGACCCGACGACCAGCACTGGTGATGAGGGCCGGCGAGGATGGCGGTGAGGATAGCGGTGAGGATAACGGATGACACGACTGCGCGCCGACCGTGAGGTTCCGGTGAGGATGGGCGGGGACTGCATGACACGACAGCACGCCGACCAGCACTGGTGAGGGCTTGGGGGGTGAGGATAGCAGTGAGGATAGAGGTGAGGATAGCGGGGACGGATGACACGACTGCACGACGACCAGCAGTGCACATGGTGGTGAGGGCCAGGGAGTGAGGAGAGGGGCGGTGAGGAGGATTACGGTTAGTGAGGATAGCGGTGATGACAGAGACGGGGACGGATGACACGACTACGCGACGACCAGACTGGTGGTGAGGGCCGCGGGGTGAGGATTCCGGTGGGGATAGGGGCTGGCTTTTGTGGATACCCGTGTGGAGACATTTGTGACGGCACGGCAACAACGACGCGACGACGACGATGCGACGACGATGCGACCCCGATGCGACGCGACGACGATGCGACACGACGATGCGGATGCGGAGGCGGCGCGGGCGAGTCGCTGCAGCCTTCAGCCCTCACAGTCGCTGCAGGTCCGAAGTCGCTGCAGCCCCCATGGTGCCCCTCACAGTCGCTTTCAGCCCCCCAGTCTCTGCTCCTCTTCACGTGACCCAAGAGGAATGGTTTCAGGACATAGCGGTAGAGGCGACGACGACGCGCAGCGACGACGAGGCGCAGCGACGACGATGCGGCGACGACGAGGCGACGACAGGGCGACGACGAACACGCGGTGACAACGACCGTGCCAGAATGGTGCCACCGAAATGTTGCCACCGGAAATGCCGCCGTCGAAATGTCGCGACCGAAAAGTCGCCACCGAAATGTCGCCACCGAGCCGCGCCGAGGCGGGGCACGACAACGCGGCGACGACGAGGCGACCAGGAGGCGGCGACGACAACAGCCTCGCCCCCGCTCAGCACCCACGTGCTCTCACAGTCATGCAGCCCCCAGCTGCCCCAGCCTCGCTGCCCAGGCCTCATTGCTCCCCCTCACTCCGGACCAAAGAGGATGGGTGAGAATAGCAGTAGAGGTGAGGACGACGAGGCAACGACGACTACGCAACGACGACAACGCAGGCCAGTTTTCAGGTGCCCTCACAGTCGCTGCAAACTCCAGGTGCCCTCACCTCTCTGCAGCCCCCAGGTGTCCACAGAAGCTGCAGTGCCCAGGTACCCTCACAGTTGCTGCAGGCCCCAAATGCCTTCACAGAAGCTGCAGTGCCCAGGTGCCCTCACTCATCCCCCCTGACTTAACCATGGGGGGGGAGGAAAATGCAGACTACATTTTCCACACCCCTCGGGCCATGTGATCTGTAAATGTAGGATTTTCTATTCCAGCCCAGGCCCGGCTGATGCTCATGATGCTCGTCTCTGGCGGGTGCAGGTTGCTTACGCTCGTCCTCAACCCTATAAACCCTAAACCCCGAAACCCTACACCCTGAACCCTAAACTCCTCAACCCTAAACCCTAAGGCCCCAAACCCTACACCCTGAACCCTAAACTCCTCAACCCTAAACCCTAATTCCTGCACGAATGCTTGGAAAGACTTGCTGACGGTCTCAAGCAGCGGCACGGCGGAAACGAATTCTTTTTGATCGCCTGGAGGTAGAGACATCATGCATCGTGCCTTCATGCGCCCGTCCAGATTTTTCGCCACCGCCGGGCTTGACACAGTCTGTGCCTGGTTTGCATCATTGCATGTCGTCTTCCAAGAAGCCGAAACATTGCTCGCCCTCGAAGCAAAGGCGGGATTTTGCCAGAGGTGCGGCACGCAGGGAGTGGGTGCGAAGGACTGCTGCTCGCAAGCCGGCGTGCCAAAACCCCGGTGTTTCTGATGCTTCTGACATCAAGCCCGAAGAACAGATGAGGCAGGGATTTGGGGATCTGGAGCACGCCATCGCAGATGTTCTGAAGTACGGTGGGAACCCTTTCAGCTGCTACTTTCAGCAGTGGATGGGTGGTTCACCTTCGGTCAACAAGTTCAGGCAGCGTGAAATTTTCCCCCTCAGCCCTGTTCGCACGTGGTTTTTCCAGGTTGGTGAAGGTAGCATCTTGCCGGTGTCCTTGCGGCTCTTGATGCTGAATGCATGTATCGCGGGGATGAACTTCTTGGCCGCTGATTTCAGACCTGCACGTTTTTTGCAGACTACTGGGCGTCATACCGCCGCGCAGTTGGATGTCCTGCAGCACGTAGCCGGACGCGTTTGTTCGTTCTTGGAGGTGTTGAGCGAGGCCTCTTCAGGGCAGCTGTCGGTTTGCAACGCTTTTGAGCAGTTCGAGGAGCAGTCTCCCGACCGTTACCCGAAACTTCGTGCTGAAGCGGTTGATCTCCCGGCGGTCGCTGGCACCTGCGACCCTTCGCTTCTCATTCCCACTGAGCTGGCTGCTGCTATTGAGAATCCTTCGGCACTCTTTGCAAGCAGGAAAGCTGAAGTTTGGCTGCAGGGTCCTTTTCCTAAGGGCGAGAAGCTCGAGTATGTCAATCTGGTCTGGCGACAGCTGCAATGTGGCAAAACGAGGCTACGAATCCATGTCAATGCCACTGGGGGTGTATTTTGTGTGGGCAAGAGCAACGGGCGACAACGTGAAGTTTGGGACGGCTCTTTGGTTTCCGCAGGTGCTGCACGCCCTCCTGCGCCAGCTCGGCTGGCAAATCCAAGCTGCTTCGCTGACCTCCAGTTCGCTCCTGGGCAACGTGTTTATATGTCAAAGCGGGACATCCACACATGTTTTGACATTTTACATGCTCCAGATGCTCTTCAGCCTTACTTTGGTCGGCCTCCAATCACGTTGCAAGAGCTCGCGCAGGTCTCCAAGCTTTCTGTTTCATCCCTCCAGCAGTTCGTGGCGGACAAGGGCGATGGTCCCGTTAGTGCACGTGAGAACCTTTACCCTGCAAGCACTGTGTGGCCAATGGGCTTTAGTTGGTCCTCATGCATAGCCCAAGCTGCCACCCTTGCTTGCTGCGTCGAGGCTGGAGTGTGCACCAGCAGCTTCATGGACTTGGACAGCCCACCTCCTTCAGGACCAGAAATCTGCGGCGTGGCGACAGATGATAGATTTTTCTTCCATTTCGACAAGGAGCTGGGACGAAAACGTTTGTCCGATTTGGATGCAGTGCTAGCCGCAAACGGCATGCACAAGAATGCCACAAAGGATGTTTCGCTTCAGTCGTCCATGACGGCACTTGGTTGTTGCATTGACGCAGAAACGGGAACTGCCCAGCCAGAACCTGGTAAAGTCACTGCTCTTTTTCGTGCGTGGATCGACTTGCTCAACAAGGGCCGCGCCAGTCCCAGAAGCGTGAGCAGGGCACTTGGTCTGCACCAGTGGTTCTGTCTTTTACAGCGTCCTGCCTTCTGTGTGTTCGACGCGGTGTATGAGTTTGTGCGCCGCGAGCCGTCGTCTGTGTCAGCTGATCTGCCAAGCTCGGTTGGTGCAGAACTTGCGGTGGCGGCTTTCATTATGCCGTTGTTGTGTGCCGACCTCCGACGCACCTTCCTGCCACAGTTAACAGCCTGCGATGCGGCTCCTGCTTTCGGCTTCGGGGTAGCTTACATGAGGTGTTCCCGAGCTGTGGCCGCTGAAGTGGGAGCACTTGCAGAGAGGCGAGGAGATTATGTTAAGTTTTATTTAGGCCCCGATGATCCCGCTCCCAAAGACCGCTTAGGGGTTCCGCACCTGCTGCCTTACCCGAAGCAACGCTTCAAAGTGGCCATTTCTGCGCGTGCTCGTTACAAAGCGCATTCAGGTGTGCTAGAAGCTCATGGCCTGTTGCTTGCGCTCAAGTGGTTATTGCGCAAACGGGGTAACTTTCATCATCGACTTGCTATCTTGATAGATGCCAAAGCTGTTCTAGGGGCAGCAAGCAAGGGCAGATCTTCTGCACCTGTGATTCGAGGAATCGTGCGTCAAGTCGGAGCGCTTTTGATGGCAACAAACTGCCTCCTTCGGGGCATCTATGTACCGTCGGAGCACAACCCAGCCGATGAGCCATCCCGTGGGAAATGGCATCGGGGCAATCGTGCTCGCAAGGTCCAGAAGTCAAGCCTGAGGCGTCGCCGACAGGACCCTTTTGCCACCCCTAAGGTTTAGGACCCCTTTCCCTTTTTGGGTTTAGGACCTGTTGGGTGCCCTTTGGTTTTCGACTGAAGTTGGCCGCTTTGCTGCTCTCGCCTGCTCCGCTGGTGACTGGAGCTTGCCTGCCTTCTGGCTCTTTAGGGTTAGGGTTGTGTTGGCTTTGCCCTTTTCGGGTTTTTCCCTAGTTCCTCCCTTTGTTTTTGTTCCCCAGCCTGTGCATACGTGCGCAGGGTAGCTGCCGACTCAGCTGGTGAGAGCTCTGCCTGTAATCAGTAAAGGGTTGCTGCCTTGGGTTTAGGCTTTTGGCTTCCTCTGGGGTTTTTCTAGTTTGGTTTCTCGCCTACGCCCAGCCAGTGACGTCCGGGAACTGCGTGACAGGCCCTGCTTTTTCTGAAGTGGTGCTTGCTTCAACTAGCTGCTGGCGAAGCTAGGTTCTGACGTCATTGGCCTGGGGTGCCGCAGTCTGCGCCAACTGCGAAGTGCCTTTTTGGCAAGTGTGCTGCTGGCTTGTTCACGCCTCTGGCGCTTGTGTGTCTCTGCAGATGGGGCCGGTCGCATTGCAAGCTAGCTTTTCTGTCCGCGGCGCATGTGCGCCAGTCGCTTGGTGGTTGGGCTTCTTGTATTCTGTCAGTGTGCTTTAATCCGGAAGCTGAAGGCTTTTCTGGACGGGCGCATGAAGGCACGATGCATGATGTCTCTACCTCCAGGCGATCAAAAAGAATTCGTTTCCGCCGTGCCGCTGCTTGAGACCGTCAGCAAGTCTTTCCAAGCATTCGTGCAGGAATGAAGGCAGGATTCCTGACAGAAGCGTGCCTCTGCAGCATGTGACCAGCTTCAGTCATTTGTGGAAGAGGATGGATAGTCGCGCAGCTGTGAACCTTCCGCGGGGCTGTGCTCAAGAACCCAGCTCCATCTGCTGACCGAGGAATGTTTTTCGATTAGCCCACCCTTCCCGCCCGGGCTTCTTGTATTGAGCTGGGTTCTTGAGCACAGCCCCGCGGAAGGTTCACAGCTGCGCGACTATCCATCCTCTTCCACAAATGACTGAAGCTGGTCACATGCTGCAGAGGCACGCTTCTGTCAGGAATCCTGCCTTCAACCCTAAAGCCCGAAACCCTACACCCTGAACCCTAAACTCCTCAACCCTAAACCCTAAACCCCGAAACCCTACACCCTGAACCCTACACTCCTCAACGCTAAACCCTAAACCCCGAAACCCTACACCCTGAACCCTAAACTCCTCAACGCTAAACCCTAAGGCCCGAAACCCTACACCCTGAACCCTAAACTCCTCAACCCTAAACCCTAAAGCCCGAAACCCTACACCCTGAACCCTAAACTCCTCAACGCTAAACCCTAAACCCCGAAACCCTACTTCTGGTGGGTTCAGAGTTCTTGCAGACCTACCTCGGGGGATCTCGGAACCCGTTCCCCCCCCCGGCCCTGCTGGGGTGCGCTGCTAGGTGCTGCTACGGCTACGGCTGCTACGAGTGTGGGGTGTGCAAAGTAGGTGCCATTCAGCTGCGCTGTCTGGCATCGACACCGAGCACATACATGTTGGGCCACTTGCCCCTGGAGCAACAGCGAGTGTGGCAGCCAGGAGCGATCACATCCACTGCTGAATGGCACTCTCTCCCTCTCTCTCTCTCTCTCTCGCTCTCTGTTTCTCTCTCTCTCTCTCTCTCTCTTTCTCTCTCACTCTCTCTGCTGTACCCTTTGCCTCTTGCATGCGTCTGCCCAAATTCCAACCGAACCCCCCACCCGCCGGACCCTGCATGGCTTATCATGGCTTTCTGCTCCAATACCCTAAACCCCTTGACCCCCCTGCCCAACCCCCAGACCTGATAATGTAGAAAACACCTTCCTGCATTTATGTACCCCCCCCCCCCTATCCTGCATTTATTAAGACAGGGGGGATCCTCACTCACAGTCGCTGCAGCTTTCAAGTGTCTTCACAGTCGTTGCAAGCGCCGCTGCAGCTCCAACCTCGCTGCAGTGCCCCAAGCCTTCAGGCGCCCTCACAGTCGTTGCAGCCGCCTTCCCTCACAGGCCTCACTGTTCCCCCTCACTCAAGATGGGTGAGGATAGCGGTAAAGGTGAGGACGACGAGGCGACGACGACGCGGCGACGACGAAGCGGCGACGACGGCGCGACGACGAGCGAAGACGACGCGGCAGGCGGCGGGGAGTGGGGGCACCTAGTGAGGGCACTTCGGCGGGGAGCCCCGATGCAGCGACGACGACGCGACGACGACGCATGCATGCACGCATGCGTGCTCGCAGGTTGCGCGGGTGGCTGCTGAGAACAGGAGGATAGGTGGGGGATAGGTGGGGGATGGGTGGCGGATAGGTGGGACGGGGGTGGATCCCACTCGCGGGACGCGGAGTGACGGTCAATCGCAGAGCGGAGACGAGACCACTGCGGCAACGACGGCGCGATGGCGACGACGCGGCGACGACGATGTGGCAACGACGGCACGACGACGACACGGCGACGATGCGGCGATGAGGACGACACGACGACGACGACGAGGAGACGACGACGACGTGACGTGTTCGTAGCAGGACTGGGTTGACAACCGGGTTGACAATTGGGTGGACAATTCCCGGGTTAACATTTTCGGGACGGCAACTCGCAGAGCGAGACCACTGCGCGGCGTGACGACGACGTGACGACGAGACGACGATGCGACGACGACGAGCGACGACGACGCGACGACGACGACGACGACGACGCGGCGGGCGACGAGCGGCGACGACGAGCGGCGACGACGAGCGGTGACGGCGACAAGCGGCGAGGACGAGCGGCTACCAGAAACCCTCCCCGCAGCAGAGGAGTGTTTCCAGATTTTGCCGGGCATGCCGGGATTCCGGGGTCTGCTGCGGAAACGGGGTGGGGGCCCCCAAAAAAACAATTGGGGGGATTTTGGCCCGGCTACGGCTGCGTGGCGGCGCGGGGCACGTGGGAGATAGCACCGAAGGTTAATGGGGTTTGGGGTTCACCGGGACGGCGACGACGACGCGGCGACGACGACGCGACGACGACGAGCGGCGGCTACGAGCGACGACAACCAGCGGCGGCGACGACGACGACGCGACGACGACGACGCGACGACGACGACGCGACGACGACACGGCGGGGTCTTCGGGAAGTGAGGGCACCCAGCGAGGGCACCTCCTCGTCGGGAAGTGAGGGCACCTAGTGAGGGCACCTAGAGGGCACCTTGGGGCGGGGAGTGAGGGCACCTAGTGAGGTCACCTCGGCTGGGAGTGAGCGGCGACGCAGCGACAATGACGTGACGACGACGCGACGACGACGCGACGACGACGCGGCGACGACGACGCGACGACACAATCGGGGGTTCACAATCGGGTTGACAATACAATCGGGTCGACAACTCGACGTGCGAAACCAGTGCAGCAGACACCCAGTGAGGGCATCTGGTGAGGGCACTTAGTGAGGGCACCCAGTCAGGCCACCTTGTGAGGGCACCTACGCTGCACCCCTCGCAGTAGCTACAACCCCAGAAACCCTCACGGTGGCTGCAGCCCCAGGCGCCCCTTGTCGCTGCAGGCCCACGCGCCTTCACAGTCGCTGCAGCTCCCCAGAGGCTATGGCAGACGCTGCAGCTCCCAGTCTTCCCTCCAGCCCTTCAGCTTCGCCGGTTCCGTTGGCCCTGAATGTTCTGCCTAAATGTTCTGCCGAATGTTCTGCCCACATGTTCTGCCGAGTGTTCTGCCTATGCAAGTCGGTGGAGGCAAGGGTCCCCCCAAACCCCCAATGCAAAACGGGCAAGGGTTGGTCGAGGGTTCGGTTCTGGAAGCTATTTCGGAATACAGCCTACACTGTCGCATCCAACACCAGGTTTGACCCTGTGTTTTGCGGTTCAAAGATAACTTAATTTTTGTTTTGGCCTAAAATGTCTGGTGTCCTGTCGTTGGCAGATCTTGTCTTAGTGGGCACTTGACAAAAACCATGATTTTGAAGCTGATGGGGTTGATCTGTCCAGGGACTTGAATATGGCTGAAATCACAGCTGGAGCACGCACTCTGATCCAACTTCTAAAATTGGACTCCTGGTTTGGGCCTAATCTAGTAGACGTCTCTTCGAGCGCCCTTGTTCTGAAAGACTCTGCTTCTTTTTCGCATCCCGCTGTGGTTAATCTCGCTGTTCGCAGAATACAGAAGTGCTAGATCTACACACTCAGCAAAAGATAAAGATTTCCGAGGTCTGCACCTGGAACCTTCAGCAAGACATCAAAATTTCCGAGGTCTGCAACTGGAACCTGCTTGAGGAGAGTTGCCGCAGATGAATGCAGCATTTGCTCCCCAGAGGTCTTCCCTGTGCACCTGCAGAAACATGAGAGTTTGATCATTTGCCGTGGTGTTGGATCCTGAGAAGCCTTTTTCGCTGAAAAGCAAAAGTCACTTTCCAGACTCGCTAAGCTCTGTGGCCCTGTTTGTGTCTAATGCTCGCAAAACTGCCCCGAAGTCTTCAAGCTCCCAAGATCGGAACTCGACTCTGGAGGTGATGCAGTTGAAGACCAAAACTTCTTGCCAGAAGTCTTCAATCTTCCAATCCATAAAAATCAAACAGACATCGACAAGGGGATCTACAGCAACCCCTCCGCTGACTGTTGGAGGGCCAATCCCGAAATGAGCCTCCAAAACATTTTGTGTCACACAGTCCACATTGTTAGTGAAGTCGTTCTGCTCATACTGGCAGTGCAGCGGGCATGTTGTGAGTCCATCGAGGCATGGTGTGTCATTCGGCAGCACGAACTTGATATACATGTTCTACAGCTGAAACTACACAAAAAAACCTACCTTGAGAAGGAAACAGCTCACCAAAGCAACTGGTTTAAGGTTTTGGGTAATGCTGGGACTTTGAAGTTTAAATAAAAACAGCAGGCAACAACTTCGAAACAAGAATTTTTGGCTAACTATGATATTTGGGATCTGGGCATGACCGTGGCGAGTATCATTTCTTTCACAGCTTCACAAAGCTCCAAGGTTGAAGTGTGAGAAGTAAAAGAACTCGCAACGCTGTGTAGCCTCCCAAGGGCTGCCGCACAAGATTTCACCTTGGTGATGCTCTTGGCTGGCAGGCACCTTCCGCAAACGGCAGTACAACCGTTTCAAACTCTCTTCACTTGCTCGGGGTGTTTTTGAAAGAAGAAGAAAGCCGCAGCACTGACATTGCTATCAGATGGCAAATCGGCAAGGAAAAGATCGCGAGGAATCCTCGCAAAGAAGATTATCCACGCTGCTCCCACAACATCAGTTCAGAAGCCTGCCAGTGCGCAAACCAATCAGCTCCAGATCCGCAATTCGTGCGAAAACGGCCTAAGCTGCTACTTTCTCGCTTAGTGGCTGATGACCACAGACGGTGATTTGAAAAAAGTGTTTTCGTCAATGTTTTGGAGCATGGGGAAAAACACCAGCAAGTTAACTCGACAATGCAAACGATGGTGCGCGGCTTGAAATGGCTTACAAATAAGGGGTGATAAAGCGGACGGGTTGGGGGAAAGGGCGGAGATAAGGCAAACTTGCTCGACGGAAACAGCGGGGGGGTTGGGGGAAGCGCAGCCCTCCCATTTTCAAAAATAATGTCACTATGTAAAACTGTGAGACGTGAAATAATTGGGACAATGATCGTAGCCTCCCTTTCATTTGCTGCGGATTCCAGATCAACACCACGATGATGAAAGACAGCTTCAAGACTTTCTGTGATGCGACTCTGGCCACTCCACGACCCAAACGACTTTCTGAAAATCTGCCAGAAAAAAAGGCTGGATTGTTCATCTGTTCGCTGGCTCTCAACTTCAGGATCCAGCAGCCATGGGTGACGTCCTGGGCCATCTGACAGTCGCAGTGAGTTGGTCGGTCGAGCGGCGACAGCGTGTCGGTTGGTCGGTCGGACGTGAGCATGTCGGTTGGTTGACGAAGCCCCAAGGCTTGTCAAGGCACATTCGTAGCAGACCCTCTGCGCTTGATCTTGGCTTCTCTTGGAACACTGCAAGTGTGGAGGATTTATTGATTGTCTCCGACAGCCAAGAGGGGTTGGTTTTTTTTATCCACAAATCCTTAAGTGCGGTTCTAAAGGTAAAGGTCACTGGGAGGCTCCAATGAAGATGGCCAGCTTGAGTTTTAAGGCGGCTTATCAAGCTAGATGGGAACAACATCACCCTTGGGGTGAACCTGAGTACGTGCGTTCAGTTTTCTCTGCCTTTGGGTGGACCAAGAAGAACCCGGCTAAGGTCAAACGTGGCCACGACCCCTGACATTAGGGCTCTACATGATGCTGAGGATCCTGAATCCCATTGCCCTCTTCGTCTCTGGAAGCCGCGGGCCCACCCTGGTTTGGGCAGAGCTCAAGGAGTGGCTTCACACACATAGCAATCGTGTGGACATCGTCTGCATTCAGGAGACCTTTTGGCGGGACGACCTGCAGTGGGATGATGACCACTGGTGCTTTGTGCACCACAGCAGTGGTGCCCCCAAGGAGGCCGGTCTGCTGACTTGCATCTCCAAGCGTTTAGCCACCCCGGAGGGCATTAGGCATAGCTCCATAATCGCAGGTAGATTGCAGCACTTGCGGATCACACCCAAAGCAGGACATCAACCTATCGACCTTCTTCATGCATATCAGTTCGCCTGGCATCACCGCAAACAGGACAGCAAGACCGACTGGTGGCAGAATGCGCCGCAGGGCTCAGTTCTTGCAGAAGCTGTGTGGCTCTCTTTAGGTCGCTCCCACGTCGCAACCTTTTGTGCCTCACAGGTGACCTGAACACCCAGCTCGCATCATGCAAAGGAGTAGTTGGTCTTGGCATCCCTAGTACCCCTCCCCCGCAACAAGACGGTCAGGAGCTGCTTCACACGTTGTGCACATTTGGGCTGGTGGCGACCAACACCTTTGGTCAGGCACCGGGCGCAACATTTGTCAATCCAGCCACAAATGCCAAACACTGATAGATTACATTATTCTGCGGTGGCCATGGGCCGACTGGGCTCTCGACACATACCGGTCCGAGGCTCTTTTCCTTTCACGTGGTGTCCCGGGTGCACTCTCGTCCCAAGCATCTGACTTCGAAGCCTAGGTCCGTTTGGGAAGCAGTTCGAAACAATCCCGAACGACAACAAGCCTTTCGTGAAAGCTGAGGGCCACCCTACCCCATAGACCCACCATTGCTGACATTGATCGATGCTTGACTCAGGCCTGGACTCATAGCCAACCGGCGGGAGCACGGAGCACCCTTGCGCCAGCCGAGACGGCTACTGTGCCGGCTGAAGCCACAGCCGTACGCACTCTCTGGCAATTGCGCAACGAACGAGATGCGCTGACCACAGGCCACCTGCCTACTGCCTGCGTGCAGCCTTCACGGCATGGAGGCTTGATCATCAGATCCGTACACTTGAGCGCACGGTCGTTGCTGAGCGCCGCGCTCGCAAGAAGGCCTTTCTTCTCGAGCAAACCGCTGTGGCGGAGCGGGCGTCACAGCAGAGCCAGCTATCTGCATTGTATCGTGTGGTGAACCGCCTTGCTCCTCGCAAGGTCAAGGCGCGGTTGCAAATCCGAGATCCCAAGGGAAACCTTCAGGATCCCCAGGCGGAATGCAACAGAGGGCTTGCCCGACACAGGTCTTCGATTGCAGTGTTCAACTCTTCGACGCAGGCATGTGCACATCGGCCCTTGCGTCTCTGTCATTGAAGGCCGCGCATCCTTCGGCTTCGCCTGGAGTTCTATGGAAGCTTGCTGCACAAGAGGTGGGCCCTGTGCTTAGTGATTGTCTCAATGCTGCGTTTTCGAACATACCCCACATGCTTCCCATGCCCATTAGGCGGGTCTCGCTTTGTCTTTTGCCGAAACCCACCAAAAAGTCGCAACAGCCATCGGATACTCGCCCAATCAGCTTATTAAGTCCGGCCAGCAAAGTACACGCGATCATGTTGTCAGAGCTCATTGCACCGTATCTCCAACATTACATTGCTGATGTCCCTCAGTACGCATACGTGAAGGGGCGATCAACTGTGGAAGCGATGCATCGTGTGGTGTCACACTTTTATAGTGTCCGGGCGGCAGCCCCCACCAGAGAGCGCATGGTACAACGACGACGCGACTCAACCTCCAGAGCTCAATGCGTGGGCGGGGTCACATTCTCTTTGGATGTGGCCAAAGCGTTTGACTCCCTTCCCAGAACGATGATTGCTGCTGGTATGCGTGATGCCATGATACCTGAGCCCATTGTTCAACAGGTCCTTGCCATCCATTCCCAGCTTCTTGTTGAGCTTGACCATTGTGGTCTCAAAGCCTCTTGTGCTACCTCTCGGGGGGTTCGTCAGGGGTGTCCATTATCCCCTGCATTATGGGCGCTCGCGACAGGCTATGTGTACCGCCAGCTACTTGCAACTCTGGGGCCCCAAGCATCAGAAATACTCACCATTTATGCTGACGACCTGATAGCACAGTGGATGATTCGCACATCCTCGGACCTTACCGACTGCCTTGCTCAATTGCACAAGCTGGTTAAAATTTTACGTTTTCATGGCATGGAGGTCAGTGACACCAAGAGTGTGATTCTCTACCAGTTGCATGGCACACAGGCTGAGCGAACCATGGGCAAACTTCGGTTCAAAGACAAAGGTGTCTCCAAACTGCGGGTGGCACCCGACTGCGCTTTTCCGATTGTTAGGAAGCACCCATATCTCGGCATCATCCTCAGCTACGGAGCCCTGGAATCTCACAGCATTACCCACCGGTACAATCGGGCGGGGCAGCTTTTCTCCAGGCTTCGACAAGTGCTCAGCGCCAGACACCATCTCAGTCGCCACACCAGGCGGCGGTTGTGGCTGTCGACGGTCTGGCCATGCCTGAAATACGGGATCACAGCACTGCAGCTTGAAGCTAAAGACATGGTCAGGATCCGGGGCATCGTTGCCCGACACCTTCGCATTGTCAGTGGACAGCTGTCCAAGGACACACATGTGACCACGGATGCCTTCCTCACCGAGTTGGGTTTTGACCCAATTGCGCTCCTCTCGAAGGAAGCCACCGCCAATCAGACCCGGTTCAAGGCCCTCGACCGGTCGCTTCAGCTCGATAGGGTTGCACAGTGGCATGTCATCCTTCAGGCCGCTTTCGCACAGCCGCCCGTCGCTGCACCATAGGCGCCGCATATTGCTCCCGCATCCCAGCCGACACCAAGTACACAACGGTCGCACTTCTTGCACAGAGGCACCCTCAGGAATGGACCTGACATCTCTGAAGCTCACGCTTCGACCGGCACTCAGGCTGCTGCACCGACGCCAGCACCTGCCCCGGATTCAGGTGCCACTCAGGCTGCTACGACACTTCAAGACGTGACCCTGGTGGCTCGCCCATATGCTTGTCCTAATTGTCCGTGCACCTTCGCGAACTCAGGTCTGCTTCAGCGCCATCGCGTACGTGCACATGGTGCTCAGGCGCATCGTGATGTCAAGAAGGCCCTCTCCTCAATCAATCAAGTTGAGCATTCCCTTAACGGTGTTCCCACATGCAAGTACTGCCTTCGTGAGTTCAATGGGTGGAGAAATTTTAATTTGCACATCCAGTTTGATAGTTGTGTGCCCAAGCGGCTCAATGCTGCACAACCTCTTCTGCTGGGGTCTTCGGACCGGGAAGAGGCTCCATCTTCTGCACCCACAGCGGCAGTGCCTGCTTGTGAGATCCTCAGTGAACGCGCGCCTGTTGTGCCCCCGGAGACTGCACCTCCACCCCCACCTCCTCCTCCTGCACCTTTTGCTGCCAGGCTGCTTGACGAACCCTGTCTGAGAGCGGAGCCCAGAGAACACCTCAGACGCTGGCGAAACATTGCCTCTAAGGCCGAACTGCATGCTCGCATGGCTCACAACTGCCCAGTCTGTAATTTGTGGGCGAACGACGGCAGTCGCATCAAGATTCACATTCGTGCCAAACACCCATCGGCTGTGGATAGGTTGAATCAGGCTGTGAAGGAGGCCAAAGCTGTTCAGGTTCAACGTCCATGTCAGTTCTGTGCACAAGCTTACCGATGTGCTCCATGTCGGCACGCTGAGGGTTGCACGGTCATTTGGCAGTCGGTGTTCTCTAGTCTCGATCCAGATTTGCTCACTAGTCCAAGCCATGACGATGGACGTGGACCAGAAGTTGACTCACGACCAAGAGGAGGAGAGAGAGTGGGAGATGTACTCGGCGTACATGAGCACAGCCATGACGACGGCACCCTCGACGACACCCAAGCGACCGCTAGAGCCCCCAAGCAAGCTTCAGAAGACAGACCCCAGGTGGGAAAAGGCAAAGGAAAGGGCAAAAAGGGCGGAGGCAAGGGCAAAGGCAGTGCCAACAGCAGTCAAACAAAGGACGAGGAAGTCGCCCAGCTTTGGACCCTGTGCCACATGATGATCCGCTTGATGGTACGGCACGAGGACTCGATCAAGACCCTCATGCTGGACACATCCTTCGTCATCTGGATGCGCACAGGCTTGCCGGGCGGAGTCCCGGAGGCCCTGTTTGCGGTGGCGACCAAGTGGAAGGCCGATCGGGAGACCACTCCTCCCACATCCCCGCTGCGGCTCACCCTGTGGATGTGTGTGTGGCGCGAGTTTCTGCAGCGACTGCAACCGGCTCGCATGACACAGGAGATCCAAACCAACATGAAGAAGCTCGGCTTTCTCACAGACGAGGGCAAATGGAACTTCCTTCGGTGGGACCCGGATCAGGCCAAGCTGATCCCGGACACCACTCGCCCACCTTTGACGGCGGCGGCCGCGATCGAGCTGGTGGAGAGTGTGATCCGATTGGCGACGGACTCCCAGCTGCTGACTCGGTTTGCCCCCACCAGGCCTCTGGCATCGGAACTCAAGGGCCCATCGATCACCTTCCTGGCGTCGGTGTCCAATCGCTCCACACCGAGCGATCAAATGCACGCCTCCCTCGCGGAGCTCTGCGGCAGCGCTTGCTGCCAGGTGATCGGCATGTCCATCAAACCCGAACGATTGACGAGGTCCCCTCTTGCTCAACAGATCTACAAGTTCCTGCCTGCGCCGCCCCCGCCGCCCCAGCCTCAACCTTAAGCTCTCCCTCGGTACCAGCTGCTACCCCAGTGGGCACTTCCTTCAGACTTAGCAGCAAGGTCGACGACGCAGTCCAGCTGAGGATGCGCCTCACCAACGGCTCAAACCTCTGCTATGCGAACGCCTCACTGGCAGCCTTGCTTTGGTGCAGTCGTGCATGCACTCAGGCGGTGATTCCGCGACATGTGTTCACCGCTTTGGAGGCTTGCATACTAGGACGGCAACCTTTTAGCCTGTGGAGCCTGCTTGGTTGGCAACAGCTCCTTACCGATTGGAGGAACCCTCGGGAGCAGCACGATGCTGCTGAGTTTGTGCATCATCTTCAGGCGCGTATGCAGACTCCTGCGCTTCAAGGATTGTGGCAAGCCCGCGACTCCCATGATCAGGTGCGGGATTCGGGAGACACCTGTCCACTTCTTTTGACCGCGCCTCTGTTAAGCCACTTATCTGTCCAGCAGCTTGTCGATTTGTGGCACTCCCAGGCCCCGGCGCATGCTCTGCTGCAGACGCCAGAATGCCTGATCCTGCAGCTTGCGCGGTTCGATGTTGACGATGC